>JANPWX010000409.1:147194-178152 GCA_024734555.1 Trochalopteron elliotii
CCCCTCACGGAGCCCCCCACGCTGCCGCCCCCCGCCCGTGGTGCGGGATAACCGGGAAAACCGGGATAACCTCCCCGCCGGAGCACTGCGGGAGCCCCCGATGGCCGCGATTCCCTCTCAGGACGGGGGCGTGAGGCGGCCCCGCGCGCCTGTCAGGGGCCCCTCCGTGGGTCCCTCAGAGGTGCCCGTGGCGCCCTCACACCTCCCGGGTGTGCCCGGCGCATCCCGGGGCAGTCACATTTAAACCGAGCCCTGCACCCAAACTCTGGGAAAGTTGGAAGTCCCGGGGGTCCGGCGGGAGCTCCGCTGAGAGCTGCCGGGGTGGAGAGGCAAAAGGCAGAGCGGGTTTGAGCGCCCATCATTCCCACCCCGAGGTGGGCACTGGAAAGGCCGCGGACACCCCCTGTGTGGTAGCTATCTCTGAGCAGCCCTGTGAGTCAGCACCAGGGGAATATCCCGTTGCATTTTAGGGGGAAAAAGGCCAGCAGGGAGTTCTCAGGTGTCCCAGAGCTTCCCCACAGAACCTGTCCTCTCTGGGACGCTCAGGTGTCCATGACTTCCGTGGTTTTACCAGCAGGTGAGACATGGCAGCAATGAGAACACCTGGAAAACTCCGTGTTTTCCTGGAAAAATGAGTTTAAAGCCCCGAAGAAGACCCAACGAGCCACAGAAGTTATTTGATCAGTATCTTTAGCAGTACCACAGTCCCCATCACTGAAGCCTCTCCATCCAGGATGGGATTTTTCCGTAGAATCATGGAATCTTCTGAGTTGGAGCCACAGGAATCGACCCCCACTCCTAGTCCTTCACAGGACAGTCCCAAAATCCCACCATGTGCCTGAGAGCATTGTCCGAATGCTTCTTGAGCTCTCTAAGGCTTGAAGCTGTGACCACTCCCCTGGGGAGCCTGCTCCAGTACCAAATTTGTCCTATTTCTTTTAAATTTGGGAAACAGCTGGGAAGGAACTGACACGTGGAACAAGCAACCCATGGGGCTCCAGGAGAGAAATACACACACAATGAGGGCAAGACCCTGATGATCTGCTTGAAATTCAACTAAACTGCAGGAGACCTAAGAGCCTGAAATACTTCCTGCCTTGTTCCAGTGGTCCACAGGGATCTTGCAAACAAGAGCAGGATCAAGCACTGCTATGATTATTGCAAGATCCAGATGTTACACAGGAGAAGCTTGAGAGGAAATTCAGCTATTTGAAGACACTGATTCCTGAAACAAATACCAGTTGTTGGCGATGGAGCAGGGAAAAATAAATAACCTTAACAGCTACACCCCTGGAAGCCCTCAAGGTGCAGTAGGGAAACTCTCCCTAAAAACTGTCTGATGTTGTTTGCAAGTTGGACTTGGATGATCCTTGTGCATCCTTTCCACTTCAGCATATTCTGTGATTACCCTATTTCACTGCTGCCCTTTGGAAATACAGCTGTTGGATGAGACTTTTCCAGACTCTATTTAATGCAGTTGGATGTCACCGAGAGCCACTCCACAAGGACAAAGGTTCTGTCTCCTCAGACCAGCGCTGCTCCCCACCTGAAAAGTGAAGGCAGCTCAGAGTGCTGCCAAATTGTTCCCTAAAAATGATACTTAATTAGAGTTCTTCACTCTGCTCTGAGCCACAGGAACAGGAGGGAAATCACAGCAGTCTGAGATCAAGAGTTCAATTTTGGTGTTACACTGACAACGCTTAGTCCAGTTGTTAGATGTGTTCAAGTGACTTCCAAAATCTACCACCTCAGACTTCCATAGCTAAACAGAATGATATTTGAGCAGAAAAGTGAAGAATCTGGGAATTCCAAAGTTTTGAACTGTCCCGTGCAACTCAAGCTGTAAACTCACAGTGTCACAGTGTTCCAGAGGGAAACATTTGAGCAAAATTCGTGCTGAAGTTGGATGACAAATATAAATTAACAGCTTCTTTTTGGGGAAAGTGGAGGTGAGGCCGCCTTTCCTCTTCCAGGTGTTTGGAATAGAACATCTGGACAGTGGACAGGTTGAGGATGGGAAACTGTGTGCTCCAGAGCTGCACGAGAGTGTGAAGCACAACGGAGCCATCTGCAGAGCTCCCTCTCTTTTGAGATACTAATTTATTCTGAAGTGGGGCCTTTCCTCGTCCCTTTCTCAGAGGGATGAGGGGGAAAATGGGAAGCTAATTGCTGATTCCTGAACAATATGTCTGTGTGTCTGCCAGGCTCCAGCCTCTGTCAGGTGGCAACACAGCCGAGATGCAGCATTTGGGCTTTTTCTCCCTTTATATTATCTGGGAAGAACAAATCACCAAAGCCTCGACATGAGATCTTCCTACCCCGAATTCTGGCTTGTTTTTTCGGAAAGGGATAACATCCAGGGCTACAGACTGCCTGACAGCAGCACAACAAGGATCTTTGTCCCCAGGTCACAATTTGGGCTGTGGCAGCACCTTGCTGAGGTTGTACCTGTTGGTAAAAGGGGTTGTAAAGCCCCATGGCTGTGGGACAAGTGGGCCAGGAACCAGCAGGGGTTGAGAGATTGTCCCTCATTGCACCCCTCACCTCCAGGTACTGCAGTGGGACAGGCATACACAGCTGAGCCTGCGCTAAAGGCAAAGAAGCAAAAAGAGGATTTCACCATTAACACAGAGAAAACAGGGAAAAGGATCTTTGCATTTTCTGACTCTGAGTTTCAGAAGTAAAAACTTTAGTTGTCCCACAGGAGAATGGGGAAGAGCCCCAGCATCTCACTGCAGGTGAGGCTGAGAGAAGGGTGTTTGCACTGCATTCCCAGAGCTCTCTGACTTTAAGGAACAACTGTGGTGAGTTTTAAAAAGTCACAGGAAATCCGAGAGGAAAAATCCGCCAGCAGTGCTGCCAGGACAGAGAAAGGAAACCTGGAGCTCTGGTGTCCGTGATGGCAAGAGGCTGGCAGCACCTCTTTTTAATCCAAGTGGGGAGGTAGTGCATCCCTGGGAACACCAGGGCTTCCTGCACAGCCACAAACCGATGGAGAGCTTCCATTCCACCAGCAGCTTGCAAATAGGCATGGAAGCTTAAGCAACAGCCTTAATCCCAGTGAGCTCACACACTAAGAGCAGCAGTGTGGAGGATCCTGCACTGACTGGTTCCTCTGCCGGGCCTCAGGGAAGGACTTGGCTGCAGGGAAGAGCTCGGCACATCTGCGAGGGGGAGGACAGCCGGCCCCACCTTCCCCAACAGCCTCGTGGCCGCAGATGGGGATAAACCCATCCTGGGGTCTTTATGTGGCCCCCATCTGACTGCAGTGACAGGGCTGGGTTAAAAAGTCTTTAATTCAGCACATCTCAGCTGATTCCCAAGAGGATCCTGCCTTTTCCAGGCATGTCCCCCACCAAGAAACATCCCCAAATTCAGCTGCATGATCCCATCCTTCCTGATGTCTCCGCAGAAAAGGTGCTGGTGCTGCACTGGCTTGCTGGCAAAGAGATGGGTTTTGGTGGTCCCCTCCTTTCTTTCCCCCTTCCAGGGTTAATCCAGTAACTGCAAAAGGCCAAAGGTATCCCTGGTGGAGCTCCATGGACTGACTTGGAATTCTATTACACCAAAAAAGCAAATAGGCTGTGAGTGTTCAGGTCTGCAGCAAACCAGCTGTGGTTACAGAGGCAGCTTCCTCTGAGATTTCTGTTTAAACATCAGCATTTTCTCGTTTTTAGCTGGGTGAAATATTCCCCTTTTTCCATCGGAAGAAGCCAGAAGGGATTCAGGCTGCAGGAGAGGGCTCTGCCAAGACAGAGCTGTCACACAGGATCCCATTACTTACCTGGAAAAATCCAAATTATTGGTGTCTCAGGGAATCATCTGCAGCTTTTTGGTGCTGTTGCTGCTACAAAGGTTTAATTTATAATTTATTTTAATTTATTTTAGCTTTAGAAAAGTTCATGCTGTTTATATCCAATATTGTCTATGAAGCAGCAGTGCCAAGGGAGTTCAGCAAACGAAAGGGGATTGCTGTGTTTTATTTCTTATTTTACCTCTCACCTTAACACTTTAAAGTCCTTTAGTAAGGAATATATAATAGATATGTTGTATTGATGGAGGTGAAAAAACAGAGGGACAATGAGAATAACTCAGTGGGGATCAGCACAGTCAGGAAATGAGACTGGATTAAACTAAAGCAGAAAATCACAGGACTAAGAGTTAAGAACATCCCTGAGTGTTATGGTGGATGGAGGTGAATGTGTGTACTTCAGTACATTGCAAAATCAGGATTAAAAGCAAGGACTCTGCTTTATGAGCTGGGCTGTGGCAGGGAGTGACAAACTCTCAAGCACAGGAAGGATAAATGTCCTGCCTTGCATTCCCAAGGTAGCCATTCTTTTATGAAGTGTGATTCACAAAACCAGGGAGGCTGAGGGAATCGCAATGCAAAACACATGTCCCAGAAAGTCAGGATGGGAAAGCAAGGAGCAATTACGAGACCATCTGTGCTGTGGGATGGGCTGTGGCAGAACCAGCACCAGTCCTTCACCCCTCTGCGGGTTGTTGGGCTGGGACAAACATTTAGCTGTGGTCTGCTTGGAAAAATCAGTGGGAACAAACCCATGCCTGCTTGTACAATTCCTTGCACAGAATTAATACAGGAAAAACCTAATAAGAAATCCCAAAGGCACCACTCAGCCAATCTGCATTTCCAGAGAAACAGCTGCATCAGCAGAAAATCTTCATCTCACTTTCGTGTCCCTCAGGTGAGTGGGAGCTCGTGCCAGCACACGGACACGGGGACATTCCTCAGCGGGGGAGATGTGTCTGCTCCTTCACACTCCTGCCAGCACAGGCACAGGGATATTCCTAATTTCCTGTGTGAAAAGGAAACATCACTCCTGGATGCTTTACTGTTTCCTTGTCCCCAAGCTCCCAAAGATGTCCAGCATCCTGAGGCCCACGTAGAGTCCCATTCAGAGATGTTTTCAGCCCTGAGGGTTGTTTTTCATTTCTTACTTTCAGCAGCTGGAGGCAAGATCAGCACAAGGAGGAACTGATATCTCCATGGGCTTTTTGTGGGACATCAGGAGAAGCTCCAAAATCTTCATTAAGACAATAACAGTATCTCAGTGTTGGGGGAAAATACGCACACACACACACACACACACACACACACACATGTATCTGTTAATCCTCTGCCTCATCCCAGGGTCAGGGGGTGAATTTGGGCTCAACACTCACAGTCTGAAGCTGCTGCATGTCCATTCCTTGTTGGCACCCAGTGGGCAGATTTGGAGTTCCCCTGTGCAAATCTCCCTCTTAGGGACATGGTTTAGTGGTGGCCTTGCGAGTGCCGGGGGAACGGTTGGACTCGATGGTCTTAAAGGTCTTTTCCAACCTAAACGATTCCATGATTCTATGATAATCCTATTAGCATTAACATGGGCTGTGTAGCTAAATCCCCACATTCTGCACAGAAATTGAATCCCTGAGGGGCTGGCTTAAAATAACGCAATACTCAGAAAGGGAGAGATGGGAGCAAAGGAGGGTTTGTCCAGTGATGGTGTCTCCTATGGGAAGTAAATCAGGCAGCGCTCAGGGATTTGGAGCTGCTGTGGAAAGTCATCTGGAGTGGGGATGGATCTGGAGGATGTGCAATTGGCTGGGGAAAATGCTGTGCCCTGGGTGGGCAGCACCTCCTTAATTTCCTTTCCTACATCTTTCCTCACTTGTTTGATAGCAGTGAGAGAGAAGGATAGGAAAAAAGGAAGAGTCAGTGCACCATTGCCTCCAGACTTTGAAACACAGGATGGGTTTTGAAGGACAGGGCTGCACTGGGCTGTCAGGGAACAGATCATCTAGCAAGTGCTGACGCTGTGGGGAGAGCACAGAAAAACCCTGGTGCAGAGACACCATAGCAGGGGAGGAACTGCCATGCTCAAAAAGCTGGAAAATAGGCAGAACTATCACAGCCATCAATGTTAAGGTCCTGTCCACATGTCCAATGGCAGGATCTTCCCATGGGATGGAGTGAGGCATGACAAGGGTGCTGGACAGTGGAGGTGTTGCTGCAGAGGAGGATATGGGCCTCATGGCTGCGGGTGGCCACAGCCCTGGGCTCAGCCACAGGCTTATCCCAATGTCCTGGCTGCTGCAGTCCTTGCAAAAATAGTCATTAACTCAAATATCTTAATTAGATCCTCATATGAGGACTTGTAGTCCACCAAAGTGTTCCTGCAGTGTGAAGATTTCTGCTCTTTTGAGTTACAAAGGTGCCTGGAGTAAAGGGAACTTTAATTCAGGAGACCCTGGATGATAGCGATCACTCTTGGCCTCACATTTAATGACCAGTTTATTCCTCAGAAGTGTTCATGAAGTGAATGGTGGCACAGCCTTGCTCGTGTTCCAGCTCAGAAACCCCCAGCGGGTTCACACTCAGCCTGGAAACCAACCAAACTTAAACAAAGTGGGTTGTTCATACTGTTTGGACAGAGCCTTGGATCAAACCCCATTTATTCTGCTATTACTATTCATTATTCCCTCCAGTGGTACCCTGGATGTTTGAGCTGGGATCTGCTTAATCCCGTAAAGCCCAGCTTCTCCTCGTGCCAGAACGGGGAACAAAGTCATAATTCTCCATTCACAGCCTCCCAGGCTGTTGCCATGGGAATGATGCAATGTTCCCAATTCCTGGGGTTGCTCTCCTGCCAGTTCAGGTAGGAGAAGCCACTTTCCCGAGGGAAGAGTGCCCTGGATTGAGTGCTGTGCTTTGACAATTAGCCAGGGAAATTACGGATTGCTCCATCAAAGTGACAGCTCCTCACTCACAGGGACCTGGTTTCTGAATTGGAAATGAAGCCCTGGGCAAGCCTGGCTCACTGGGGGTACGTGGAAGTGCTGGATCTGTACCTTGGGGTCCTCAGGTACTGACAGTCCTGCTGTGTTTGTCCTATTTACAGCCTTCCCCAGTATTACCCATCCACATCCAGGTCCTATCCCGCTGCCCCCAGCTCCTTACCCACAGTGACACCCCAAAACAGGCTTCCTGCCCAGGAATCCATGGCCAGGGCTCCTCACAGCCTCGAGTCTGTGCCTGGGCATATGCAGGATCTAGTGGAGGCTTTTGAAGTACAAAAATCCCCAGGGGGTGCTGGGGATGCATTTGGGTATGAGGGGCTGATGTGGTAAGAACTTCCCAAACTTCACCTGAGAGCAACAACCCTGATAAATCCTCCTTATTCCATCACCGTGGTCAGAGATTTCCCCAACCCTGCCTTATCCCCAAAACCAGAGGGAATTGGGGCACTGGTCTGCTCAGGATGCTGGTGTAGGTTCTACTCCATAAAAGCCCCTTTCCGAGTTTATGGGAGGAAAAGTTGCTAAAAAGTGTCACTTAGTGTAAAGTTCAATTTGCCCTGTGAGAATCCAGAGTACGAAGTTTCAAAGCTAAAATGTGGAACAATTCAGGTCCTGATAGGAGCCTTGTCCAAGCCTGTGGAGATAAAACTGGCTAAAAGTCACCCTCTTTCTCTGCACTTGTTTTCCTTCCATAAACCCAGTAAAACTGAAGCCCCAAACGCTTGGAGATGGCTCCTCCCCTCCTCCTATCCTTGAGACTTCAAAGCATAACCTGAAAATTCCATCAGTGCATGTTTACTCCTGTGCCTTGCCCTAAATTCAGATCTGAGTGGATCATCTCTGTACCAAATGTCCTTGTGCTGTTCTCAGTCACATTAGAACCTGTGCAGCCCCTGACTGCCCAGATTGGTGCCTCCTCAACCAGCACTAAGTGTTGATGGTGTCCAGGCAAGTCCTTCCTGCTGCACAGGAACTGGATTTGGAGAGTTAACTGGTTCCTCTCTTTAAAACAGCACCCTTGATCCAGGGAGATTGAACACAGGGGACCAAACAAGAGGAGGCTGGTTCAGAGAAGCCCCTCAGAGCACTGCCAAGGCTGGAGCTTGGCTGTGCCTTTGGGAGAGAATTTTCCAGCAAGTACAGTACAGTGCAGTACAGTGGGTCTGTGTCCAGCTCAAACAGCCTTGTTTCCTTCCCAAAATGTCACACGAGGTCTAAAGCCTTCCTAAAGTCAGGATATGTCTCATTTCAGCTTCTTCATCCACACATCCAGCTTCCTCAATTCAAGGGTTTGATGTGATCTCTGTGTGACAAACCCATGCTGGCTCTTTTATCACCTGGTTATCTGTCAGGTGCTTCAATAGATCTAAAACCTCCTGTACTCCAGAAGCTTCCCAGGCATCAAAGCACAGCTGAGCACTAAATAATCCCCTTGGCCTTCCTCTTAACACTTGGGAAGAGGAGTAGGAGTTGATCTCCTCTGTGGGACAGACTGTCTGATGGCTCAGAAATTGCTGGATCCTGAAGCTCCTCAGCATTGTCAGTGCCAGATCCAGAGGCACAGAGGTCTCTCAATTCCCTCTAAACTCCCCAGCCAGCCCCCTGCCCTCCCTCCTGCTCCTCTATCCCTCCGACCCAGCTCTGAGCAACGATGGAAACTGGGTTAATAGATGAAAGAGGAATTGCTAAAGCAAATATTTTCTTTCCAAAGCTCTCTTCATTAGCTATAAACACAGGGAACCGCTGTGGATAACCAGTGTGTTTTAGAGGGTTGTGGCTCTGTGGTGAAAGCAGGGACTGGGGATACATGGATTTCTGATTTTTTCTTAAAACCAGCATTGCTCCAGCACATCATCCCTACTTTGTGACCCATCCCTAGGGCTGGAGTGAGAACGGTGGCATGGCTCCAGCATGGTTCTTACTTCCCATAAGCACAGCCAGGGTGGAGGATATAATTAAATCCTGATAATCCTAATTTGGTGGGCAAAGATGTTTTCGGGCACCTTTCAGGGGACACATCACCCTTCAAAAACAACCCCCTAGCCAGAAAAATTTTGTGGCAGCAGCAGTGGAGCAACAGAATCCAAGGAGCAATGAGCACAAGATGTTAAAGTCCCCTGACTTTAACATCTACCTAAGAGCAGTGATGATGTAAAAATCCCCCCGACCTTTGAGAAAAGGGAATAAAAATGTGATTTGAACACCTTAGGGGCATTAAATCCCCAGGAGTTCTCCTGGCGTCTCTTGTCCTGAGCTGGAGCCGGCTCACCAACCTGGTTTTGCCGTGATTATAATCCTTAATTTCTGATTTTGCCACCTGCACTGTGTTTCATGAAATTTTAAAGCTAATGCTCTGCCAAACTCAAATGGCAGTGGAGCAGATGTTTAAGTGCAGCCGAGGATGAATAAATTATGGGGCTCATGGCTGTATGGTGAAGGAGGGAAAGGGTGGATGGCTCCAAATAGGGAGATAATTGATTTAAATGACATTGTCCGTTGGAGTCACCTGGGATCAGCTCCTTGGGCACAGGCAGAAGAGATGCAGCAATTAAAGACACTGGTCTGAGCAGCAGTGATTTGCCTCCATGCAGACTGTGCTCAGCCTTTCCTTTTTGGCTGTTCTACGGCTTTTCTCTCTCTTTATCCCACCTCAATATTAGACAGGGAGAGGAAAATGAAGCTGATTTTTGTCTTGGTCCACCTGTAGTTGAAATTAGCCTCTTTGGGTTATCCTGGGGCTCTGGGAGCAAAGGGCATATGTTGAGCCTTTAAAACACATTTTAATTCCACAGAGAAAGGTCTAATGATCATTGATAGCTGAACACCAAATCCAGACCCAGAAGCACCAAACTGCATTTTTTAATCATGTTAAAATGGGTCAAAAATGAAGGTAACTCAGGAGCCCACAGGATTTTTGCTCTTCTCTGCTACAGACAACCCTGGCAACCTTGGGCAAGTTACTTAACCCCTTAGCATGGCCCAGTCCTTCCAGTGGGGAAGGTGCTCAACTGGCAGGGGTAAATAAATTCCCTTGGCAAACCCATAGCTGCCATGGAGGTAAGGATTCCCTGGAATCCCAAGATCAAACTAATCCATGAACCCTCTCTTCCCAAGAGATGCTGTGCTGGTTCTGCTTTGTGTCCTTCCAAGGACCTGAGTTTTGGGGGCTCAGTGCCACCCCTGCCCTCACAAACCGCAGCCCAGGGGTGGGACCTGCCTGAACTCGCAGCATTTTTTTTGCATTTCACCAAAACCAGATTTTTTCCAACTCAAACCAGCCCTGCTGAAATGTGTTGGTTTTTCAATCATCTGCCTGTCTGTGGCTCCTGGCAGCCTCCTGGCATGAGCTCCATGCCAGAGCACAGCCTCTCTCCAGGTGCACCTTGGCTTGGGAGCAAAGGCAAATCAAGGAAAAAGCAGGAGGCAAAGGATTCCTTCTTCTGAGGATGTTCACCTCCAGCCGGACCTGGACTGGTGGCAGAGGAATGGGGACCCAGCCTGCTGCCAGGAGCAGTTTTGGGGCACTTGGGGGTGCTGAGGTTCTGACCTGTGTAGAAAGGACACCAGGCAAAAAGAGCTCGATCCTGCCTATGGCTCCTGGGAGATGCTGCCATGGAGAAAATAGAGATGAAGGAGGTTTTCTAAGAACAAAAGTAGCCTGTGGAAGCTGCAGGAAGACTTCCACTTTTCCAAGACATGCTGAGTAAGTATACAGGAGGGTGAGTGCTCCTGCATGCTGCGATGTAGAAATCAGTTCCAAGTCCCAGGCAGATAGTGGCTACTCCCGTGGACACAGTGATCCCTGCAAAGGGAGTGATGTCCCACCTCAGCAGGGATGTGAGACCAGGGCTGCTCCCAGAGCAGGAGATGGTCCCCATAAAGATCCAGGAAAGACCTTACCAGCCTTGAGTTCCACACACCATCATGGTCCCACGAGGGAGCTCTACGGAGCCGTGTTGGAAACGCCGGCTCTTGGGAACACCAGCCCCAGCTGAGCGTGTTCAGCGCCGACGCGACGCCAGCTCCTTGGGGAAGTGGGGCCTAGGGGAGCTGCATGGAGGCTCCCACTGCTGGAAGCTTCAGCTATACCCCCAAAAAAATCATCCCTGGGGATTTCCTGAGCGTGTCTGGTTGGCAAGGGTGGGGCCAGGCCATCCCCTCTCTGCAGCTCCCTCTCCTCATGCCAGCAGGAGTACCCAAGCTCTGAATCACAGTAGGAACCCCGCTGAGCTGCAAAAACAACCATTTGCTTTTCTCCTCTGCATTGCACTGACCAGGCAGCTACCACTCTTTCCTTTCCTTCAGACCAATGCTGGGCTTGTCCCTCTGGAGAAGCTCCAAGCTCTGCAACAAGGCACAGAGAGGATACAGGTTGTTTCCTAGTGCCCCTGGCACAGGTTGGTTCATGGGAGGAACATCGATCCAGTGCAGGCCCCTTCACCCTGCAGACACCCTGAGCACATGGATTATTTTCATCTTGCCAACAGCTGCAGGAAAATACGCTCACTCCTGCCCTCTCTTCTGGGAGGCAGCTGCAGCAGAGGGCTGGAAAATCCTCCTCTGGCCAGTTGCAGCTCTGCCACCAGACAGCCCCACGCAGGAGGGGGCTGTGGTTGTGCTGAGCCCCTTAGCCCACTGAGACATCCATCAGGAACTCCCTGTTCTCTCTCTGCCCTGCCCCATGTGGACAGTGCTGGGGACAGAAGTGATGTTCCATGGATGAGCTGAGCAGGGTAATTCAGTGCACACTGTGGCTCACAGTGTAGAGCCCACAGAGATCAAGGTGCCTCAGCATCTCTGGGTGACAATGTTGAGTGATCCAAGTGCCACTCTGATCCTCTGCTGCAGGGCACATCTATTTGACTGTCATTGTCCCTACTAGAGGGGGCTGTGAACAGAAACAGCAGGATCAGAGAATCCCAGAATTATTTAGGTTGGAAAAGATGTCCAAGGTCATCCAGTTCAACTGGTGACCAATCCCCACCTTGTCAACCAGACCAGAGCACTGAGTGCCAGGTCCAGTTGTTCCTTGAACACCTACAGGGATGGTGACTCCACCACTTCCATGAGCAGCCCATTACAATCCTGGATATTCCTTTCCATGAAGAAATTCTTCCTGAAAAGTACCTTTCCTCCTGCCTGGGGAATGGCAGAGGCCAAGGGCAGGGTGCCCTGTAGCAGCACTAGTTCAGTTTTGGGTTTGGTGGGGACATCGTCTCCTGCCCATTGTGGCAGCTCAGCGCTAGAGGCAGCAGGGTGGTTTGGAGGGAAGCTCGTGCTCTCAACCTCCTCAGCGTCTTCACAGGCTCAGGATCATCCCCTTTCTCCTGGATGCCTTTGGAATGACAGATCCTCATGCAGACCCACACCTCCGGGTCTGCCCGGAGCTCCACGTGCCAAGGGGGAGCCGGCTGCCGTCCCCCCACTGCCGGCTCCCTCCTCCCGCTGTCACTGGGCCGCCTGCCATTTCCCTTTGGTGTGCACGCTGCTCCAGCCTTTTTTCCCCCCTTTCAGGCTGACAACTGGGCCTCAGCATCAGCTGCTTGTTGCTCAGCATCAGCCTTTCAGCAAACAGCAGGTGCAAGCGGGGCGACCCTGGGCTGCGCTACAGTAATCCCGCAGCCCCCCCGGGCCTCCCTCGCACAATATTGTGCCCTCGGCTCAAGAATGTTTTTGTCTCCCCTTCACAGTTGTGAATTCTTGTATAGATTGAAAAGAAATCTCTTTCTAATCTTCCTGCGGGGCCGTGGCTGGGAGGAGCGGGTGCCTCGCTGCGAAGGGAGCGTGGCCGGCACAGCTGTGCGGGAGGAGCGGGCAGCTGCCGGGCAGGCCGCAGGGACAGAGCGGCCAGGACGCAGGGATCGCGTCCCCTCTTGCCTGCGTCCGTGACAGCGGATACATGTGGCTCCCTGGGCTCTCACTCCAGCCTGGGAAAGAAACAGACTCATCACCCATATGAGGAACACGGAGATAACACAGCAGCAGGTCCCTGCTCCGGCAGCGGCGTTGAACGGCAGCGAGTGCTGCCCGGAGCCCCGGGGAGGCTGAGGCGAGCGGGAATCTTAACACACAGGGATTTTGAATAACACATCGTGCTGAGCTGCAGAAGGGAGGCAGGAGCAGGAGGGAGGCTTGTGAACGGGGACGGAACATCACCGTAGGGCTTGGCTTCAGCACATATCTGTACAGTGAAATCAGGATGCGATGACACTTTCGTTATGTGTCACCCTGTACTGAAATTGCTCAAAGCCCAGCACGGGAGGAAAACATCATCCTTCACACAGGTTACCAAAGCCTCCCTTCCTCTCATGGACCAGCTCCACAGGCAAGAAACCACATCCTCTGTCCCACATACACACGAGCACACACACTCCCGCTGCCCTGAAATCAGGAAGGACAGGCAGTGGGACAGAGCAGGGGACAGAGGGGCTCCCCAGGGAGCTGCTGAGAGGGGGCCAATGGTCCCACAGCATCCCATCTTGCAGCCCCAGCAGGACTCAGGACATCTTTTTTGGGAGGTAAACCACTTCACCCAGGTCCCTGTGGAGGACTGGGGAGAGCCACTGACTTGCCTGAGGCACCGTGCAAACACAAGTTCCTCTCCCACATCCTGCACCTCTTGGTGTGGTTTGACCTCGCTTGACAAGGCAAGATTTGCTTTAACCACAGCCCAGCCTCATGATGGGGCCGTGGCTCCCTGGGCAAATGGGCTGTAAGCCCAGCTTACAGACCCTCTGCAGCAGTTTTACCTCACAAACAGATTTTAACACTATGTCCCTGGTGTGTTTATAAAGCAAACAGCTCCCTCACGCTGCGGGCAGCCCCACAAACACAGCCTCTGTTTAAACTCCAGCTCTGTCCAAAACTAGAAGGAGACGTGATCCCCTCTGCCCTGAGAAGCATGAGGCAGAACACCGGTGATGTCCAAGCCCATCTTCTCCCTGTATATTCCACTTTTCCCTTGAGTTTCTGGATCAAACACTGGCAGTGCCCCAGCTGAGTGTGAGCCCAGCTTTTTTACCACAAGCTGATCATCAAGTCCAACGTGTGCCCAATCCTCACCTTGTCACCCAGCCCAGAGCACTGAGTGCCATGTCCAGTCAATTCTTGGACACCTCCAGGGATGGGGACTTCAACACCTTCCTGGACAGCCCCTTTCAGTGCCTGACCACTCTTTCTGTAAAAAAATTCTTCTTTATATCCCATCTGAACTTCCCCAGTGCAGCTTGGGGCTACACCCTCTCTTCCTGTCACTAACTAAACCTCATTCCAAACCCCACACTGCTGAAATAAACTCTCTGTTACCTTGTACTGGGTTTGCATTGCCAGGTTTTGGTAGCCAGAGGGCTACAGGAGTGGCTTCTGTGAGAAGCTGCCAGGAGGTTTCCCCACGTCCACCAGAGCCCATTGCAGGCAGCTCCAAGATGGACATGTTGCTGGCCAAGGCTGAGCCAATCAGGAATAGTGGTGACATCTCTGGGATAATATATTGTAGAAAAATAAAAAACCTTATTAGGCAGATAGAATTGGGTCCAGAGAAGAGTAGGGTGAGAACAGCAAGGTGTGGTCAGTGCAGAAGGAGGGGCAGGAGCTGTTCCTGGTGCAAGCTGAGATTCCCCTACAGCCCGTGGTACAGAGCACGGTGCAGCAGGTCCCCTGCAGCCCATGGCTGTGTAGAGATCCACTTGCAGCTTGTGGAGGATCCCACACTGGGGTAAGGGGATGCCTGAGAGGAGGGTGTGAACCTATATGAAGCCCGTGCCTGTCCAGGGACCTGCAGACCCATGGAGAGAGGAGCCCATGCTGGAGAAGGTTTCCTGGTACGACTTGTGAACCCATGGGGGATCCACCTTGGAGCAGGATGAGTCTGAAGGACTGACCCTGTGGAAGAATGACCCACGAAGCAGCAGCTCATGGAGAACTGCTGCCCATGGGATAGACTCACATTGTGGAAGTCCATGGAGAGCTGTCTCCTGTGGGAGGGGCCCTATGCTGGAGCACGGGAAGGATCCTCTCCCTGAGCAGCAGCACCTGTCTCCCTGCGCTGCTGTGGGGGGAGGAGCTAGAGCAGGGAAGGAGGGAAGGGTGGGGGAAAAGATGTTTTTAAGGGTTTTTTTACCTCTCATTATCCTTAAGGGTTTTTTACCTCTCATTATCCTGCTGTGATTTTGTTAGTGATAAATTCAATTAACATCTCTAATTTGAGTCAGTTTTGCCTGACAGTTTTGGGTGAGAGATCTCTCCCAATCCTTATCTCAACTCATGAACATTTGTTATATTTTCTCTCGAGGGTAGTGATGGAGAGGCTTCTGTGGGTGCTTGGCACCCAGCCAGGGTCAACCCACTGCATGCCTTCATGAATAATTCCCCCCACTGCTCTCCATGCCTTCTCTGCTCAGTGGCCAGCCAGCTGCAAACAGGGCAAGGATCTTGAAAAACAGGGAAGATGCAGCACATCCAGCCCTGCCACCAGCCAAAGGCTGTCAGGCCAGGGCAATTTCCATCACGTATCCACAGCAGAAACCATTCAGATGATACACAGTGGCACAGCTTCCCGTGTTTTCCCTGTTAGCTCTGCTGCTCTCCAGAGGAGCTAAAGCACAGCCTGCATGATCTCTGTAAATGTATTTCTTTTAAATGAGAATTATGGGGAAAAGCTGTGGTTGGGAAGAGGGAGGGAAATGAGAATTATGGGGAAAAGCTGTGGTTGGGAAGAGGGAGGGATAGGCAGGGAAAGCAACACTGTAGCTGTTGCTGCCAGCCTGGATGTGCTTTGGTGGGTACCAGAGCCTGCACCTCCCCTCTGATGGGCACCCCCCACCAAGAGCACAGGCCACAGCAAAAGCTTACTTTATTAGTATAGCATAAAGATTAACCCTCTTTTCTCCCAAAAAAGATCTCCCATCCCTTTCCCAAGGCAGCCGCTGTGAAAGGGAGTGAGATTTGAATAACACAACCCTGCTGAGGATTTATGAATCTGTTCCTGCCCCTGTTCCAAGATTTGTTAGATATTGATTCATTTTACCTTCAACTCCAAGGTGCTGATCAGCCTGGAAAGTGAAGGCATTATTTATTATGTGTATTAAAACCAGACCTCTCCAGTGCTGAAGGACAGGTTTAAAAATCTCTGGGTTCCTTCCACCTTCGAAAACCTATTTTTAACAATCTGCATCTCACACCATCCTGTCATGGCTCTGACACTCTCTAGAAAATTTCCTCTGGCAGGAATGGATCTCAACAGTGATCCAGGAATCATTTTGTGATAAAATATAAATGTCTGGTCACATAACTAAATTCTTATATCCATGGATAGCACTGAGTATTTCCCGTATGAAGTGCACCTCAAGGTTCACTTCCACAGCATTTTCAGATGCAGCTCAACAAAATATTCCTGACAAAGCACCTCTGTCCACCCTCTATCCAGATATTTAGGCTGAAAATTAAACCCTGGGACACTTCCTGAGTGACAGCCACCCACTGAGGCTGAATAAATATGAAGCTTTGGAGGAAAGTGCTACCACCAGGACTTCAGAAGCTCCTTCTGGCTCTTTTTGACTTTTACGAACTCTTGGTGACATACCTGGCAATTCAGGAAAATGAACTGTCTTCAATCTGTGGCATTTTAAAATCCTGTGTTAATCTACTGTCACCTGGTATAGACAGGAGTCAACTACAACAAAAAAAGAATACAGACAGTTGAAGGTGAGTTTTGTTAAAACTGCTAGGAGCTGCCTACATGGCAACTGTTTAATTAACTGTTCAATCACATTTCCAGCAGCCCATTTCAATTTGTGATTCACACTTAAAGGCTGGCAGGATGCTGTGCAATTTCCTTGAAGAAGCTGGTTAAGCCCTGATTTGCTGGATACAAGATGCACTGAGATCACTCACAAACACATTGCTCAGCTGCCAGGAACTGGAGTGTGAGGACAGGCTTGGCCAAAACAACCTTCAGAGGGAACCAAACCCCAAAGAAGTCATCTCTTTCTGCCTGCTTCATTCACAGATGTCATGACACAGCTCTGATGTGTTAACTGTCCCCAGAGTGATGGATGGTGACAACTCTGAGAGAATGACCTGGTGGGAGCAGTCAGTCAGCACAGCAAGGACTCGGGCCTGCCCCCAAATAACTCCAGAAGTAGCCAGAATAGGAAAGGAATTCTGCAAATAGGAAAGGAATTCTGCAAAGAAACAAACATGGCATTTAAGGAGGTTTTAGGAATCAGCACCTAAAACGCTGCTTGTGCACAGATGATTTTAAGCATTCACATTAGCAACCCCACAATGTGGTTGGTGTCAAGTTCCCAAAATGGAAGGTATTGATCCCATTGGAAGGTCACAGCAGGAAGTTTCACCTTCCAATGGCAATATGCTAAATTCTAACTGTTTAATGGCACTCAGGATTTTTTGGAAAGAACAAAGTTGTTCCCTCATTGTCTATTTTGGTGGGTTTGGGTTGACTTTCTGTGTGCAGGAGTGGCTGCACACCCCTTTGCCAGCCTGCCTGGTGGGGGGATGAACCTCTGCCTTGCAAAGCTGAGAATCAACAGCTCATGAACACCACGAATCAGGATGATCACAAAACAGAAAAAACACTTCTCCTTCCATGTACCCCCTGATTCATTTTGTCCAAACCCAGTCCAGCAGCATTCTGTTCCCAGAGCAGGCAGAGGGGCCTCCACAAGTGACGATGCTGGCATGGCAGGCAGGAAGAAGCCGAGTTGTGCGCTCCAGCCTGGCGGTCAAGGCCTCGTGGTGGTCACGGCGCTGCCCCTGTGCTGGCGGCGTTACTTGAAGGTGGCGTTGAAGGCCCTGCCGATGACGAGCCTGCGCACCTCGCTGGTGCCCGCCCCGATCTCGTAGAGCTTGGCGTCACGCAGGAACCGCCCCATGGGGTAGTCGTTGATGTAACCATTCCCACCTGCCACACAGAAAAAGCCACGAGTCACTCACTCCTCGTCCCCCATTTCAGGGCTGAGGGAAATGCTCTTGCACTGTGCTTGGCTCCGTCCAGCTGTCAGTGACTCACCCAGGCACTGGATCCCATCCAGGGCCACCTGCGTCGCACACTCTGCTGAGTACAGGATCACTCCGGCGCAGTCCTACGGGATGGTGACAATGGGATGGTCAGGAAAGGTGTCACCTGGCCGCCTCCAGTCCCTGTGCTGCCCTCACGCTGCCATCCATCTACAGACATCTGCTAAGAACTCTGAACTACTTGATCACAAAGCACAGGGACAGAGATCTCCAGCCGTGTCCCTGTTACTATAGAACACTCACAGCAGGTCTGTAAAGCCCACATGAAGACAGAAGAAGGAAAAAAAGTGTCCCAGAGAAGCTGGCTCTCTCACAAAGGCTCACCAATCCCCCAGGAAACTAATGTGATTTGCTTTGGGATGCAGAGCTCTGTGCTCCCTACTGTTAAATACTCAACAGCCTCCTCTAACAGAGGTGTGATGACAAGTGGAGGTGACAACGCCTCTAACAACTGCTACAATTCTTAAAACAGCCAGGACATCTGTCTGGGCTTTCCATAAACATCTACTGATGCTGCTAAATCTCTTACCTTGTAGAAGGAGGCTTGCTTTTAGTTTGTGAATGAAGAAAGGTACTTTGGGTGTGAAAAAAACACTCTTTGGGCTGTGGAGACTCCTTGTACAGAGGCTCCCCCCAGGTGAGGCTTTGGTACTGGAGGAATTTCCCAGGACACACAGTCCAGGCAGGAGTTGAGCTCACCTTGGCGTTGAAGTGGCCCTGGTCACAGGCTTTGGCCACGTTGTAGACGTACTGCCGGCAGGCCATGAGCCGCGTGTACATATCTGCCATCTTGCCCTGCATGAGCTGCAGGGCCCAAAGACAAGGGATGTTAATTAACACGAGTGAGGGGGACCACCCGTTCCCCAAAATACCTCAGAGAAACCACATGGGAGGAGACATGAACCCAAGAGACATGAGGCAGCTGGAGTTCTTTTAATTCACAGACCCCTCCCTAGATATCAGCCACAGTCCCTCACCCACCAACAGCGGGCTCAGAGGTCTTTCCACCTTCTCACCACATCATAGAATCCCAAGATTCATTGAGTTGGAAGGGACTTTAAAGTTCATTCAGTTCCATCCCTTTGCCATGAGCAGGAACCTTTCACTAGCCCTAGTTGCTCATTATCAGATCACGCAGCCCCAGCATAAAGAGCAGGGGACCTTCTCCATGCAAAGCCCCCACAACAAAGCTCTCAGTCTTCTCAGTTTTAAAGAGAAAAGAGGACAAAAATTCCCAATTCCTTTTCTGCCTCACCTGGAAGTGACCAATTTTCTGTCCAAATGCTTCTCTGACATGCAGGTATGGAATTGCATGGTCGAGAACAGCTTGCATGAGCCTAAGAAGAGCAGAGGGAAAAGGGAAACAGCAGAACTATTAATTAATAATGCTTTAAACTTTGGAAGGGCAAAAAGGTTCTCATAGCTGAAGTGATATCCTGCTGTCTTCCTACAGCTCCACTCAAACAAAGCCAAGAATAAAATCCAAAGGTATCATATTTTTCCCCAGTGCTCAATTGGGACATCCTGTGGGAAGGTCTGAGCTTTTAATTCAGGGGACTGAGACTTGAAGAGCTTTCTTACAACCACAGCCAGGACAGTTCATGATGCCTCTTATCTCCAGAACCCCTCAACTTAAGGAGTACCAGCCAATACCATAAAAAAAAGCACAGGTAAGAACAAGGAGGGGATAAAATCCTCCTCCTGCATTGCAGAAGTTGGTCTTTCCACAAGAGGATTAGCCCAGAGAGACCACTCAGGAGAACAAAAGGACTGTGGGGTGCCAATAATTACTGGGAAGCTTAAGGATTGAATAAATGAAGAACAAACCAGTCTGTGAATCTCTGGATAGTATGTTAGATTCTAAGGAATTGATAACACAAATGAACTGGTTATTCCCTGAGTAATAACATAGGGATACACAAGCCAGCAACTGGGGATTGAAGCAGATTTATATCTCTGGAAATTTTTTCATCAAGACTGATCATTTCCAAAGCCTGCTCGGAGGGACAGTGGACACTGGCAGGTAGACTTGCAAATTTTCTTTCTGGCATTGCTTCTCCCATATCCCTTGCCCCTCACAGGGGGCTACACAGAGATGCTTTCAAATTGGAAAACCACTGCATGAGGAGCTGAGAACTCAAGGATGAGGCAGAGCACATTTGAGTGAGTGGTGGCTGCAGAGAGGGCCCTAAGCACCCCCAGGAGAGTCCAGTTGAGCTGCTGTGCTGGTGCTGGAGCTCTGTGCTGGTTTTGACTGGGACACCCAGCAGCCACAGGATCTCCTTGCACCTTGCTTCCTTCCCACACCTGACCCAGCCTCTCCTCTTCTCCTGCCCCAGTAACCCAGTTCTCCATCCAGGATCCATCTTACCAAGAGCTGCAGGCCCCAAGGGATCCCCATCAGGCTTGGTGATCACTAAGGACCCATTTGGTCTTACAACCTATAAAAGATGACAAACCCTTACCCCAGGGGGCCCCCGGACAGCACAAGCCTCTCCAGGTCCAATCCACTCATCAGAACATAGACTCCTTTGCTCAGAGTCCCCAGGACATTTTCAGCTGCAAAGAGCAAAGGAAAAGTGATTTATTTATGTGAAAAACTCAGACATAAATAAAGCTGCTCACTGAGGGCCTGCATTCACTGTGGGGAGGAGCAACCTGGGCCAGTGGAAGGTGTCCCTGCCCATGGCAGGGGGTGGGACTGGATGAACTTAAGGTTCCTTCCAGCCCAAACCATCCTGGGATTCTATGAAAAATGACTGAATAGCCTGAAAAATTTCCTGGAAAAAACTGTTTCAGCTTCCAAAGCCAAATATCAGAAGGAGCATTCATTAATGGCCAGAGTGCCAAGTGCGTTAACTTCCAACACTGCAGCAATGTGCTTCTCCATGTCATCATCCTCTTTCCACAAGAACATGCTGTTCCCTGTGGATGACTCCTGGGACATGATCAGAGCACTGGGGCACTGGCCTTTATGATTTCAGGGTGAAGGGATCCAATACAGCTAGAAATGTTACATTTCAGCTGAAACTCTTCCACTTTAGCTTTTGAAGGTGTATATGGGGAGCAGGAGAGCTCCTTGCTCTGCAAATGTGCAGTCAGGATTTTTATGATTCTGGACAAGACATCTTCTCCATTTCCTCTAGAAAGGCTGGAGTTGTTCTATCAACAAAAATTGCCACTGGAATAACAAATACTGCTATTACAGGGGCCTCTGCTGTACTAACTAACAGGGGAAAGGATGTCCATTTCAGGCCCCGGTCCCAAAAGAACTCAGAAATGTTACAACGGCCTGTTGGAAAGACTCCAGTAAAAAAACCTTCAGGGCAAAGTAGCTAACCTCCATACAAGACAGAAGCTCTAATGGAAACAAGTTTCTTGGGAAGCCTCAGCAAGGCTTTGGAGAAGCAGTGGTTAAGAACTAGATCCATGAGGGTGAAAGAGCAGTGACCTAACAAATGATGTATTCCTTCTCTGCAACCCAGCAGATTGCATTTTTCTAGTGTCACCATCTCCTTCAGAGGCTGCCAGGGAGCAGATAAGAATCTGCAAAGCCCTCCAGGTCACTGGCTGAACATGTGTGCAATTAGTGATCCAATTTATCTGATCAAGAATACAGGAAACCACCGTGATTTGAACCCAACTCACTGGGGACCTTGCAGTCTTCAAAGATCAATTCACAGGTATTAGACCCTCTCATTCCCAGCTTATCCAGCTTCTGGGCTGTCCTGAAACCAGGCATTCCCTGCAAAGTCAAGGCAGTAAAAATACATTTCACGTCTCAGTTCTGGCAGACTAAAGAAAATCATGAGAGATCTGTGAAATTCCCCTGACCACAGGAACATGTGTAGGGTGCCAGGAGGGAGATAAAGTGATCTAAGAACAAGATCAGGTCTAAGTGCAAGTGCAGAGAAAGCAAATGGACAGAGAAACACACACATATGAACGCCGTGCGCCCATTTTCTAATGCACATAAACAGCAAATAAATAAATAATTTGGAGAGCTGCCAACACAGGCTCTCCTACAGCAAGGGCTGGAAGCTCTGCCAGTAACTGAACTATTCTAATAATGAAGTTATGTCCATCAGAAGGTTTACTGATCTCAGATTTTATTTTGTTAAAGGTTCCTTTCCTGCCTGAAAGGCAGAAAGTAGTTTGTCTTTAAGGAAGAGGCTGGCAGTTATGGAAGGAAAAACAGGTGACCTCCAAATGAGGCAGTTAGGATGAAGGATTCTGCTTTAAAATCCTGTGGGAATGACTAAACCTACCCTCTCCACGATGAAGGCAGTTATGCCATGGGAGGCGGGGACAGCGTTCATGTCGGTTTTAGCGTAGACGATGAGCACATCTGCATCCGGCCCGTTGGTGATCCAGAATTTGTTCCCATTCAAAACAAAGTAGTCTCCTGGAAGCCAAGAGATGAAATCTGTTAGCTCACGACAGCAACACTGGTATTCCCACTCCATTTATTCCCTAAACAGGCTTCCCAGAATCACTTAGGTTGGAAAAGACCTCCAAGATGGTTGAGTGAAATCACCTTTGGCCCATCACCACCTTGTGAACCACAGCAGAGCACTGAGTGCCACGGCCAAATGTTCTTTGAACACCTCCAGGGATAAGGCCTCCAGCACCTCCCTGGGCAGCACAGGACAGGCTTTACCTTTCTTGTCTGCTTTCAGCTTCATGGACACAACATCAGAGCCAGAATTTGGCTCGCTCATGGCTAAGGCTCCAATGTGCTCCCCGCTGATTAGCTGGACGAAAAGACAAATATTAGCAAAAGATGAAGACCAGCAGCCTTGTGTGTGCTCCCTCTTTAGCCCCCCCTCCACCTGTTTTCCTGCACTGAACCTCCGCAGTTGCTGCTCTCTGCAAGAACTCAAACAAGAGCTGCTGTTCCCAGCACAGCCCAAGCAAGGCGCTCCCTTGTGCTGTGCTGAGGGAACAGAACCAAATCCCAGTGGGATGAGAAGGGTGACTCAGCTCTGTCTGAGCTAGACAAGCACAGCCCTGCTTGCACAACACATGAGGAAGGTGCCAAGGAACCATGCAGGCAGCCATATGCCTGTCCCCAGCTCCTGCGTGGGCTTTCTGCTGCCCTTTTACACAAACAGGAGCTGATGAACACAAAAGGCCAACAAAGGGGTGAAAAGGGATGAGAAAGTTCTCTGCAATGCTCTCATACTCCAGTCCCCCCATGCTCCCCTCATAACAGCACACGCACCCTCCTCCTGTGCCTGTTCACACCAGGCTCTGGCAGAGCTGTTGTTCCTACTTCAGTGTTATTTCATTCTGCCCTTTTCTCCTGGCCTTATTTTTTCCTCCCTGTGTACTTTCATCCATCTTCTCCTCCTTTTGATCTCTACCTTTGTTTTTTTAAAAAGCAGGCTCAGTGCTTAAGATACGTTCAACCAATTCATCAGTACATTGCTGCAAAAGTCCCCAAGAAGTGCTCAAACCTAGTTAAGCACCTTTAAGTGCTCTGTCAGGAGCCAAAACAAGTCAGAGCTGAAGTGACTTCACATCTCATTGAAAAGCAGAGAATGAAGCATGAAAATACACCTGAGGAAGGAGGACAATTTGGGGTTACACATTTGCAGGCTGCACAGTGCTTTGAGGAAGTGACACTGTACATTGCACGTCATTTAAATCAGGTTTCTTGTGCTGACAATTTCACTGATAATCTCAGTAGCTAGGATTCAATGTGCTCATTGTTTTTACACGCATTTAAAAACTGAAATCTAATTAATGCACTCCTGAGTTACAACATCAACGCCCCAAGTGATGATGAAGTTTCACATGTAGTTAATTAACAGCCAAACCAAGCATTTGGGCAGTGAGAAATAGAGAATACAAAATAGGAAAGCAGTGACTTTCATTCAGAGATCTCAAAATGATTTGGCAATTTGAAAGAATATTCTCCAGTGTCACCTCAAAGCCTCGCTTACTAACACAGCTCCAGAGAGCTGGGCTGTGCTGCCTGCAGACAAGGAGCTGAGCATGTGATGAGGTCAATATGGATTAATAGGACAAAAATTGACACCCCAATGCTTTCCAGTGTTCCCCTCCTCCAGCCCAGTACCTTGGGCAGGTATTTGTGCTTCTGGGCCTCGTTGCCGTTGCGCACGAGCTGGTTGATGCACAGGTTGGAGTGGGCCCCGTAACTGAGCCCCACGGCCGCTGAGGCACGGGAGATCTCCTCCATCACCAGCACGTGGTCCAGGTATCCCAGGGCAGATCCACCATATTCCTCTGGGAAGAGAGGAAAAAGGTCATGTTACCCACCACGTGCACAAGATCCTGGGGCTGGGCTTAGTATCCAATGAGATCCAGGACACTTAGAATGCTTTTAGGTTTGACTGTTGCCAGCCCTGAGCTGGGCACTTCTGGCTTTCCCCATCCTCTCTGAATTTCAGTTTTCTCATCTTCAAGTCATAGGGATATTTTGCCTTCAGCATAATCCATAATTGACTTGTACAACATAGTCTGTAGGTAGAACATGCACAAGGACACATCTTGAACATGCTACTGACATTGCACAATGATGACTCCTTCTTATCAACCTTAGTATTATCACAACGATTAAATCACCAAGTTGCAACCTCCTTAAGGAGAACAAAGGAACACAGGCAAGGTTTGTAACAAGGAACTCAGGCAAGGTTTGTAAAATCCATGTATGTTTGCCCCTAAACAAGTGAGGAATTCTCAAACTGCCCAAAAATGTGGCACTAAGGACTTTTCTAAGCCACACAAATGTGCAGGACACCAGAATTTTGATGAGTGGCTGACTGAGAAGGAGAATGATCCATAAATGTAATTCATCAGTGACAAGCACGTAGATTTCAAGAGAGGATGAAGCAAGACAGAGCAGCACTGGGAGCCCAGCTACGCATATGGAGTTGAGCCTAAAACTAAGAGTAAAGATTAAAGTTATACAGTAGAACAGGGAGAGAGAAGGCAGGTAAAGACAGAAGGCTGAGAAATGCACAACAGCCTTGAGGAGCCAACAGTCTACATAAATATACACACATGTACCTCTAAGCACATTTATATACACACAAATACAGTCCCCTCCCAACCTAAAAGCTTTGTTCCCCAGATAGGAAACAAGTGGTTGTACTGCTAACAGAAGCACAACAGGATATGAACCCGGAGAAGCAGCTGGGGAGATAAGCTGGGAGCACTTACTCTTCATCAACGTGGAGGCTGCAAGCAAGAGCAACAAGGGTAAGAGCAAATCTCTGAGTGTGCTCAGAGTGACCAAAGCTCCAGGGGGCTGCTGTCCCAAATTCCTCAAATTACCACCACAGCCACTGGCATCACAGACAGCCTTTCCTCCCATGTCCCTCATTTTGACTCCTGCCTTTTGTCTGCAGGGCCCTATATCCTCAAAAATCTTCTCTCTACCACAAACCCAAGTTTAGGGGTTTGCTATCAGTATCCTAAAAGATGGGCTTAACAATTTCTCATGTGTGCCAAAACAAGAGGGTTTTTAATTAATTCCTATAAAATGGCTGGGTTTGGTGCTTTTGCTTCAAGAAAGGCAAGGTAACTGTGAGCAGCACAAATCCAGGATTGCTTTGTACTGCAAGAGGAACAGGAAAATGATCCTGCCAGACACCTCCTCATATAACACAAACCATGGTGTGATTTTGGATGATGCTGCTCTTTCAAAGCTACTCTTTGTATATGACATGCCTGTATTATCACTGCATGGAAACTACATATTTACATTTCTTCACTTTGCACTTTATAAAACAAATGGAAAACTACAAACACCACAGATATCTTAGTTTTAGGAAGAAAACAAACAGCACTGTTATTCAAAATATTTGCGAAATAGACTTGATACATGGGTGCCCAAACACGCCATTTAATTGTGTACACCCTTCTAAGATTCCACACGATCTTCACACCCTAATTCCCAGTCTCCTCCAACAAAACCAACGTCAATAAAGAAACACACAACTCCACAACCCAAAATAAAGCAAAAAATCCTGGGCGTAGGAGGGTTTTAGAGGTAAACCTTTGAGGAAATCAAGAAGGACAGGACTCATGAGGGGATGGCTTATTTATAGTGTGGGAAACTGCTGTAAGCCTCAGGCACAACATCAAAGAAGAAAGAAGGTAAGAGTGAGGAAAAACAGGAGCAGCAGTAAATGGGGAAGAGGAGAGAGAGAGAAAGCAGAAATGCAGAATCTTTCAGGGCTGAAAGCGAGGCAGAGGCATTATTCCGATGCATTGCTATTCAGCTGGATTCTGCCAAGCCTTTGCACAGCCACATCTAGAAAACAGACTTTTCCATGGGGAAAGAAAGGCCCCATCAGCTGCTTTTCTCCACTAAGGGCTTCTCCTCATTACCCTGCCTTGGTGCATTCAGCACGATCACACTCGTCTGTAGCACTCATCACAACACTTTTCACTAACCTGAGCAGGGCTGAATAAGATTTCCCCTGATTTTTTTCCAACTGGTTGGCTGTGGTCAGCTCCCCATTAGTTATCACAGCATTTCAGGGCATTATTTTAGAGCCTTTAACTTTTCCCATTACAGATGGATGTTTGTTCTGAGATACTTTCATCTCTAGCTCTCCTTCTTCAAAACTTGCTTCATATTAGAAAGGCAAAAGTACGTTTGAGCTACGTATGTTACATCTGGAAAAACCATTCCTGAGCAGCGCTTTTAAACTGTGAAAGGAATTTTGTCTAACAAGGAAAAAGGATTCAAAGTCAGAGAAGAAGAAAAACAGTTGGGAAAGAGTTTTTCAAAACACAAAGATAGGACAAAACGGATGCCACATGACAGACAAGGCTGTTGTGAACTGGAAAGTGAGAGTTTAAGTAGTCTCTCTTTCATTTGAGGAATAACCCATCAGAAGGTAAAAGATCAGAAGAGACTTACCAGGGGCTGTGATTCCCAGAACTCCCAGTTCTCCAAGTTTCTTCCAAAAGTCCTACAAATACAGAACAAGCAATCAGCCCAAACTGGCAGTCTGGGCATCAGCATAACAAGTTTCTTCAGGTAATTCACTGGACACATCCGTTTATCTGTGAGATATCACGAGAATAAGGCAAATACAACCCTAATACCTGTTCCTCCTGCAGTGCAGCTCCATCCTTGGAAGCGAGAAACCACAGAGATTCAAGGACACTAGTTACTCTACACATGGGAGGAGTTTGTGGAATTCAATAAAAATTCACATGCCTAAATTTAATTCTGGAAGGACACCTCCTAAGATTTAACTCTTTGTCCACTCTAAGGAAAATGTTTGTGTAATAGTATAAACTATCCATTACCAAACCTATGGAAATATGAAGTGTTGGTATGAGCTGACACTCTTCCAGTAAAACAAGAGCTGGCAACTAAAGCCAAGGAAGCCTCCTTGGGGGAGATTAAAAAAATGGGAATGTTACAGTAATGACAAAATGCAGTGGCAAAGGATGTTGTCACCAGAGAGGCCCACATGTGTCCTGATGGGGCCATCTCCCTGCTGCTCCTCTCCTCTGCTATGTGGTGGACACATAGGTGAGCACTCCTCACGTAGCCTCAGTGTCCAGAAATAATTATCAGGGAATATGTCCAGAGACTTCAAAAAGTATCATATAATAGCTCTGGATGACATCTGGAATGCCAGGCTAAATTTATATACTTCACTTCAAAGCTGCACACACATCCCTGGAAATGTCAACATCAGAGCTCTGGGAAATCCTGGCAGATGTTTAGAGCTTTTTGAGTCTTGTGGAGCTTATAAAAACCAATAGTCAGATCTCTCATTTCCATCAATCAAAGCACCCTGTGGCACAGAGTTTGTTGGGTTTATTAGAAAGGCCAGTTTCAGCTCAACAGTCAAACTCCACATTTCAGCATTTACACACAATATTTTCACAGCAAATCTGAGAGGAAATTCATGTCCAAGAAAGGGACTGAGCCAAGAGTATACAAAGCACATGTTGGGGAAGGAGCCAGAACATACAGGCAGAAATCCCATGATAAGAATCCAAACAAGACCATTATCAATCTTTATTATGACCATTATCGCTGGGTTCTGCCCCAACTTGCTGAAAGTTGGTAACAAATGATAAAACAGGAAATCAAAAAAAGGTTTTCTCTGTGGCTTTTAAGTTTGAAAAGTTAATGCACATGTTCCTGTGGTGTGGCTTGGGATTGTCTGGGCTAATGCAGGGATCAAAGCCCAGAGAGGCTTTCAGAACCACACATGAAATACTTGCCCGCATGCCTTTGAATTCGTTTTCCTGGTCAATCTGTTGGGCCTTTGGAGCCAAATGCTCTTGGCAGAACTTTGTCATGGTCTGTCTAAGCTGGGAAAAGAGGGGAGGAAAAACACATCCGTTATATCTCTGCAATAGATTGTTGTCTTCTTCCCCTGGATCCTGACAGCATTCCCTCACCAGGCCACTCCAGCATCCCAAACCCTGAAGCACAAGACCATAAGGAAATCCATGGTTCAGGTTACTGGCTGAAATACCACATAAAACAGTCATTGCTCTAGTCTTTTAAAAAGGAGCTGATGTACTTTAGTCCCTCTCAGTACTTAACTTTAATTGTACCCTGACATGAGAGAATGCTCCTGAACTCCTGCTTGCACTGGGGTTTCAGGCATATTTTTGGGCAGGGAACTTTGGAAGCAGATGAACTGAGTTTATAATGTGCTAACCCCATCCAGTAGCTGCTTACAGCATCATTTAATTATGTACAGATGCCTGTAATAAGCAGGAATACCAATTAAAACCTGTTTGTGTGTCGAACTGGAACTACATTATCTACCTTAGTACCTTCTACAGTGGGGAAATTTGATAGAGCCAGGAATGTTCATTGATCCAAGTGTTAAAAACCCCAAATATTTTTCTGAATTTTAAACTCTGAAAACTTACACTGTATGCTACAGAAGTCTATACGCATACTAACAAAATATATACAGTATCTTAAATGTTTTTATCGTGAAGATTTAAATATTTAGTCTGGATCTTATGGTAGAGTTCAATAATTTTTTTTTCCCTCTGGTTCTTTATTCCCACACATTAATTCTGGTGAAGCAAGAGTTTTAGAGACTGAAACCCTGAGCTGTTAAACCAGAACCTGTATAAGGGGCAGGAGCAACAAACCAGAATATGCCCACACTCCTCTGTCTTTCTCTGAGCCCCAAAACCTAAGCATCTTCTTTTTTACAGTTGAGAAGATATGTTAAATTTCCACAGTCACACTGACCCTGGATTCCAGTACTACCAAATGAGTTTTCTCCCCATTGCTAGATTTAGAAACTTAAAAAGAAGCCCAAAAGCCATTAGATATCTTTCTACTGTGACAAAGCT
This sequence comes from Trochalopteron elliotii, assembly GCA_024734555.1. Classification (NCBI taxonomy): domain Eukaryota; kingdom Metazoa; phylum Chordata; class Aves; order Passeriformes; family Leiothrichidae; genus Trochalopteron; species Trochalopteron elliotii. The sequence goes on from JANPWX010000409.1 coordinate 176,364, forward strand.
GACTGCATTACACTTCAGCAAAGAGCTTAAAATAAATTAAAACAAGCTTAAAACCATAATTAAAAAAAAAATCTTAATCAAATAAGAGGTTGAGGATGGACTCAGACAGCCCTGATACCCTAAGCCAGTTTATAACAGTTATATTGCTTTTAATTGACAGTTTCACTAATATTACTGAAGATTGTTTGTGATCTTTTTTTTTTTAGCTCTTCCACCAGACAGACAGCAACAAGAGGAACATTTTACACCTTATTTTACATCTGCTGAATATAGAAGTACAAAGAAATGTCATTTAGAGCTGATAAGGCCATAAACATGAACACAAACATGACAAGGAATAATTCTGTAGCAAGAAAGAAGAACCAGTAAGTTTGTTTTGCACATCCACATGCTTGCACCATCAGAATTATCTGGAAAGTGAGGCTGTAGCTCTAGTGTTTCACTGGCAGGAGCCTGTGTGAAGCACCCGTGGGAAGACACTGCCCTTCACTCCAAGCCCTGGGGCAGAAGGGAATACATCTGGACTGGTCAGTATTTGGTTGCTGTTGCACACAGAATAACACAGCAAAGCTAAGGATCACAGAACCACAGAACACTCCAAGCTGGAAGGGACCCACAAGGATCATCAGTCTGTTGGAAATGATCTAACTTCCTAACTAATTTTTCATTAGCTCCTTTAATTAATTGTAAGCATGCCCACTTGTAGTCAGCACTAGTTTTCTTTTTCACAGACACTTATTGGTACTTTGATCATTAAATCACTGAAACCTTAAGTTTGCTAAAACTAATCGTGAGAAGCTCCAATAAACAAAGCCTGAGGGAGCTGAAGATTGGACACCTGGGATCTTAAATTTATGGCCCTTCAAAGATGTGTTGGAGTAACCAGAAGACACGGGGGAGATTGAAACCTAGAAAGCTGGAAACTCACCATTTGAGAAAAAAATTATAAAAGGACTAAAGAAAATGGGCCAGATTAGCATGAAGAGCAAGAAGTCAATAACCAATAGAGGACAGAATACTAATTAATAAAGGGAACGATGCATTTAGAACCAATAAACATTAATTTCTTTGTTTGCTAAAAATGTGTAAATGAAAAAGTTTTGTGTCTTGGGCTGGTGTGGAGGTCAGAACTTTGTCAGGCACACAAACACCTCTTGGTCAAGAATAAAGTAATGCCTTACTCACACTAAAGACAGTGTTAGAGTCTTAATTTTCCTAGCATTTTCAGAGGTTTTTGGTAACAAGTCCAACTCCCTGCCCTGCACAGGAAACCCCAACAATCTCACCCTGTGCCTGAGAGCGTTGTCCAAATGCTCCTTGAGCTCTTGGGACCGTGACCATTCCCTGGGAAGCTGTTTCAGTGCCCGACCACTCTATGGAGGAAGAGCCTTTTCCCAATCTCCAGCCAAAACTTCCCCTGACCCAGCTCTTGCCCATCCCTGGGATCCTGTCACTGGTCACCAGAACACAGATGTGTTGCCCCTGCGTTGCCCCTTGCAGGAAAGCCGTAATCTGCAATGAGTTCTAAGAATCATCCTAAATCTTTAAGTGCTCCAATGGGCAGGAGCACAAGCTGGTAGAGCTGCAACACTTCTCATGGGAAGATGTGATGCGACCCCACCGAAGTGTTCCTTTGATGATCACGTTTCTGACGGGTATCGCCGATCCGACAGGCCCAACGGGCGCAGGGCCCGTTCTCTCAGGGCGGTGCGGGGCTCCGTACGGGAGCCGGGGGCCGGGCCGGTCACTCCCGGGGGCGCCGCGCCCCCGCCGCTCGCGCGGGGATTGG
>JANPWX010000409.1:183098-202462 GCA_024734555.1 Trochalopteron elliotii
GGGCAAATAAATGTTTGTTTTTCTGTTTGTTTCTGGTAGAGGGAGAAAGCTCCTAAAGTTCAAGATTCACCAGATTTGTGAATTTTAAAAAGTTACACATTTGAGGGGAATGCCTTGAGTGTAAACATACTGTAAAGAGGACACAACAAGGCACCTGAGTCCTGGGCGGGGGGGGCGAGGACTCTTTTCCCAAGGGGGAAATACAGACTGAAAATCTTTGGCAGTATTAGAACTCCTTTGGATAAAACAAACTGAAGTTGTTACTGGAAATAGATTTGGGCTGGATTCAACAGCTTCTTCCATGGTCAGGAAGAGGCTGTGTCAACTCAGAAGTCTTGACAGGACTTTTTATAATATCTGAGCTATTTTGATGGGGTCTGTGGATCTGGGCTTTGTATAAAGTAGAAAATGAAATAATTTATTTTTATTATTCACAATACACTTCACTCGATACCTAGATTTTCAGTAGTTCAGGTTTGGAATTTTTTTTTTCTTTTTTTTTTACATGAGCTCTCTTTCTCTGTCTTTAAGTACCTGGGGAGCTTCACCACATTATTTCTCTCAGGCAAACAAAACCTAATCACCTTGTAGAAAATGACAAACCAGGTTTACTCAGTAAGTCCTGTGAACAGCTGTGAACATGGCACCAGACACTCGAAATCAAAGGGCTGTAGTCCATCACGATGGCCCTCACGTCCTCTCACTGGCATCAGATCTGCTGATTCCTGTGAAAACACATTTTGCACAGCTGAAATACTAAGAAATAGTCCCAGTCTCAGCTCTAGGAGAGGTGGGAGGAAAAAATTGATATTTACAGCTCTAAGGACATTCAGGCTTCCCCTTTCCCTAGCAGCAGCTTTGCGTTCTGCAAGGTCTCAGCTGTTGTAACCGGAACTTTGTGCACTGGATCGTTTGATCCAAACATCAGGCATGTCTGGCTGGCTGTTGGGCAGCACGACTGGTCCTTCATTCCCCAATCCAAACCGATTTTTCCATGAAGAGCTGTTCTGCTGGGATGCTCCTGGAGAGACATCAAAGACAGTCTCCCTCAGGTCCAGCCGCAGGGTATCTCTCTTCCCGTTCAGGTAACCTCGCTCCGCATTACCGTAGGAGTCAGACAGCTCTAAGGCATCAGGACAGGAACTGGCTGATTCAGCGAGCTTCAGGCCTTGCTCGAAGTCGCTGATTGATGTCTCGCTGGAGATGTTGAGCATATCAAAAGAGCTGCCAAGAGAACAAAGGCATCTGTGAATTTTGTAGATGTCAGCAGCAGGGAGAGGGCTGTGGTCTGAGGTATAATCTGACTGCTGCTGGGCAGTGTCACTGGAGCACTGGGATTTATTGAGCTGCCCTTCTTCTTTCACGCCAGCCGGCTGGATGTGGTCCAGCCCAGCCCCATCCCATGCTTTCAGACCATACTTTCGACAACGACAATCTCGGCAGAGTCTCTCCCTGTGAATTTCCGTTTCTGAGGTGCTGTGCTTGTAAGGAGAGGAAGTTTGCAAGGCGGGACACTGGCACAGGCTGACCTGCTGGTCTCCAAGGGTGTCCTGCAGACTCTGTCTCTCTCTTTCCAGGGAGGGGTGCGTTCCCACTCGAGGGCATCTGTTGTCTTCAACTTGTATGTCTTCAGAGAGCACAGAGGGCCTGTTGGACAGCTTGCTTGTGGACGTGCTGTTGTCAAAACTGTCGCTGAGTTTCCTGGACAAGGGTTGGAGCTCGTATTGCTCGTTTGCAGTGTTGGACTCCTGGACCTTCCGCAACCGGTTTTGCTTCTCGCTGCCCCCACAGGCAAAATTTCCATTTGGCCCAGAGTCGTCAGAGTAATCTTTCATGGTGTGGGCACAGGGCCAAAGGATCTGCCCACAATTCTTCTCTGGGCCAAAGAAACAGCAGAGCGACTGGAAGAAGAGGCTGGCAAACCCACAGCTGATACAGTTGATCATCATGATGAATATCCCCAGCTTCCTGTACGCCAGGACCGTGGCAGGCAACATAATGATCCCTGCAGAGAAGAGAGCAGAAGCTGCCATGGCTGTGGCACAGCTCATCTGCTTCAGGGAAAAGGCCACTCGGCTCAGGCGGTCGGAATGGGGGCACAGGTGATAGGAGATGCAGTAGTTGACAGTGAAGTCAACAGAGAGACCTACTGCAGCTGAAATGAAGAGAGACTCCACTGCGTTGAGCTGCCACTCCAAGAGGACCAAAAGGCCAATGGTTACCAGGACGGTGCCTGCAATGGCAGTAACAGAGAAAACGCTAAGGAGAACGTTCCAGGTTGTGAGCAGCAGCACCACGAAGGAAATGGCTATGGAGAGCCCCATGACCACCATGGTTTCTGTGCTGAGACTGTGCTGGAGGTTGTACAGCTCTAGTTTACTGGTAAACCAACCGTTCTGAAGCCCCACGGGGGCAGTTTTCATTTCCTCTGTTATCCAGAGGCTGATTTCCTCATAGAATTGTTTGGCTCTGCTGTAGTTGTAGGTATAGTGATAAATAGTTTGAAACTGCAGTACTAAGGCAGCGACGTTTCCCTCCCCATCAAACCTGAGGCCCAGATCATACGTTTCTGCCCCTTCCCTGCCCTCTTCCAGGAGCATCATTTTGATGCAGTGCAGGAAGACTTCGCTTCTGTAAGGGAAGGAGAACTGGTTACAGCAAAGGTTGAAGCTGTGGTCTTGCTGGGAGCACTGGCGACTGTCCATCCACCTGAGGAACTCCTCCATGAAGCACACTGTAGATTTCTGTTCTGGATCAGGGTAATAGAAAGTTTTGTTCTTCACTTTTTGGCAGAATTCGAGGAGCCAGTTCTGGGCATCAGGGTTTTGGATGGTGAAGGTGGTATCTGTCACTAGGGTGCCATTGCTTTTTGGATTGAAATGGTCCCCATTATCCACGGGCAGAATGCCCCAGACTATGGTGACAGGCATATGCTGCCCTTCTCCGTGCTCCAGCCTCTCAAACATGAACTGGTGGCAGTACTCGGAATCGTACCTCTCGAAAGGGTGGCTCAGCCTGAACACTTGGATGGACGATGTCTCCAGAGTTGGGAGTTTGAGTTTGGGGTTGGAACAGGAAATGTAGGCACCTCCTATGGCTAAGGCAGCAAACCAGCAGATCCAGATGTACCGAAACTTGATGACCCCACAAGGCAGAAGCTTCTCAAAGAGCAGCTTGGAGGTTTCAGACAGTGTGTTCTGGAGAGCCCGGAGGACGTAATGGACGGAGAGAGCGACCCTCTTGTGGCTGCTGTTGTTCCAGTAGGCTTCCGGCTTGTAAACGCAGGCGGTTGCGATGTAGCGCTCGTACAGCACGGCCGAGGAGGGCAGCCAGGTCATCATGAAAACCAGGTTCACCAGCACCGAGGTGCCCATGTAGACAGCGAAGCAGCGGATGGCTGTGATGTTGCTGATGTAGCTGGCGTAGAAGGCAGCACCAGTTGTGAAGCATGAGGCCAGCATGAGATAGGCAAAATGGTGCATGGTTTGACTCACCCACTGAGCAAGCCCAGCAGAAGGGTTCTGGCCCTTGCTGAGGTTCCACAGGTCGAAGAAGACAAAAGTGTGGTTGGCACAAATGCTGCTGAGAATGATGACTGCTGTTAGGTTTACAAAAGGGAAATAGGTGAATCTGAAAGCCACCTTGTACAAGAAGTAGGAGATCATCAAAGAACTGACAACAGCGAGCAGGACCATCAAAGTAATAAACACTGAACGTAAATAAAAAGAAATGCTTAGAAAAATAGCTAATATTGCCAGGACTGGATACTTAGTATCCAGTAAAAGGTAGTGCTGGAATAGTTTCTGTTTAAGGCCCAGGTCCATTCCGGTGATAGATGTGTAGTTATCAAACAGATCCCAGGTTTCAAGGTTGTCTAAGTAGATCCCCATCATAGATGCACCTTTTCTTGTAGGCAGGAAAAGCAGGCTGTATTTCAGAGAGGGTACTTGGTACTCCATCGTCTGCGGACTGAGGAAATCCCTGTCAACCAAGAAGTGAAGCAGCTGGTAGATGGCGTTGAAGCGTGTACATTTTTCTGGGACTTGGGCACACTGAGAGCGTTTCTGTCTGACAGCCTCGGGGCCTATGCAGGATGGAGTGAGGACACCTCGGTGGTAGTCTGGAGCACAGGCACGGAGCAGGGCCAGGGTGTGGGAGATGTCTCCTTGGGTTATCTCCAGACACGAAGACCTGTTGTACAGGACAGCAATGTAGTTCCCCAGGGACCAGCTCGGGCAGCATTCATTGGCTTCAGTGCGCTGGCAGAGGTCTCTAAAATGCACGTGTGAGCGTATCTGAAAAACATGAGGGGGCATCAGGTCAGACCCTCTCTTGCAGCTCCAGTGTTCCTTACTTGCTGCAGTAATTCTCCTGTCCTGTCCTGTCCTGTCCTGTCCTGTCCTGTCCTGTCCTGTCCTGTCCTGTCCTGTCCTGTCCTGTCCTGTCCTGTCCTCTCCTCTCCTCTCCTCTCCTCTCCTCTCCTGTCCCCCTTTTCCCAAGGTGTACCACCCATCCCTGGCCATCCTCCCAGTGACAAATCCCAAACACTGAAGCTATGGAAAATCAGCAGCCTTTTGCAAAAATAAAACCTTGTCCATTATTATATTTTATAACCACAGATTTGAAAATTTGGCTTCTATGGCAAATGCAGCTCATCCAATTAAACTTCCCACTTGTAAAACTTGCCACCAGTCTCCAAGCTGGTAGCTCCATTCCCATAATTATGTTCTGCTGCCCAAAATCCTCAGCAGCTCCCGATGGACACCTTTGGCTTCTGGACCAGCTCCTGTTCAGTCTCCATTTATTCTTGTTTAATTTGCAACTGGCAGGTGGGATCATCCCTATATTTCCAAGTAGGTGAAATGTTTTGGATTCCTCCAGGTGAAACCTGTTGTATAGTTTACATTGGTTTTGTCTGGCATTATCTCAGCAAGACATCAAAGATTGCAGCAGACAGAAAAGAGACAGCCTGTACATGTGTTCTTCCTGCCATCACTGACCTTGTCTTGTTCCATTTGACACATAGACTGAATTGCTTGCAAGTTCCATAGGCTCCCAGCAGTTGTGGACATAAATACCAGCTGGGAATAGCTCTTTTCTAAAATAAAAAAGAAGAAAAAAATCATAAAAGGGTTAGGTAATGAAGATGAATCAGCCAGGCTGTTTGGAGTAGACTCTGTCTTCACAGAAAAATGAAGTATATATCTCTGTCCATAGGACTGCTCTGGAGGGCTCCCTGGAGGGAAGCAGGTCACAAGACAGTAGCGAGCACGTGCCTTGTGTGACCTCACCCCTGCCCCTTGAAATTGGTCAGCAGCATCAGGGCATTTTCAAAATCAAGTGCCAGCTTCCCTTTAGTGACTGCTGGCTTCTGGTTCTGCATCCCTGGAACAAGGGAGGAGCTCGAGCTCAGCCAAAAACCCCCAAGGATCTGAGGGTTTGGTGTGTGACTTGTTTCAGAGGTGGATAGAAGGCAGGGAAGAGAATAAAAATATCTGCATGCTGCTTCTCTTCTTTCTACTTACTAGTGCCCATTTTGGGACAAATTTGGGGGGTGTTGGAGTTTTCTGTTTTCCTCTCCAGATTTTACTGCCATTTACATTTTTCAAGAGGAAAAGGAACAGAGAGGGAGAGGGAGCAGACAGCAAGCAGGGCATACACTGTTTTTTTAGAGTATTCACTTGATATGGGTAAATAGTGAAAACATTAGTCCTTTAATGTGTGCTTTCAAGGTATATTTCTAAAGGCAAAACAAGAAGTATGGCAAAGAGTTAAGAAGGAGAAACAACTCTTGAGAATTTCTGAACCAGCCTTTTCTGACCACTGAGGTATGAAGTGCTGGGAGGACACTGTCAGAGCTCTCACAGGTGGAATTGTACACACTGCTTGTGTAGAGCAAATTCAGAGTATTCCCTGTGTCCTGAACTCTGACAGTTCTGTCAGTTGAGTTCTGGGTGTTCAGTATTTACTGCCCCATCAAGATTTCAGTCACCTGGTGGACCACAGAAGAATCCATCTGCTCCATAGATGGTTTCCACCATTCTCCGTGTCCTCACTGCTTGTTCTCCCTGAGCAGCCTTCTGTCCTCTGCCAGTGCCAAGGTCATCATAGCTAGCAAAAGAGCAGATTATTGTTAATAACCATTATTATTAACAAGAGAGCATCTGGCTGGGAGTTATATTCACTGACAAGACTCTGGTGCCACACACAGCAGTAGGGAGCCCAAACCCATTGCAGGCACACAGACTTCAAACTCTCCAATGTCTCAGTTGCTTCCAAGAGTAGGATGTATGGAATTCACATAGATATTTTGAATATTGAATATGTGACTTTTACAACCAAAATGTTCCTCAGACCCCCCAAACCAAGCTCAAATACCTTTTCTTCTTGGCATAGGGAGAAAGGGCAAGGGTCTTCTTGTAGCCTGTATGGCTCTCGATATTCCTCCACACAATGAGCTTCCTGCCAATGTCAGTGTCCCGTGGCTCGAAACCCTGCACCAAGGAAAAAGGCTTTGTCACAGCTCCACTTCAGCTCAGCTGTCCTTAGGCCTCCTCTGCCACATGGAAACTGTATGAGACTATTGTTGCATCTTGGAGAGATATACAAATTGAACTTTCCCTGGAAATACTGCATCCCAGAGATAAGAGAAAAAACTAACATTTTCCTTTTCCCTTTCCCTTTCCCTTCCCATCAGCAATGGCTACAATTATCTCTCTCTGATCTCCTAAGAATTTCTCCTCCTTTGCAAGTGTAGTAGTCCCTTACAGAAATGATACTAGTTTTCCTTTTAGTGGACAAACTCTAGTGTATTCTTATTTTCTTAAGATTTCTTCATGAAGCAGAGGCAGGGATGATTTTAGGGAACGTGGCGTTCCACATGGAAAACATTCCATGTGCATAGTGCTCAGAACAGGGCACGCTCTCCAAATCAAAAGCCTCATGCACAGACTGTAGGAGCCAAAGCCAGCTCCTCTATCCAGTCTCTGCCAAGCCTAGCTATTCACTGTGGGCAATCCCAGCCTTGCAGCCTTGGAAGGGAAGCAAAGGGAGCAATCCCAGTTTGTCTTGGCAGTGTCTCCACACTGGAGTGAAGGCACTAGTGGGAGTGCACAGCACGGCTGAGGGATGGGCTGGTGGCTGCCACTGGCCTGTGTTCTTCCTGTGTGTCAGGGGCAGCTGTGCGGGACTGGCACATTCTGCTCATCTTGGAGGGACGATATCACAGGTTGGGTGTGGATTTTCCTTACGTTCCCATGGATACCTCAGCTGTAGGGACTTACCATGAGGGGCTGTGAAAAGTCGGGCAGGTTCCCGACCAGCAGCCCGGCCACGGTGCAGATCGCCGCTGCCACGGAGCACAGCGCCAGCACGGCCAGCGGCCACTCCGCCATCAGCTGCGAGTAGCTGCAGTCAACAGGAGGAGAAAAAGTGCAGCTGGTGAGATGCTTCTGCTCTGAGCACAAAACCTGCTGCTGAGCCAATGGGGTGTGAGGGACAGGAAGGAAAAAATCAGGGTCTCTGGTTTGTGCAGTTATTTATTGTGAAGCTTGGAGGCTCTAGTGCAGCTATTAATGAACATATTACACCTCTAACTGGATATTTGCAGGCAGCTCTAATTAACTCGGGTAATTACATTTTGCCTCCCCGCGTTTTCCAGCTTTTTCAATCAGAAATAATAAAAACCAGACTCTTGTGTCCTCGAGCAAAATGAAGCTTTAAACATTTAAGTTCAAAGACTGCATTTAGAAAGAGCCTCTTAATTTCCTCCGCATTGTGCAATGGCAGCTGGTGGCTGCAGCAGTTCAGGCTACAGATTTCCAAACTGGACCCTGAGAAGTCTTTGAATTATTCTGAAGAGTCCCTGAGGGTAACTGACCTGAGCAAGCCCACTGTCATTGGTCTAAGTTTGTGTATTTAGACACTGCTCTAAATTCATATGTGTTCACTAGAATACGTACAATTTTAATGATGTATCACAAAATTTTGATGACATCAAAACCCTTCCAGGGAAGCAGCTTACTCTGGCCAAAGTATTATTTGCCAGTTACTTTTGTTCTTAAAGAGTTGGTGTAAAATTTTCTATGCAAGTTCTGTTTTTCCTTTGGGACGAACTGTCTCCCATATAGGATGATCTATGAAAGTTACTCTCCCACATTTTTTACCAGTGCAGGTCTTAGTGTGTCAAGATTTTTGTCTTCCTCAGAAATATCACTTGAGATGTAACATAGCAGAATGGGTTCCTGCTCTGGTTTGGCAGGTTAGTTCTTTTGTGTTCTGATGTATTTCTGAAATATAAGGAATTCTTTGTTCAAAAATAGTTGACAAGTATTTGTGAAGGGAAGTGAAATATTTATGAACTTTATTTGAGATGGAATGTTTCTCCTTGCTGCTATTTTGCCTGGGACTCCACCACAGTTATTTAATCATTAGAAGTCATCACAAGCACTTCAGACACCTTTTCACAGGACTTTTAATTTTTTTTGGCTTTTCTTTTTTTTTCAATTTACAATTGCCTTATCAAGTTTGTTTTCATAGGCAAAGTCTTTACTATGAAAATGAACAAAACTGCTCCTTACTCATTAGAGTACCTAAGTTCTGGAGGTTGTTTGGGTATTTCCATGTCCAATTACCAGAAAAAAAAAAAAGAACAAAACAAATCAGCTGCAGTTGCTGATGAGGGAAGGTGCTTACCCAGACCAGCCAGAAGCAGTAGTTTACAAAAGTCAGATTTTAAACAGAAGTAGAAAGCAATCAAATTATTTTAATTTTGATAAATGTATTTAAAATTTTGTCTTTTTGAAAAGATGAGTTTATTTAATGGATGGGCTCTTTTCCTTATTGCTCCTCTGATAGGACAAGCTGGATTAATCTTACAGGTGTGTATATATACACACACACATATATACACACTCACACAGAGACACATATAGAATTATAATTTATAGAAAGGGACTGTATGGGTTGGAGCCAGGCACCTGCCCAAGAACAGCTACTGAGACAGTGTTACTATTCATAAATGCAGCTTAAATTGATCTCACAAGCAAATGGAGATTTTTCCAAGGAGTGGGAAGCCCCAGGAGCCCTGACCTCGCCTCTGGAGCTGGGCCTGCTGGGATGTCACCAGCAGTAACACTCTGCTTCTCCTAATAGCAGGACAGGAGAGCACTGATCACAGGGTACAAGGACAGGAAGCTTTTGCTGTTAAACATACCTTTTTGGCATCCTGAAAGCTTTGTCATGTCTGCAGATAGAAAGGAAAAAAGATGTGTTCATTTATTATTTTTCTGGGAAGCCCAGTGCTGGGCTGATCTCTGAGCAGGTTAACCCTTGCAGGACTATAAGCACCAAGGTGAGCCAGTGCTGACACAGTTCTGTCACTGTGTGAATTAGTTTAATGAATAATAGAGCTTTTTCCTCTCCCATTTCAACCAAACAGGATGGGAAGCCATGCAGCCACTCCTCATTTTACCCCTATCAGAAAACCCTGCACAAAGTACTGGACATTAGCCATGCAGTCCTATGGAAATCCCATTGCAGATCTCATCCATTAAAATCTATCTGGTTTAAGTGCTTTTCCTGCACTTCTTAAAGTGTTTCTTGACAAAAGCAAACCTCTTTATCAAATCTCATGAGCTGGGCTAGCAACAACTGTAGATAGTTTTTATTTCCTGTTTAGTTCAGTGAGGGTGTTCCCAAAAAGGTGATTCTCATTTGTTTCCTGGGTCCCTCCAAAGTCAGTGTCTTTTCAGGCTATAAAAGCAGAAAGCCAGTGGAGCTGCTAAAAATATTTCATCTGGATTTTCTTCATAGAGGAGCATTTGTCACTCCTGTCACTTTGAAGGGCTCTGAGGGGGGAAATAAAGAAGCCTTCCCCACGGGATCCAAAGTTTGTTAATGAATCCCTGAGGACAAGCCTTCCACCAGCATCCTGTCAGAAAAGCTGCATCTTGGTGGGGCACATATCTACAGGACCTTTGTTCTGCTCTCTCTCTCTGCACTGAAATGTCCCCTTGAGACATGTCCCAGTCTGGCATGGCCTTGGCTTGGTCACACCTTCCAGAGAACTGCTCCCACCTCCTTCCACAGCTATGCCAAGCTCTGCTCAGCCAGTGCTCCCTCCTCCTCTCACCCTCCTACACTCCGGCTTCAGCTGGGAGAAGGTCCTGCTGCACTTCAGTGTCTGTGTTGGGCAGATGCCCCCCCCTCCCTGCAACAGCCAGCTGGGGACCTTGGGGCAGCTCATCCTTCCTAGCCTTGTTATGAGTGGGAGAAATGGAAAAGCAGTTGAGGAGAGCTCCCCATGGCAGAGTCACTCTGGGTGGCTCATGTAATAAATGATTCTGTGTTTTGCTTGTCACACTAATGCTCTGTAGATTTGGAACAGAGAGGAGCAGAGCAAAAGCCTCCCCAGATTATCAAAGCAAAGTCTCTCTGCAGCAGTACGCTGCCCATCCTGTGCTAATTCCCTCACAGTAGCTCTTCAAGCAGATTTGCTTGGATTAAAAACCTCGTTCTGGCATTATTATGTTATCACTTTTCTGACTGCTGGTGCTGCACACTCTGCCAGGGATTTACAATCCAGCTGTGCTTCCTACTTAAATAACCTGTTACAGAGGACATGGTTGGCGATTTTGTTGATAGCATATGAGTGAAAAAGGATCCAGAAAAAGGATCCAGGAAAACAATTCAGAAAAAGGACCCAGGCCCCTTGGACTGCAGTTCCTCTACACAAACACAAGCAAATTAAATCCTGTGTAAATGGCTGGAAAATGAGACTCTAAAGGGCTTTTGTGCCTAACACTGCAATGCTGTACGCAGGCAAGAAAGGAATCCTATGCCATCTTTTATCAGGATTCAGTGGCTATGGCTACAGTAGTGAAGGGATCATGATCTCTTGTGCCAAGAGTGGACTCTAAAAAGCATGTTCAGGAGGAAGGATGGTGCTGGCTGGAAGGAGTAGAGGTTGTAGCTCAGGCTGTCGTTACCCAGGCACTGCACACAAATGGATTCTGTCACAGACAACAAAGAATTCATACCCTGGTTTGCTGCCGAACCTGGAAAACCAAATAATGTTCCCCCCTTTGTATCTCTCACTGCTCAGCTGTAGCCAGTGCTTACCCTCTGCTGCCACTCCCTTCCAGCACTGGCAGCAGCTTCTGTGGGAGCAGGAAAAGAATGAACTCTGTTCCCATCACTGAGAACTCTGCCAAGATAAAGGACTGGCAGCTGGGTGGCTTGGAGTGCAAAGGGAGAAAATACAAAGATAAAGGGAGATGGGCATATTCACAGCTGCATGACCCAGGAGTGACTGTGTGACCTTGGCTTTAACCAGCCACTCCCTTGAGAAGGAAATCCCACCTCTCCCTGGCATGGGAATGGCAGCTCTCTGTACACCCACATAGAGGCAGAGAGCAAACTGGATCCTTCCGTGTGTTTTGGAGCTGCTGCTGCCCTGAGCTGAAGAGCAAACTCATGTTTCATCCATCCCAGCTCAGACCCTGCTCATCCCTCCCACTTCCCCCCAGCAAGTCTGGAAGATGCTCCTCTGAGCTTCCATGTGCCTCTTACCTGACTGTGACAACATGATGTTGCACCGGCCGCCGCTGCCCGGGGGACCACTGCTTCCAGGGCATTTCCGAGGCCTCGTGGTGGGAAGCTGCCACAAGATCACCACTAGAAAGGTGGGAACACAGCACGGGCCTCTCGCCGTGCCCAGGGAGCGAGGGCAGGCCATAGCTGCCTCGGGACTCTTCCTGGTTGCAGGGGTAATATGGGTGGTGCTGCTGCTGTGAGTCCTGCGAGCTTGATGGCACCTGGCCGTTGGACTGCGTGGAGACCGGCCCAAGCGTGTGGCTGGAGGAGGGCAAATTGTCTTCCCCCAGCCCGGGGGAGGCAGGAATGGGGCAGTGATGGACTGGGCAGATTTTTTCCCAGGAAGTGCCACTGTAGCTGAGCTCAGCGTTCCCGATCTCTGGCATGGCAAGGCAGGTCTGGCAAGGTCCTGCATTTTGTTTTTCCCTACGAGAGAAATGAAGGGAAAGGTAAAATGGGAGAGGTTGAAAGGCTGCTCTGGGGAGTTGCATCCCAAGAACTGGAGATGCTCACAGACCTCCCACATAACACAAATGTCAAACCTCACCCACTGTATCCTGCACCAGGAGTCAGCCTAAGGGCTGAACTGGATTATGCTTTTTATAAAGACATCCATGACTCATTCAGGAATCCCAAGTGATGGACAATCCTGTAATACATGTTTTGTGTGTGTTGCTCCAAAAGTTTGAAAAATTGGGTAATTGGTAACTCTGGAAGGAGTCCTCACTCAGGACCCAGAGAGATTACAGAGGCCTGGACAAACAGAAACCAAAGGAATCTGCATGTGAAGAAGCCATTCAATTATCTGCACTCCTTGGGAGGATTAATTAGTGTGATTACTCTGCAGGAGGACTGGCACTGCTCCATGTTGGGTCAGCAGGAAAGTGAGTCATCCCTGGCACTGACACAGCTGAGCAGTGAACCTGAGGGCTGTGACATCTAACAGGGCCTTCAGCCTCCAGCGTGGCACATTCCTTAATGGCTCCCATGTCCTGCATGCTCCACTGGGCTCTTCAGGAACTTTTTAGGCCCACATCTCCCAAGGATGACAGCAACAAATTTTATTGGTCTTACCTTGTAGGAAGGGGATCTCTATAGATCCTTTGAAACTTGACTGTCCTCTGGCTGCTGAATTTAGACAAAACATTTGCAGACTCCAGTTACCAAGTAATGAGGTGTCTGCAGGATACAATTTCTTTTCTCCAAGGAATTTAAAACATTATTTCATTCCTATAGTGCTTGATTTATGGAGCCTGAGAGGTTTGGCTAGCTTGGAGAAAGTTTGAATAATACTTTGAGAGACTGCTTAGGCCATGTGACACCAAAAACCCCTTCACACACAATAGACTGAGGTCCTTCTGACCCCAAAAATGCTTTAGGAATTGCTGTCCCAAGAGATGCAGACACCAGCAGTTTCTGGTTTTTGTTCAGAGCACGTGCCATGGTCTCAGAGCTGAATTATGTGTCTTGCTGCAGTGCCTGGTGTCCAGGATTAAAAAGGACAAACAGTTCAGGCCAGCCAGAATCACAAAGTGTCTTAAGTCATCAAAGAATTATGAGTGTTTGGAGCAAGACTGCAGTGAGATGAACTTTAGCCTGAGGCACCTGGTGTGATGTGGGAAAAAAAAGTAAGGTAAAAAGGCAGGGAAATTATGTTATTTATATTTTGTAGAGTCCCTCTCATTTATTTTTCTCACAGACATGGAAAAGGGCAGAATTTTAGTGATTACACATCTCTGGAATTGCACCCAAAGTTAACTGGCATGAGATTATCAAAGACAAAAGAATCTGGTGAATACTATTAGCTCAGTATTGCTTGAAAATTGCTATTTTTTTCCAGAAAGCAGGACATATTGGCCTTGGCAGTCTGTGCTGTGTGCTTTCCAACATCAGCTGAGTTTATCAACACTGATAAACTATACTTCACGATTGTACAAAATGGGCTTATTTCATTAAAATCATTACAGCAGAGTCATGTTTGTGGTAGCAGTTACACCAGTATGTGGACACTCATGGCACAGGCATCACACTTAGCTTCTCTTGCACACTGTACCAGTCCAGGGACCAGTAACAGAGAAATCTTGACTGATTAAACACTGTCCAATGGCACATTTAGTTTCTAAGACTAAAGAAAGCTGTAGCAGTTACAGACACAGACAGCACATTCCTGGGTCCTGACTTCAGAAGCCATAATTGACTTGCAAATGCAAAGTAGCCAGAAAGAAGTCAGTGTCTGTGCTGAAGCAGGTGCCAGAAAACCAGCAGACAGGTGTGTGCACACACCTTATCTCATCTCAGTGAGATAAGGTTGAGATAAGGTTGTCCCCAGCAGTTCCAGTGCTCATGTGCCTCTGAGCTGCAAGGCAAGTAATGGTAAGACTTGAGCTGGTTCAGTGCAGCAAGAGGGAGAGCAGCTGGCAAAGCAGAAGCCCCTGAACTGTGACAATGATATGTCCCAGTCACCCACAGAACTTGTCAAATAACATCAACAATAGGCTTGAAGTCCTTGCTGCCCTGTCCCAGGTGGATTAGTGACAGGATTACCTGGCCTTTCAAGCGTGTGATTTGTGTTAGAGCTCTATGTAAAGGTAGTTCAACAGGAGAGTCCACACTTGTCATATATGAGATTACAAATGCAGTGCCAGCAAAGCTGCTCAGGAGATGCAATCTGAACTCTTGTCTGGGGTTCTTACAGCCTCATCAGATCCGTCCCTGCACGGGGAGGGATTCAGGTGCAGCACAGGGCAGGAGCTCCGCAGACAGACCAGGGAAAGATTAGGGTCTGTGACAATCAACACACAGAATTACATCTTTAATTAGTCATTGCCTTTCTCTACTAATTATAGAGACAACCTGATGGGAGGATGCTAAACCACCTCATCCCTTACAGTGCTGGTGAGCTGCAGGGGCAGAGGTTGTTTGGGACAGTTGACCTGGGGGGGTCCCTCAAGCCACGCTCTCAAGCTTGAAGTGTAAATCATCCTACTCTTCCCATGTGTCCAGTGACTTGCTTGCAGTTTTGTACTGCGGGGAATTTTCATCAGAGAGCTGAGGTTATGGTAGTGTTATGCTTTAAGATAGACCTTTTCTAACTCCCTTTTTGTTGCCTCTAAGTTACTCTTTTTCCTTGACCTTGCTCCTGTTGTTTTCCCTAGTTTTTGCACACTTTAAATAGGTGATGCTGTCCTACAGTGCATAATAATTCATAAAGACACTGCCACATTGACATATCGTGTTTTGGTGTTCCTACACCTGTACTGTACTTCTGATCTTTTGTTTCCCAAAAGAAAAGCAAAATTCTTATCCCTTTAAACTACTGTATCTGCACAGTAATCTGGGACTAGAGGCTTTTTGTCATCTGCCTCATCTGAGGGTGAGTATGTGACACTGGATGGAACAAAAGGGCTTTTACAAAATACACTTTGAACATGGTCGGGGAGAGGCAGGGGACCATGCAATGAAAATTTCTTCCTCCACAAACCCCTCAGCTACAAACCTCCGGGTGGGGAAAGCAGATGCCAAACCCTTGGATATCGCAGATTGCCTCCGGGTTTTCTGCACATACGTTGGTAACATTGAGTCTAATATTTCACACAAAATCACACTCTCCTTGTTTACCATCTTTGCTGTGAAATGCTGTCAAGTTCTGCTCTTCCCCCGCATGTCGTTTCCTAACTCAGTCCCTGGCCTGCTCAGTGACTTCAGATTCTGGAATAACTTTGGCAAGTTTGGATCATTCACTCGTGACTTCTTTCCACTATCTCTTTTTCAGACTAAACAATTACAGCTCTGTCAATCACTCTCCGGATATGAGTTCCCTTGTGCTCATCCCTCTCCAACTCCATGACGATGTGACCTTGGCTATCTGTAATCTCCAGGGAAACCTGGAGCTTGCAAATAATGATCGGTTTGGATAATCACTGCTGGCAGCTTGGCACAGTTCGAGTCTCCACTTGCTGCTCTCCCAATTAGCTGTAGTGCTGGTGAGCTTAACCTTTGCTCTGCTGAGGTCTGCACCAGACATGTAGGCTGCTCCTTCTTTGCCTGAAACCATGTCGCTATTACTTTTCTGGGCCCTCAGGACCCTGAACTATGCTAGAAAAATGTTTCTGGGGATTTCTGATGTCTGTTTGCTGTCAGGCATGAGGAGAAGAGGGCAGAGCACCACACTGGACTCTGCTTGCCACGCTGACAAAGACCTTTATTTTTAACATCTATTCCCACTCTGGGCTGTGTCAGATATTTGATATCTTTGGGATTAAATGGGCAGAAATGGTGTCTTGACTATAAAGGTGGCTGACAGCCTCAATTTTCTTTTCCAGGCTCAGCTGGATGCAACCAGAGACATGCTGGGAAAGGAGGAAAGAAGGGGTGTAAAGGAAGGGATGGACTAGGGTTAACTGCTCCTGTTACCCATGGCAATGAGCTGTGTTGCTCTCACTCTTTGCTTCCTCATCTCCTGCCCTGAGATGTCTAGACAGAATAATAATCCAATTTATGGACCTGCCCAAGCCGCTCTGAGTGCAGCAGTGCTTCTCTGAGATGAGTGTCAGGGCACAAACACCTTGTGTGGGGGACCCAGCAAAAGGACTGGAGCTTCTTCCCACAAGGAAACAGGAAAGAGAGGGTCAGCATTTCTAAGGAGACAGCTTTCTGCCATTCCAGGTCTGCAGGGATGTGAAGCAGTGGTGGGATACAGGGTCTGTGGCAGGAGCCAAGGGCTGTATGCTGTCAGTCCATCCCCCTGGCAGGGATTATCTCCCTCTTCCAGAGACCAGCATCCTTCTGCCCCACAGAGAATGGCTGCAGGACTTGGCTTTAGGCTTCACCTGCTCACTCAGCCCCAGCAGGGTGGTTTACTGGAAACCTGCCGTGTTGGCTTCTTGCTCCCAGCACATTCCCCTCAGGATGGTTTCGTTCTGCAGCACGCAGAGCCGAGCTGGGATGGAGGAAGCTTTGCGGGCAGGGACATAGTAGCATACGGTCGCCTTCCTTTTCCTAAGCCACTCCAGTTTTTGGCACTTCCTGGTGTTGCTGTCCCCCCCAAGCCACGCAGCAGGAGAGCACATGGGATTCTGAGAGGGTAATGGGCCAAAAATATTCAGCCCTTTGCAGGAATGGCTCCTTTCTCTGTCTGCCTAATTCCACCCTCATCCCCAAACCCATTTCTATAAGCACTGCTTTTTATTTTTTTTTAATAGAGCATTTCCCCCTTTGCATACTAAAGAGAGGATCAAGAAAGAAGCACTTTGCATATGAAAGATGGGAAACACCTACCGAGTGAATGGAGCTGTCTGATGCCTGACTCAAACTACAACTTTTTCTGTTGCCAGAGGAATCTCAAGGGGGAATAAAAACAAGGAGAAAAATGGCAGAAGTCTGTATCTTGCCTACAACCAGAGCCCTTTTTCATGAAGAAACTCTGCTCAATTAGACATTAAGTGCCACAAAATTTCATTCATTAAAAAAAAAGAAGCTAGTTTGATTATCTTTCCCCTTTTTTTTCTTCCTCTAGCAAAGTTTTGTTTGCATATCAGCTGTACAAGTGTTCCCAAATGAAAAAGAAATATGAATTCTTTCTGGATTAATTCCATGTGCTATAGGTCAGCTTCCATCTAGACTAATAGCTTTTTCCTGGAGAGCTGTAAATGACTTTTTAAGAATGCGCTTTTATAATGGAATTTAAATTTCTCTTTGAACATACCACCAACAAAACTGCAGTGGAGCTCTTGAGAAAAAGAGCTTTTTTCCTTGTATTTTCTAAGGAGATAAGAATGCCCTTTCCCTGGGATTAGGGAAAGGTTCATTGCGTTTCACTGTCACCTCGTTATCTAGCTCCCTGTTGCCCTGACAGGGAGAGACAGGCACTCCTGAGCAATCCATCTCCTCCTTTGGCTGCGGCAAATCCTTGTGCACTGAACAGTTCCTGCGGAGTTCTTTTGTTTTGCTTTTTCAGTCTAGCAGCAGGATCGTGCATACCCTTGAGAGGACCTACAGTCTTTTTGTTACTGAGACTCCTGAGTATGTTAAATCATCATGAAAAATTAATGAGACTGCAAAACTGTGCTTCCCACGTAGTCTGCCAGGAAAAGTTTAGTTTTATAATCCTTTTCATTGACTGGTGCGAACAGCCTTACCTTTACCCCAGGCAGCTGTTGCTGCTGCCATGGGTACAGGTGTGTGTGCTGGGATAGAGCCAGACACGGAGGGCTCAAGGTTCCCACCCAGCCTTCAGTGCCAGAACAGCTCTGTCTGCACTCGGAAAACCATGTTTGCTAAGCCTTGTTTTGAAGAAAAGGAGTGAAATGAAAAGGGAAAGGGAAAGACTTTTTTACCTTGGTGTCCCAGGCTAAAAAAGGCCAGGAGGAAGGTGGTGTTTTCTGACATCTGTGTTTTTCTGCTGATGAGGTGAGCATTCATGATGAAGAGCCTTGGCTAGGGCAGAGGGTGGGGACCACAGAGCTAAGACTGAGTGAGCAGCATGGGTGAAGTTCAAAATACACCTGTGTCAGGTGTCTTAACTCTCTGTAACTTACCTCTCATAGGCTGAAGTGTTCATTTCAAGACCTGTCTGAAGAGCCAAGGAGTACTCAGACAAGCAAAGAAAATGGCTCCAGCAACAGCTCAGCCCCCACTGAATGCCCGAGGTCCAAGCCAGTGCTGGGCTGTGTGAGAGAAGCTGAGGACTGAGACCCACAGGCACGGCAGCCTCTGGCTGAGGACATCAGAGCTGTGAGTGCCCTGTCAGTGCCTCCGGGCGGGTGGGGCTCTCTCAGCGTGAATATCCTGTACCAGACAGAAATGGAACCCTTGGCTTTCAGAAAGGATTTGTGTGCTGCTGACCTCGGGGTGTGCTCTGGTCAAGCAGAATCTGAAGAGCTTAGGTCTGTTACCCTCGTCTAACAAATGCCAGTGTGCTTGTGAATATGGGATGGCTCCTTGCCTGTGATTATGGGCTTGTTGATATTTCCAGAAAATGTTGATGATTGTGGCTGTTAACCTGGCTTAAGACACCAGGGAGGGGAGCATATGGCACAGGGGAATGAGGAATGTGGGGGTTTATGGAGGAGATCTTTGGACTGAAACCCATGGTTTGCCCACAGCTGAGTGCAGTAAGGCTCTGTCTGAAACACGCTGAGCTTCCCAACAATAGCTCTCCCGTTGCTGCAGAAGGGAGTGCACACCATGTTGCAGGATCGAAACCTGCCCGGGAGGCCAAACCAGGAAGCCCCCCCGGCAGGACTGGCTCAGCATGGTGTTCCTGACCCCAGGGCAGGAGCAACCAGCGCCCCGGTTGGGCAGCGCACATCGCCAGAGCCTGAATCGCGGGTGGGCAGCTGGGCAGGCAGCGAGGGACTCTGTCTGCAACGCCGGTGGGAGGACGGGACACACCTCGGCGGGACTGGGGGGCCCTGGTCCCAGGAAAACCTGGTGACACCGACCACTTCCACACACAGAGCCGGGAGTGGCGGCAGGGCGGCAGTTCCCACCCGCCAGGGCACCGGCTCCGCGCCCCTGTCCCGATCCCGCAGCCCCTACCTGCGCGAGGCGGGGTCGCCCCGTCCCGCCGAGGTGTGTCCCGTCCTCCCACCGGCGTTGCAGGCACTTTTTTTTTTTTTTTTTTTTTTTTTTTTTTTTTTATTCAGGCTCTGGCGTGGTGCGCGCCCAAACCGGGGCGCTGGTTGCTCCTGCCCTGGGGTCAGGAACACCATGCTGAGCCAGTCCTGCCGGGGGGGCTTCCTGGTTTGGCCTCCCGGGCAGGTTTCGAT
>JANPWX010000409.1:202808-245752 GCA_024734555.1 Trochalopteron elliotii
GCGGGGCGGGCACGGGGGCGCAGCCGCCGGCACCAGGAAAACTGCGGGGGGATCTGTGAGCCCCGGGGCCAACCTGGCTGTCGGGGATGGGGCTGAGCGTGTGGGTGCGGAACAGGAGCTCGGGGCACCGGACATCCTTTGGGTGACAAGTCGCTCATCCCCGCAGTTGTGCTCCTGCTTGGCCCAGGCTGGGAATGCTCCCAGAAGCGCTCCTGCCCTGTGTGGCAGGTGCAGGGCAGCGTTTTGAATTGTTGGCTTTTAGAAGCATTAAACAAGTGATTTTTTTAAATAGATGGTAGGTTTGAAACAACTGAGTTGAAAGCATGGAGAACACAGGGAGGTCAGGCATGTCCACCTCCTTGCAGGATCCTTCGGTCCTTGTCTCTCCATACCATGACATTGCTCTGGGCTGGGTGGTAGCCACATGTGCCTCCTTGTGAACGGGGATAGCTTCCCACAGAGCTGGTGGAAGGTGGCTGCTCCTTCTGTAGCTGCTCTCATGCCCATGACTCGTGTAGGAAGGGCTTGGGGCTTTCTCATGGCTGTGTATACTGCCATGGGAGTGGTAGCGACCTTCTCTGCTTCGTCATCATCCGTTGTGTGGCTGTGGGGATGGCTGTGACCTTCTTCTTCCTCGTGGCTGTGTCTGTGGACCTCACAGTGGCAGTGACCTTCTTTCTCATGAGGGTGGCATCCTTTTTGCTCTACACATACAGAACAGCTGAAGCAAAAAGGGAAAGTATTAGAGTGGAGAGTATCTTATAACTCCCACTAATCCTCTAGCTGCTTAGAGTAAGCCCTTCCTGCCTTAATGACTTAAATGCCCGAGGCAGTTTAAAGAACAAAAAGCTTTTCCTAATGCCAGGGTGGGTGACTCTCTCCCGACAAGGCTGACACCTCTCCAAACCCAGCAGGAGGGAGTTTCAAGGACAGGCTGTGGGCATCACACTGGCCCAGTGTGGTGCTCTGCTGGGCTGGGCCACAGGGGACCAGTCTGCTGTTCTGAGCCTTAGCCACAGAAATGTCATTTGCCTGATAGGATCAGATCCACTGCAAGGAGCAGCTCCAGAGCAGCTTGTATTGTGTGGCCCAGCAGGAAAGACTGAAACCTGGTATCTGCTGAAGATTGGCTGGCATTAATGTGGTGACAAGGACATGGGTGATATTTCCTTTTCATTCTTCCCAATGCTAAATAATAATTCTTGCAACAGTAATGATAATAATAGAGCCATGGGAGCTGCAAGGATGGTAGGAATCAGCTGGATTACAAACATCCCACTGCTTCTGACAGACAGGCACATCTTACAGCTTTAGTTTGGCTCAGCCTGAGGTGTGAACTCCTTGTCTGGTAAGTGGGGGTGATCATGCTTCCTCACTCCCTCAGCTTGGCAGGTTTCCTCTGTACTGCTGCAAGGTATTCAACACATGGATTAATTATTTTTCATTGCCCTTAGCTAGGGGCTACAGCAGGGCTTGTGCTCCCAGCTGGCTGCCAAGCATTGCCCAAGGCAGGCAAGCACTACCCGCGTCCCTCCTGGGGCTGCTGCTGCACAGCCAGGGCTGGGAGGGACCGGCTGTGGTGGCCAAATCCAGAATCCAGGAGTCCTTTACTTGAAAACCTGCTTGGCTCTTGCCCCTGCAGTGCAGCAGAGGAGGAGCTGCCTCTCCCATCAGCTGGAAGCCGATGCTCTTCTCAGTGCATTGTGTCATTTGGAATATTGCCACTCTGTGACCTCCTTGTGCTTGGCCAGTTTGAGACTGGTGGGGCAGATCTCAGTGTCATTCTAGGGGAGGGATGTGCCAATCCCAAGATTTCCTCTCCTTACAGAAACAACCTACAGATGAGCAGGAAGAACAAATAACTGGGATTCCCAAACTGTTTCAGGAACATAAATGCTTCTCACAAGACAATTCCATCAAGATGAGAACATCCTTCATCCGGAGGAACTCTTTCTTTCAGAGTGCCTGGCGAACCACAATGGCTGAGTCAGCAGGATGGGGGCCAACCTGTCTCTTTGGATTGGGATGCATCCCTGCCTCTCCTTCTGCAGGCAATGCTACCCTGCATTTCAGAGAAACCATGCTCAAAGCTGAGAGCTTGCAGTGGTGACACCATCGTGATGTTTTGCACAGTACAAAAACACTCATGTCATGAGTTTCATGGACACCCAAGCCCTTGAAGTCATTGTGGCCAAAGCAAGGCTGGGGCTCATTGCGCAGCTGCCTCAGATTGCAGCAGACTGCTGGTTTCCAGGCAATGTGCAATGGCTCGTGGATCTGCAGCCAGCTTATGAACCCTGGTTTGTCACTGTTCACTGGAGCAATGAAATAGCCAGGGTATTTCTGCTGCTCGAAGCCAGTGACAGTGTGCCAGACACTTCCCATGCTGGAAGATTTCCATGGGTACAGCAGCAGTCCTGGCTGCTCCTGCTGCATAAACCTCCCATTGTCTCTCAGCCACTGAAATTGCTTCCTTAGCCAGAGAACAGCTCTCTGGTGGGGGCAGTGCTGCATTAGCCAGCCAAGCCCCAGTCACTTCACTGTGCAGAGCTTATTTTACAGGTGAATGTAACCACTCACCTTCTGAAACTTCAGGAGGGGTTAATCTAGAGATAAAAAGTGCTTTAGTCATGGTTTCAATGCCAGGACCTGAGTCAGAGCTGTTTGTCTGAACATTTACATTTTACACCAAAGCCATTGGTGCTGGGTGCCTGAAGAGAAAGGCCCAGATGGATGCTGGGTCTCCCCTACACAGACAGTTTGATTTGCTGCTGTCCCAGCAGCATGGCACAAGCAATTTCCTTGTGCACAAAAGGATGTGTGTCTCTACAGATGTTTGCACTCCACAGAGCCCATCTTTTTCCTCCTTGCTACTGGTCCATGATGGCCTTTTTCTGGTCTGTAGATGTAACAAAATTTTGAGGTCTCAGGAGTATAACTACCTAAAAGAATAAGATTTACCACCTATTTGTTCAGTGCCATTTGTGACCACTCTATACTGGAATGGGCTTGGAGGAGCCGTCACCTTCCAAAATTTGTGCAGTTTTCTGTGTTGATAAAAATAATCCTCACCAGTATGCACCACTTTAAGGCATGAGGTTGAAAGGGGCTCAGGAATCAGGCTCACAGGCCATTTCTGATTGTCAGTCATTTCTGCCCAGGGTGTGTGCTGGAGCATGGCCCACATGCTGCACAGAAAGGAGAGATCCATGCAGGGCCCTTCTCTCTTTCTCAGGCTTCTCCAAGGCTCCTGCAGTGCTGGAAACGTCTGAATAGTTGTTGACCCAATACCAGGGCTGAGAACGTTGCAGGCATATGGCAGTTATGTTTCTGGGCACTGGTACATTGCAAACTGAGGCATATAAGAGACGTGCTGAATTTGCAGTGTGTTTGAAGGGGCAGGAGGCCCATGAGACCCAATTCAGCTTTGTCTTGGCAGGGGAAGTCTCACTGTAGCAATATTGTCCCATTTTTCCCAGTGCTGTGTGCTGGGAGCGCAGCCACATTCGCTCTGAGGCCGCCCATATGTTCACACCATTTCCAAGTGTGACTGACAGTGAGCCAGTTCCCTCCGAGCATCCTGAGATATCCCAGACTAATTCATCCCTTGCACATAAATATTCTTCCTATGAGGATCTGGGACATAAATTCTCAGCCTTGGCAGGGCCAGAGAAGGCACTGGGATATGCGACACACCTTGGTTAACTGTGTCTGTTACAGCACCTTCACAGCCTAAACAAGGTCCCAGTGGCACCAGTGCCAGTGAGGCACTGTCAACCAGAGATGGCCCAGTTGACATTTTGAAGAGGAAATTGGCCAAAATGGCTCATTTCAGGAGGATCAGAGCCTTGGGGGGATGAAAACTAGTTCTTTTGGCTCAAGAGCAGATACGTGAGTGGAGTAGAAAGCTTACATTTCTCATATTGTTGAAATGTTTCTGCTGCAACATTTTTGGTTAGTAACTGAGTTCAGAAATGCTCCAAGTATTTCATCTGATGCTTCCAGGAAAAGGCATCTTTAAGTGTTTTCTCCAAACCTTTCTCATCAAAAGGTTTCAATAACAACAGGGCAAAGGAAGACTGTTTTTAATAAATTCCTTCTGAACGTACTGAAGGGAACAAAATATTCCAGGGAGAAAGGAAATGGAACTTTTCCTTATTACAAACCCAACTCTAAACCCTGTATTCCCATGTGTTTGGACTGCACAGTGTCCCCAGGCCTGAGCAACACCTCAGCCTTGCTGCAGAGATCAAGTCAGAAGGGCCAACAAAATATCCACATTCCCAAAGGAGAATCACCTTTGTGCTCAGGAGTTCACTCAGGGACCACAACTGGATCCCCAGAGAAAGGTATCACCCTCTTGAATTATGATTTCCATCCTGTTGGAGCAGGAATTATTTGCACTTTCAGAAGTTTTCAGCCACTTGAGTGAAGCACTCAGCAGCCAGGCACAGCCCAGCAAGTCTGCAAGTGCTTCATGTGATGCCTAAAATTTTAATCTTTTTTATATTTTTCATATATTGGTAGCTTTGTAGATTGCTAAAGCATGGCTGTAGCTTCTAGTATTTTTTCTATCTTTCTTCCCTACATTTAGGAACAATAATATAACGTTATAAACCTAAATATTGTGTAGTCTTACTCCAAGAAGAGAACCAGCTACAAGGACATTCTGTTTTCCAACCAGAATCTGGACCAGACATAAAAAAAAGAGGAGCAAAAGAAAACTCTGGACTGCTTCCAGTGGGCACCCCAGGAATTATTACCTAACCAACTAACCTTTTAACTGGGCAGTATATGATAATTATACTAATTGACTAACCTTATAAAAACTGTAGAATTACTGTACCACATGTGATTTTTGCCATATCGTGCACTCGAAAGCTTTCAAGTAAAGGTTTCATGTGCCTTTATCCACCTCCGCCCCTTCCCTTCACCCAAGTAGTAATTATTGTTGAACTAGTCCTTTAATATTTAATTGCCACCTTGACTCCCCTTTTCATCTCCTCCCTTCCCAGGTGCCTCTGAGCCTCGTGCAGGCTGGTCCTTCCTGTGTTTGTCCTCCCAATCAGCTGCACACCTTGACCTTCCACACAAGAAAAGCCAGTCCTCCTGCTGAGCCCAGCCGGAATCCATGCAGCATCCGCGTGAAGTGGCGCCGCTGGAGCCCACGGAGAGTCTTCAGTCCAGTTCAGACCCTGGAGCCAAGGTTGGTCTCTGGATATTGCTTTTGCGTTCTCCTGGCAAAGGGAAATGAGATGGTTTGTTAGGCTTTAGTGGAGTTTGGCTGGGAGTTTGCCACTTTTTTTGTTCTTGCATCAGACTCAAAGTGGGTCACTACCATTCGTATAGCCCCAAAGCAGCCATACATGGAATAATTATGACTTTTTAGAGTTCACAAAGGGCATGTGGCCATGTCAAGAGCAAGCTGGCTCCTGGCTGCTCATTTGCAGCTTGTGAGCCCAGGCCACTGGGCTGTTCATGTCCTCCCAGATCTGGGCTGAAGCCATGGGGAACCTCCCTGGGTCCCTGCTGATGACAGGGCAAACAAGTTGCTGTTTGCAGCATTCCATGCTTTCCCCAAGGACTACATTTCCATAAAAGATGAAAAAACCTGCCTGACTGGCTGTCCCGGCCACTTTCCACAGCCTCACACCCTTCCAAGGCTGGGTCCTGTGTCCTACATCTGAAGGCTGGGTAGTGAACAAGGTATCAGCAAACCTGTATTTGTCCCTGCTGAGTGTGTATGCAAGTGGGAAAAACAAAGTGGACAGATTTGCCTGTCATTTGCTCAGCCTATGGCCACTTCAGAGGTCTTACACTGGAATGACAAGTTTTCAGGAGTAGAAAATATTGGGAGAGCTGACAATATCATGGGTTTTTCAAGGTGCCATTAAACACGGGTAGGCACAGAACTCACCCACAGGACTTGAGGCAGGACCCTGCAGGCTGGGATGATACACAGGGAAGGGGAAAAGAGGGGATGTGTTGTTCCAAATGGGAAGAGGGCTGCTCTTCACATCCTGAGATGTTTCTGTGCTGTGCCATTATTGGTATACCTGTGGGATCATAGGCAGCTATGATCCTTACTGCTTTTAAGCAGGACCAAACTGCCATTACATCCTTTAACTGTCTTTGGTAGTTTTAATTTTAATTGTATATTGATCCATTTAAAAACAAATGTCTCAGCAGCACTTTGATCCCCATGAGTCTCTCCAGCTAAAGCCCATTTAAGGTTCCTGCCTGGTCCCTCCTCCCAGTCTAGGGAATATGCTGACTTTTCTCCTGGCTGCAGGAAAGACCTCAACTCCTTTTTTATCCTGCAGTGCAGCTGCTTGAAGGACCAGAGCTGGGAGAGGCACGGGAGGCAAGAGGAGTTGCCTTATTGTGGGGAAGTTTACTCTGTGTTTGGTAGGAAATATGCCTCCAGGCCTCCAGGAACTCTTCTTTGATACACTGTGTTCCCATCCCTCCCTCTATCCAAGGCCTGGAGAAGGATTGCTGTCTCAGCTCAGGAGCCTCGGGCAGCACATCGCTGCACACAGCCGTGCCTGGAGACTCGGCCCTGTGCCTTATCTGCAGTCCTGAGACATCATATAAAAACAGCCTCCCACAGCAGCCAGACTTCAGCTCCTTCAGTGGGCTTTTGGCAGCTGCCTCCCAGATCCTCCCAGCGGTTCCCGAGTGCCATCTGTTGACTCGATAGCGGTCATGCAAAAAATGGAGAGGAGCCAGGATAAGGCTGGGTGAAGTGCACTTGGGAAAAGTGGCAGCATGGGACTGAGTGGCTCTGGAGGAGTTTCATAGAGTGCAAAAGGAAAAGGAGGGAGGGTTCCAAGACAAAACAGTTCCTGCTGGTGGAAGGGATGATGAGGGGATGCAGGAATGCTTCTTGAGGCAGGCAGCTTTGCATTTTTTGAAGAATCAGATTCTTTCCTTCAGTCTTTGTGTAAGGCAGAGAGACAGAGTCTTACCAACAAAATATGGGACAAAACTTTGTTCCAGCTGCTGAGTGCTGTCCTGGAGCAGGGAGACAGCAGACTCCTGACAGGGATGGTTCTTTGGGCCAAAACTGAAAGGCCTTGCTGCACACAATTAGAGAAAGGTACTATTTCACTGTCACAAGCACAAAATGGAGAGGTCATTGCCCTGCTTTCCTTCCTTGGCCTCAGAAAAATCTCAAGCAAACTTTGCCCCGAGTGGAGAGCGAGGGCTCCAAGTAGGCAGCTGGAGGTTGGGCTTAAGGACAGTCAGCTGAGCCTCTGTGCAGCACAGCCACAGCAGGGCAATGCAGCAAACCCCCCTTTATATCCTCCTGATTCCTCCAGCTTCCAGACCTTTCCTAAAGGAAGCTGCTGTCCACCCCAGGGACTGTTCCTTCAGGGGCAGCCCGAGGTTAACAAGAGCTGACAGATCCATGAAGCAGAAACCAGAGCCAACCCACGTACACTCCATGTGCCCACTGTGCTGAGCAGTTTCAGAGATGGCACCAGCACAAGAGAGCCCAGAATTAGACCATCCCACCTATGAAAGGTCTCCTGGGAGTTTAAAGAATGAAGAGATGAGCTCTAGGTGTGGTGTACAAATTGCTGAGTGAGTAATGAGGCTGGTTTCTTTTGATGTCCTTCATGTTGCACATGGATGGATGCAGGATACACTTGCTGTTTGAAATACTCTGTCAAGCTGCTGTGTGTGGGAATCACTGCCACCAATGGCTGGAGAGAGCAGGATTGGTGTCCTGCAGCCACCAAGGTGGGGGTGTTGGTGTGAACAGGATTCAGTGTGTCCTGAAGTCCTGCAGGATTCCCAAAATGTCATGCATCCAGCACATCCTGCTCACTAAATCAGGAGACTAGGAACCTTCTCCTGCTCCTCTCCTTCCCAAAAGCAAACCTCTGGCTATTGGAATCCCTGGTGCCTGGATGATGGTCCAGAGGGATTGCTCATAGCTTGATGTAGGCACAGACCTAATGGGAAGGCAGTGCCAGTTTGGGGATTGACACTGCACTTTAGAGAAAATCAGGGTTTTGACAGTTTTTTTACTGGGGACAGCTGTGGTGTTACTGCAACCTTTCCTGGCCACAGTGCTGAGAATAATTAAATGTACTTACATATTCATAACCCCATAAATCTTGGCACATTTATAGGGTTCTGTTTTCTCCTCTGACCATCCCAAGGGCACAAGCAGGTCCCCAAACCAGCCTGTTTTGCCCCACTGCTGCAGCTGCAGATGCTGCTCCCTTGGCTGGGCCCTTTTGCCCCTGGGTTTCTGTGTCTGCAGTGTTCATTGAGGATTCCCACTGATCTCAGATGAGGATGCAGAAGTAGGTGCTTGTCATTTGTGCCACTCAGACATGGTAAAGGGCAGCTGAGACATGTCAGCTCTTTGCATTGAGGTCAGGAGCAGCCGACACTGCCCTGGAGGGAAATGCAGCTCCCCAGCGACATCAGCAAAGGCAAAGGTATTTTAGGGATCTTCACCTCTGTTCATGGCGCTGCTCATTGCTGGAAGAGCTTGGCCAGGAATGTCAGGGACATAGGATGCCATGGCTGAGAGGTCTGGAGAAGTCTGGAGAAACTCCTTGTGAGCACAGCCTTGATGATTTGAGCATGACATGGGCAGCACCAGTTGCACATGGTGTTCACCCTGCACTGCACACAGAACCTGGCCTTGGAGTTTGGGGTAATGGTTTCTGTTTTAACCTTGGCATCAACACAGTGTGCAGTCTCCTTGAGGCCAGAGACCACCACACAAACAGGATAATGCACCAGTGCTGGACAAAGTGTTTCCATGAACACTGACTCCCTGACTCAACCCAGTCTCTGGGTGATCTTGACCCTGTGGCCACCAGCCAAAAATGGGATATCACTATACCCTCACAAGACAGTGTGCCAGCTTGGAAAACCAAGGCAGCGCCATCCCAGAGTTCCCCTGCATTCCCAGGCCAAGGTAAAGCTCCACATGACTCTGCATCTCTTGCACAGCTGTGTCCACCACAAACCTCTTAACAAGCACTTGGGCTCTAGCAAAGCTCATGTCTTTTTCCCAATTTTCTGCCCACAGCTGAGTCTTCATTTCCTTCATCAAGCTTGAATCTAGAAACATCGCCTTAGAAATGGTTTCAATTTCCTTTCATCATTGAGTAGCTACTAATTAATATAGGTCAGTCTGTCCCTCCAAGAGCTTTTACTAAAGTGTGCTTCCAGCTCCTTAGTGTCTTAGCTATGATGTCCAACAGCCGAAGTCATGCCCAGAGAAGGAACCAGATTCTGAGTTCTGCAAAGTCTTTGGCAGGTTTCCCTTAAACCACTCCAGGTTTCAGGTCAGACTTCTTGGATTTTGTGAGGCATTCAGCTGTTCAAAGATCTTAGAGTGGACAGTGGGAAGCAGTAGACCAGCTTGGTTTTTTTAACATATGAATATAGCAAGGCCCACATTAAGGTTGGGCAGTGCATCAGTCCTTGGGCAATAAAGCATTCCCTGGTGTGCTTCCATCTCCTGTTTGCCTCACACTTGATCTGTGTCTCTCGGGATAGAGGAAGAGGGCAGACAGTCTGTGCTGAGGGAGGATGTAGCACATGGCCACGACACATGGCTGAGGTTTGTTCAGCCTGGAGGAGACTCATCGGGGTCCACAGCTTCCTCACAAGGGGCAGCAAGGGGACAGCTCCAACCTCTGATCTCTGTGACCAGGAACAGCAGCCGAGGGAACTGCTGGAGCTGTGTCATGGGATAGTTAGGCTGGATATCAGGAAAAGGTTCTTTCCCCCAAAGGGTGATCAGGCACTGAGCAGGCTCCCCAGTGAATGGTCATGGCCCCAAAGCTGCCAGAGCTAAAGGAGGGTTTAACAATGCTCTCAGGCACAGGGTGGGATTGTTGTGTCTGGGTAGGGCCAGGAGTTGGGCTGGATGATCCTGTGGGTCCCTTCCAACTCAGGATATTCTATGGTGAGGTAAGGGCTCATGTGCTGACCCAAGATGCAGCAGCTGAATGCTGTTCCCCTCAAAGCCCCGCTGCTAGTTGTGACTCTTCTGAGGGTTGTTTTGGCAGCTTTCAGACAGGGACTTACAGGAGTCTCTCTGCTTTGGCTATGTGCTTCCTGCTAGTCCTGCTGCCTGCCAGTGATGCCCACCCAACAGCACTCTTCTGTTCCTTCCTGAAAGAAAGGCCCACTTTAAAAGTGGGAAAATCATTCCCAGAGAGTACTGAAATTGAACAGAAAAAGGCAAATCTGACCCATGTTTTCCCTTGCAGGCGCATGCACACACACTCACAAGACAATCCAGGACCCCAGATATTTCCCGGCCCCGCCAGGCGTGGAGCCAGCCATGCATAACAAACAACACGACCCCGTGAATGGCCACGCAGCGAAGCCAAGCTGTTTGCCTGATCCATCCGTCATTGTTCACCCGGCTTTTCCCACTTTGAACGAGGGTTTGTGGCATCAGGAAGTTAAAAGGAGTCAGGAGGGGGGAAAAGGGGGAGTGTTTCTTTTAAAAAGAGAGTGAGATTGGAGAGGAGGACACAGGCACTCCAAACCCTGTCTGTGCTTGGTATATTAGGCAGCCAGTGCTCTTGGCTGGGAGCCCAGACGAGGCTTTTGTAATCAAAACATGATCTTGTATGCTGTGCAACCAGTGCTGAGAAAGGCCGTCTGATGGCTCTCCTCTTTTAGCTCTGCTCTGGAATCCGCCGGGCTCCGCCGCCGATGTCCAACATGCACCGAGCTGTGAGTGCTGCCTGTGCGGGCCCTGGGAGGGGCGGGGGCGCTGGGGTCCCTCACCCCAAAAGGCCACGCAAGGACTTGCACTCGCTTCCTTCAGGGTGGCCTTTCGGTGGCTGTCGCTTTGTTTTCTTACCTCGCCTGGCAGCCAGCAGGCACGGGGAGCAAACAAGGCGTACCGCATCGCAGGGAGGGGTGCTGGGGGCGGGGGGGCCCGGCATTTTGGGTGCCGGGGTTTACATCCCTCTCCGGGGCACGTTGTGGTGGCTGGCTCAGGACAAGGTGCCTCCCGGGAGGCAGATAACGAACAGAAACGCAGGCAGTGCCGCATGGTGCCTGTGCTGGTGAGGGCTTCAGCTGCAGCTGTCAAGGAAGAGGATATTTCTTAAAAAGAGCGGATACATTTGCTTACGCAGAAGAGCGTTAGTACGGGCCGCTCCTGTCCCCTTTCCCTCCCCCCACCTCCTGCCTTTCACACTTTCCAGCCCTGCTGTCTCCGAGGTCTCGCTGCAGAAGCAGGCGATCATAGAAGTGTGTGGGAAAACAGTGCATGCAGAGAGAGTCTGGAGCGAGGTGTCCCTCCAGCCCCCAAGGAGCTGCGTAGCCAGTGTGTGTGCCACTTAGGAGAGGGGCTGTGACACAACGGGATGTCGTCATTAACTGAAGCCTGAAGCCGATAGCTTTCAGTTTTCTCCTTTTGTGACATTTTAATTTGCAATAGAATGAGGCCTCTCGTTCTGTGCTATGCCCTGCTCTTGGGGAGGCTTTGGGTTCAGCTGATTGCTGATTCAAAGCCATCGCACGTTTGTTCTGCCAAAGCCATTTATAACTCTCTGTCGCGGTGACATACGGGCACCTTGGCTCCCCGGAAGAGCTTTACTCTGGGGAGGGCATGGTGGAGTCACTTTCCATCCTGAGCATCTGCTCCAGCACGGGCTGGGGCAGCAGATTCATTCCAGAAATGGAGGAGAGGGCACGGCCCCCTGTTATCGGCTGGCTCGGGGCAGCAGCTGACGAGCAAACGCTGACTGTGCTGAAGTGTACAATGGGTGAGCCCCTGGGAGCTGAGCGTGGGCTCCACACGCTGCCCAGCGCCTCAGCCGTGGGGCCCGGGCGTGAGGGCGAGTGACCTCCTCTTGCCCACAGCTCCCAGCGTTTGCTGAAACAGGTTGTGCAGAGAGAAACACCTTAATGGCTTCGTTAAAGAGGAGGAGAAGTGCTGAACACCAGCAAACTTTCCTTCCAGTGACTTGTTTCCAGCTGGAAATGGAAGGACCCCCTCCCCCCAGCACCAGCCGTCTTGCAGCGTAGACAAAATGCTGACAAATGGGCAGAGGGAGAACAGCCTGGCAGGCCTTTTCCATTCTTTGCTTTGAAAAGAGAAGAGCACAAATACAACCTCTGCAGGAATTTTTAAATTTTTCTCAAGCCGGCAGCTCTGCCAGTTCTCCTTCAAAAGAATCTGAAGATGAAAGGGGTGTGTTTGAGGGCATGCACCACTTTGATCCCACCCTCAGCAGCCAACACCCCAGAGCTCGGTAAACAGCGAACCTGCCAATTTAGTGCTCCCAGAGCAGCTTCTGTTCAGGTAAATACCGAATTTGGCTTTAATCAGCCTTGCAAAATGCCCATGGAACTGTATCCACCCACAAAGGCAATCTGCTCTCCTGTCACATATCCGATGATGGGTGGCAAAGGAGAAGCCATTTGTTTTCCCACAGATCTTGACAAAATCCCACTGTCCAGCAGAAGAATGTGTGGAGGTGGTTTTAATGTTCCTGTTGTCCCACCTGGACACAGATGTGTGCCTGTGTCCCTGTGTCCTGGCAGAGCAGCCCTTGGCAGGTGCTGTTAGATCAGACACCCCTCACTAGGGACACCAGTGGAGATGGGCTGGCGCAGGAGCTGCGGTCTGTGCCATGAGAAGGTTCTGCTGCCTTTCTCTCACTCATGTCTGGCACCCAGCACACCTCCTCCATGCCTGAGAACCCACAAAAGTGAGGGTCATGTACTGCACTCAGATAAGGAGGGTGTTAACTCTGGAGCCCACTGACAGCCATCAAAGTGGGGCAGCAGTGCTTTGCTCAAATTACCTCATTGCTGAACAAAAATCATAAGAAAATAAAAGGTCAATTCTGTCAGGAAAAAGTCAGGGAGAAATTGTGGGGAAAGACTTTCACTTCCCACCCTGTTGAGACAGAAGGAGCGGGTCTCACCCTGTGGGTATGATGACTGAGAATAGCTTTGCTCCTTCCGTTTCCAGGATGCTGCTGTGGATGATGCCGTGTTAAGGAAGAAAGAGCAGAAAGATGTTGAACTTGATAAGAAAATCTTGGCTTTGCGGAAAAAGAACGAAGCGCTGATACGAAGGTACCAGGTGAGTCTGCAGGTCCTTACCTTACCCAGCTCTGATTTGGGGTCCTCAGCTCACAGTATAAAGAAGATTGTCAGCACAGTCAGAATGACTGTGTTATATAGATACCATGTTTGTATTGGAAACACTTGGAGCAGGAGGGCAGAGCTCTGCCTTTGGCTTAGCCTTTAACTGCAATTCTCTAGGTGCTTTGGAGAGCAGACACTGACACTTGCCCTCACTGCTGCCTTCCTCTGTCTGCATCCCATAACTGACACACAAGTTAGTCCACTCCTTGTTA
This sequence comes from Trochalopteron elliotii, assembly GCA_024734555.1. NCBI lineage: Eukaryota > Metazoa > Chordata > Aves > Passeriformes > Leiothrichidae > Trochalopteron > Trochalopteron elliotii. The sequence continues at coordinate 216,185 of JANPWX010000409.1, forward strand.
AGGGTAGAGGTGGGTCCATTTAGCGGAACTAAACAGGAGAATTAACAACATCCAGGTACAAGCTTGTGACAAGGGGAGATACCTATTTTTCAGGAAATAGAAGAGGACAAAAAGCGAGCAGAACAGGAGGGAATGGCTGTTACCTCCAGGAGACCCAAGCAGGATGGACTCACTATTACCATCACCAAAGCTCACAACGTAAGTGGTGCCTCTCCTTCACCATTGGCCAGCTCTCACTCCAGTCCTGCTGCTGCAAAGTGACATTTCTGAGAGAGACCATCACAACAAAGTTCTTTGAGGCACAGGAAATAGCTCTTAAGCCCTGAAAAGTGTGGATGAATTCTGCAGAGGTGTGTGATCAGAGTGATTTTAGGTGCTGCACATACATTTCCAGCCATGCCCAGCCACCTCTACTCATGAACAGAGATAACTGGCAGATGACTGGGTGTGTGAACAGGCACAGTTGGCCCTGGACAGGTCCCAGGTGTCAGCATCACTGCAAATATGTAGGCAGACGGTATCAGGTGTGTGTGTGTGTGTGTGTGTGTGTGTGTGTGTGTGTGTGTGTGTGTCACTGGAGGCGTCAGGAGTGCCTCTGAGAATGCCATAGGCTGGGAAAACTTATGGTCTCCTTAGGCTTTGGGAGTGAGCAAAGCAAGTGGCCCTGGGCCAGAGGCTGTGAGTCCCAGGTTTCCTTCCTAACTGGACCAAATCTGATAAGCTCTGTCCACCCATCCTGGCAGCATGGGGCTTGGGAAGCCAGTCCTACCTTAACCCCTTGGTGAACTTCTCTGCCAGAGCTCATGCAGAGCCTGCTGAGCCAGCCCACCCTGCCTTCAGCACTGCGGGTTGTTGGATCCAGGCCAGTGCATTGCTGCCTTCCCACCCTGGCCACGGCCCTCGCCTCTCTCGGGGTGCGCTGCTGCACACATTTTTCTCTCATACAGGACCTGAAAGATGCAATTACCCAGACTGAACACTATGGACAAGATAGCCCAACTCTCTCGATGGTGAGCACCACCCTCAGCCATCCACTTGGCTTCCAAGGCCACCTGCAGCAGGACTTAGGCTTTCCCAAGCTAACTCAGTGTGCTGCAGAAAGAGATGAGGATGACATTTCTTTCCCATAACTCTGGCATTTTAGTCTGAAATGTCAGATTTGTAAGTGCAAAGGATTTTTCAGCCTTGCTGTCTTTGCTGCTGGGCAGACAACAAGCCCCTTGTTCCCCAGGAATGTCACGGCAGTGTGCCGGGCACAGAGAACTTCCTGGGGGCAAGGGCTGTCTGTTCTGTAGGCGCCTCCCCGCTTGTGTGCAGGTGTGTTTGGGGAAGGGAATCACATCCCAGAGTCAAGGGCCTGGATTTGCTAATGGAAGTGGTTTGTTTTCCAGGACAAAAGGGTGGTGAGTGAGAAATGGGGAAGCCCCTGTCCTACAAGCCCTGGGTTTGGCATTGGCAGTGAGGAAGAGGAGGAGGAGGAGGAAGCAGATCATATGTTCACATTCAGGATGGGGAAGAGGATGCAGCTGGCAGTTACCATGGACAACAAAGCAAAGGTGAGTAGGGAAGAGGATTGCTCTTACACTGCAGCCTCTTGACTTACAAAGAGGCTTCTGTTCTACCTCTCACTTGAGCTTTCTGTCCAGTGTGCCACATTCAAAGGGAATAGTTCCCTTACTGTTTGTTCCCTCTCATTTCACAGTTCTTCAGCACAACCTCAGAGCTACCACATGCTTCCCTCTCTATATCTGATTCCCAGCAATCAGCCCTCAGGCCTCGCTAACCCCCTCAGCAACACCCTCCACCCAGCCATGTTTTGCCAGTTCCCTTTCTGAGGGATCAGTCACTTTATTGCCCTCCTGGGCCACTCTGGTGTTGAACTGTTGCTGTGCCTGGAAAGAGGGGCTTGCTCAGACACACTGGTGTGACTGACTGAGGCACCACCGTCCGTCCTGTGACCACTGCAAGGTTCCAGCACCAGAGCTCTTCAGCTGTGCAGAAAACCACGCATATCCAATCCTCAGTAACCTAAATCAGTCAAGCCACCTTGAAAGTTGCACAAACTGGAAAGAAGTCCAGGGGTTTCCTTTGTTCCCCTGTTCTTTTTCCTGGCGCACCTCAGATGACTATTTTTAACACTGCCTCTACAATCTAAGGTATGCCTCAGACATGAGATGGGCACGTCTCACCTTACAGTGTCTCTGTAAGAGGGGTGGTGTAGTTCTGACTAAGCTAAAGAGCTGGTGCCAGAGTCCCAGATCTCTGTCAGGCAGGCAATGACCCAGGACAAGCCCTATGGAGGGGAGGAGTTGCCTCTGCCAGGCACTGTGGCTGTGACCCTGCTCTCTGTCCCTGTTGGCTCTGCATGGGTGCTCTCCTCATATGACATCTCTCACTCTGGGAGCTGCAGCACCAAGGACCAGGATTTCCCAATGTGGGACAAGCAGGCTGGGAGATCAGCCACACTGTTAAATAGGCAACAAGGAAAGAAGACACATGTCAGCAGACACATTGAGCAGAATGTGCCTTCAGGTGAGGCAGCTTACCCAGAAGCAAAATGGGGAGGGGGGGAGGGAAGAAAGAAGGGAAGGAGTGGTAAAGGGAGGGAGGGCAAAGGGTATTACACCGGAAATCTGGTGGTCTTCCAGCCTGGATACGTCTAGCTACCACACCTCTGTTAAATAGCTGTTTCCTGTATTTCCTCTGAGTCTTCCTTGCCATCTGCTCAATAAATGCAGGGTTTAAAGGCTTTGCCAACACAACAGCCTTCACACCGTGCCTTTTAACATCCAGTGGCCCAGGGATGATGTCACCTCCCTGTAATCCAGTGGTGCTCTTTGAGGCTTCTGTTGTGCTTGAGGTGTTTGGCCACAAGGTTCTTTGTCTTGGGTCTCATGAGGGACTTTCTCAGACAGCAAGTGATGAAGTCACCTTCAAATATCCTCCCAGTGCCAGACTTCCCTGGCAAGAGGTGTCTGTGACCCTGTAATGTGTCTAAAGGATGAGCCATCAACACCTAAACACTGAAGAGCTCTAGGGAATAGCTGTTGACTTGAGATGAATAAATGTTTGATGTACAACTTGTGGATTAATAGCTTGCTGTTACCTTCTAAAATATCTCTGGGCTTACTTTCTTAATAAAAAAATTATGTTAACTAGAATGCCAAACACCTCGTGCCAGTGCTCTGGGTAGGGCAGAGCCAGGCCAGTCTCCAGTTCAGGCTCTACCCTCAGCAGTACAGCCTAGAATTACTGAACCCAAAAGCAGAGCCAGAAATCCCCAAGGGAATATGCAACAAGGTTCCCACCATGCCTGTTCATCTGGGGCTGACAGGAAAGGCAGAGCAGGGACCACTCCTCTCCCCTGCATTAGGCTGACTCAAGAACTATCTCTGCTGAAACAGCAAAATCACACAGATGTGAAAGATGAATAAACAAGAGACTGAGGTTCTGCTGCTGGAAATACTCCAGTGTCTCCTAAAACATTTATCATGTGCTAGGAAGCTCGATGACTGAGAAGCCATAAAAAAGGTCATGCTGACAGAGGCTGTGCACAGCAAGCCTCCCTCCACACTAACATCTGCACTCCTGGCAGAGCTGAGGGAAAATGAGGTTAATGGGAGGCTTCTTGGTATCACATGTCATGGCAAAGGCCCTGATTGCAAGTCTTCCCTAAAAATCAGAGGTCTGGGTGTGCTTTTTGTTTCTAAAAACAATTTCGTAGCAACAAAGAATTACCAAGTTTCACTGAAGTTTCCTTGGAGATTTTGAGTACCTTTTCAATCAAGACTCCAGTAAACGTGAAAGCCCAAGGTGGAAAACAGAGTAAAATGCACCATCCTTTAGAGAGGGAAGCTGCTGAGGTTCCATCATCCCTGGTGAAGTTGAGCAGACTTCATATGGATGAAGAGCAAAGAAAAAGATCAGAGATAATGATGGAGATGACTTATTAAGTCTCTTGTTTCCTTGTAAGGCAAAAATAAAAAGGCACATGACTGACCTGAAAGATGATACTTTTAAATGAGAAAAAGTATGTCTTTTTGTACAAAAGATGTGCTCATTTTGTGGAATTGATGGCTGAGGGCACTGGCAGGACATCAGCCAGCAACAAAGATCATTAACAAAATAAGAACCAGATGTAAATCCATGTAGTGAAGTCATGACACTGATACAGACAGCTGTAAATAATATCTGAGAGGGATAAACTGCCCTTGCTCATGGAGTTTATATATCAGTTTTCTTAAGTATTCCACTGCTGAATAAATAATTCCAGAAATATGAACACACAATGACTATGAAATGATGAATTATCAAGTGCTAATCACATCAGGGAAGTAGCTGCTATGTGGACAAGGTTGGAGAGAAAGAACCCCACAGTTCCTCTTCTCTTCTACCTTCTAGGCTTATGCTCCAAGGTAGCCTCCCATTTTACTGGGATGTGTTGTGTAGGGAGGGGCCAACTCACATTTGTTTCAAAGACACAGACACAAGCTTAAAATAAAACCATCCCTCAGTGTTTGTGCTGCCGATTATCCGAGCAGGGGAAATCCCACCATGCCGATGTTGTGCTCAGCTAAACACACCTCTGTAATATGATAGATCCCTTACAGTGGGGTGGCAGCTTTATAAGCCAAGGGAACTGGCTGTTTGGCTCATTTTCTGTTCTGCCAGCCCAAAATCCTTTGCAGTTTGGGATGGCTACTCTTCTAGGAGGGCTAATGGAGGTGTCCTTAACTCAGCCTGTGCCTTCCAGGGCAAGAGGATCGTCAGCGAGAAACGCGCCGAGAGCTTCCCTGGCCCAGGCCGAGTGCCGGACCTGAGCGAGGAGGAGATGGACCATTTGGTGGCTTTCCGACGGGGAAGGAGGATGCAGATTGCCATCACCATGGATAACAAGGAAAAGGTAAGTACAGTGCTAGTGATTGGCCTGTAATCTATCCATGGCATCCATTTCTGCTGGCATCAGGAGGGCCCAGCCACAGGATGTTGAGAGATGCTGTATGTTAATACTGCAGCTTATCTCCATATCTCTGCCTTCCATCCCTGTGAAAGAAGAAAGCCACGATATTTTCCCTCCCTTGTGATCCTAGCTAAAAGCTAAAAGCCTCCTAAACACACTGGGTTCATAAACCTGTGATGCTACTTTGGAAGGATTGATGAAAGCACTGCCAGATACAGGGCATGAATGTCACCTCCTCTCTTACTAGCTTCTCTTTGGAGCCACACAGCAGACTGGGACAGGAGCAGTGTCCTCCTGACTCACTGCACGACTTAAATGTTAACAGGGCTGGGCAATATCTGCTTCTGAACCACATCCTGCTGTGCCCGGCCATCACCTGCCGAGTGAGCTGGCCAAGCTTTGTTAATCTTTGAAACATATTTCAAATAGTTCTTTACAAATACCTTTCTCTATACACACACAGAGGCATGTGCTATCTTCCTCTTTGGGAGTTTTCACAGATAAGGAAGAATGCTTGCAGCAAACAGGGTCAGCAAAGACTGTGTAGGAAAACAACACTTGGAGTAGCTACCAAACACACCCAGGAATGCTGGGAGACATCTGCAGCCCATCTCTGGAATAGTGCCAACCATTTGCTGCTACTATCCGTGCTCATCTTCAGCTTCTCCTCCTCCCCAGGGCTTACCTAGGCTCCAAGAGCCCAAGTGTTCTGTTCTCATAGCTGCCAAGCAGCGTTTTGAATGCCATAAACATCAAATGAGCTGCCTGATTGAGCCCCTGGTAACCCCAAAAGTTCCCATGACAGACATTGTTACTTCAGTCTAGGCATCACCAACACTCCTGGATGTAATGGGATTGACCTGACTGTGCTGTTCTTGCCCTTGAGGTTGTCAAATGTACTTCTGCAATGTGCTGGGCAAGTGTCTTCTGCTCTCTGCTGGGCCTGTTTAAACACTTGTTTCTGAGGTCATCAAGGCTGGGGCTGTACTAGGAGAGAGCAGCACAAGGAGTGCCTGGATGTTGGCTTTAGATCCTGTGCCCTCTTCTAAGTGTATGGACTGCCCTGGAAGGTCATCTCTCATCTGGTTTCATTATGGAATGTGAAATTTGAGGCTGAGCATCCATATATGTGTTTTTGGCAACGCCTTGCTCATACTGGCCTCAAAGCATCTGGATTCAGAATGTATATGAGGGCAGGCCTAACGATGCACTGGCTAAAGCCATAGAATCATTGAAGCTTAGAATCACAGACTGGTTCAGCCTTGTTCCCTGACAGCTCCATTTGCTGTTCCTGCATCAGGGGAAGTAGTGAATAGATCACTCCCTGGTCACTTCCCAAAGCACAAATGATTTTATCGACCTGTTTCACATCTCCCTTCAGCTATCTCATGTAACTTAAGAGATTGCCCCTATTTAGACTTGTCTGCTGAGAACTGTTCTTTATTTCTGGTCATTCTCATTGTCCCCATTGGTGCTTTTGTTATTTTTACCATATTCTTTCAGTACAAGCAGATCAGAACTGCACATGGTATTCCAGCTGCGGGCTCTCCAGGATGTACTCAGTGACATAACAATGTTCTGGCTTGTTCTCTATTCTTCTCCCAGCAAGTTTGCATTTTCTTTGCTTTTTTTTTTTCCCTAAATAATTGAGCTAACATTTTCAGAGAACTAGTCACAGTAACACCAAAATTTCATTTCTGGCTGTTAATCATAGTTCAGGACTCATTACTCTGTGTGTGTATACAAGAAGGAACATTTTTCTCTGTGTGAGTTATTTTGTATTACTGATATTGAATTTCAGCTGTAATTTTATGATGCAGGCATTCAATGTCAAGAGATCTTTCGCAGCTCTTTCTGGACAAATTACATTCTTTGCCCTGGATGATTTAGTATCATCAGCAAACTGTCATCCCTCTCTTCAGCTCCTTTTCCAGACCATTTATGAGCATGTTGAGCAGCACATGTTCCAGTGGCACACTCATGCTAATCTTCTGCCATGGAAACCACCATTTTCTTGCCACTTTTTCTTTTCTATCCTTTAATCAGTTATTAAAAAAGAAACTTCATTTTCATCGCCAAATGGATCAGCTGCTGGAGAGCCTGGTGGGGTGTCAGTGGTGTTGGCTGGGTAGCTGTGTTAGGACCTGAGCTGGGACCCCCAATTCAAGGATTAACTTTCAGTCTCTCATTAACCCCAGCATGGTTCATCTTTTGGGCTTTTTTACCTCGTGCCCCAACTGGTTCCCTGCTCTTTTGGGGTTCCCACAAAGGCCTAGGAGAAAGAATCACATCCATCACTCCCCCTCCAGTAGCCTGGCCACTGTCAAATTTGCTGCCTCCTCTGTGTGCATGTCAGATTTATCCTATTAAAGTATTTGATGGGTGTCCTCATTACCACACATTTTCTCTATTTTTATTCATGATGAAATTCAATAAAAAAAAAACAATCAGACAAACAAAACAAAACAAAAACCCAAAGAAGAAAATGACTCCTGTTCTTGCTGCCCATGGTGCTTCTGGCTAGCCCCACACTGTCAGTCCCAGACTGCAGCATGTCTGGGGAAGGAGCTGCCAAAGAGGAAATGCAAGGGAAAAAAGATGCTTTCATGATCTCCTTTTCTGACACAGCCCTGGTGCCATAAGTAGAAAGACTCTTTTACTCTCTGTTAGCCCACAGGGCTGAAGGGACTGAATTATCCTGTCTCCTTGCAGAGCCCGTTACTCTGCTGGTGCAGCTTCACAACCTCCAGGGCTGCTACTGGCTTGGAAGTGCCACATCTGGGACCCATCTCTGCCTGCCTGCCCCTAAACCTGCCTCAGGGCTCTCCTGCATATAGGACTGGAGACAGTCTTTGATTTTTAGCCCTAAAAAGCCACTCCATGCTTTGGCAGTGTTTCAGGCTCATTAGTACATTAGAGCTGAGAGCCAGCAGCCCAGGACCAGTGGAGCACAATGGTTAATTAACAGGTTACAAATCATCTTTTAAATGGGCAGTTGATAGAGCTTCAGGGCTTTTAAATGGTCCTTTTATTAACAGAGTTTCCCAGGATGGTGTATCAGAAATGACTGTAATCAAGAGATACAAAAGCTGCTTTCAGGGACTAACACAGAGGAGTTGGACTTGGTGCTTGCAGAGGAGAGGAACCAAACCTGTGGCAGGAGAAACACTTGCTTTTACATTGCAGATGGGAGGGGAAAATAGGCAGAGAGGGTGGCTGAAAAGTCTTTAGCTCCCTTCAGGCAGCACAATTAAGGAGGCAGATTTTTCAAAAGAGTTATAAAAAAAAATCCTCTCATGTACTAGTTTCAAAAATCCTGCCCAGTGGGGAATCTGAGCACTAGAAAAACAGCTTTAAGCTCCTACAAAAATCTCCTCATTTCTTCAAGAAGAAATGCCAGTTGTGGTGCTGACACGTGCCTGGAGAAGTGGGTACTAAAAGGTTTGTTTAACTCCTCTGATAGTCCTTATTTTTTAAAAAGAAGGCATTGAACTAGCCCAGAGATGTGGAAGCCTGTCAAAGCTTCTGGAGAGCTGCTAGTGCAAACCAGTGCTTGGCTGGATAATAGCATCAGTATTGTCACCACTGCACAATGACATTAACTGGGAATATGTGTGCCAGGGAGTCAGAAAGACCCAGTGGCAGAAGGCATTTGGGATCCCAGGGCTGGTTCGGAGCAGGCTCTGCCCCACCCTGGGCCCCACCCTGGGCCATTCTGGACTGAGAAACTGAGAAATCTTGGCAGGAACCTCAGGATAAACAATCATAATCTTCCTTGACTGCTTCAGGCTTTTGTGTCCTCCTCCTGCTGTGCAGGAACAGTTACACTGGGAATGATAATGTCCATGTCATTTTTCTTAATTTTGGGGGCAGAGAGGAAGAAAGAAAAGAAAAATCATGTTTTGCTCCCTCTTGGCCTGGGTGTGTGGTCACAGGAACAGCAGCTCTGGGGCAGCAGGACAACAGGAATTGTGCTCCTGAGCCAGTGCAAGAGCCAAGCTGACTGTTCTCTGCACAGATCAGACCTGCTGTCCTGGTACAAAAGAAAACTACATTTTTGTGGTCTTCTCCATTTTCCACAATGCCGTCGAGAAGCAAAAATAGAAGCAGACTAAGGCAAAAGGCAGCTGCCTTGCAATGAGGGTGTAAAGGGATGGAGGGCTGTGCAGTGCCCCTGTGACCCAGGTTTGTGGTGGGCACTGAGGAGCGAGCATTCCAAATGGGACAGCCACTGGGATGTAGGGCTCCGGGAGAGCAAGGTTTCCAGATTTCTGCTGTTTAATCTCTCTGTAAATGCTCAGTTTGGGACTGCAGATACTCATTCAATCTCTCACTACAGGGTTCTTCAAACAGGACTGCCAGAGCAGGTGACTTTGAGTCCAGAGGGAGCATTTTTTTGGTTATATAAGTTTTCACAGCAACATTTTGAAATAAATCCCCAGTGTCATCTTTCATTATATCCCCTTTTGCAACAGGCAGGATATGGCGAGGGGCAGCTTCTCTGAGCACAGACTCCTCTGCATTTTTCCCAGATCTTTGCTGAGAAATCTTAGGACAATATCGCTAACATTTTCCTTGTTATTTCCAAGGATATGTTTGAACAAAGCTCCATCTGTACTGGAGTTGCTAGTCAGACCAGTGAAGCTGCCATGCACCAAGTGCAATGACATTCCATGAACTGTATGGCCACACTTTCCACCTGCCTCAGACTTAGCATGTGTGGGCAATCCCCGAAAAAATGTGTCCCCAGCTCATTCCCTGCATGATTCCATGGGGTACATGAGAACAAGCTGCAGCAGTATGAGTTGTCTAAGGAGATTGGGCAGAGCTGCAGGTATCAAGACTGATATCCCGAGTTTCCCTGTAAAACTAAAGCTGTGTGTGGTGAATGCACAGAATAAAAGTCCTGTTTCCAGCCTGGGCTGGACCTTGCCACGCTGCCACTTTCTGGAAGGGCTGAGCTGGCAGTTCGTGCTGCCACGTTCCTCTTTGTGTTTCAGTTCTGCTTGGCACTGCAAAATGGCAGCAGGACAAGCTCAGCCCCCTGCAGCCCCAGCCCTGTAGCTGTCCAACCAGGCAGGAAGCCTTTCCTAAAAGATCTTTATGCTCTGCAGACTGTTTTGTTAAGGCCCACTGCAATCCCACCCTGGCCTCTGACATGACTCTGTCTCTATTATTCAAACCCCTGGCTTGGCCCATGTTTGGTGCCTGTAGCTCACTAAGAAACAGATGCTGATTGTCACCTCCTGCCAGGCAGGGGAATATCAACACCAGAGCAGAACTTGCCAATCTGGTGGCAGCATGGGTAAACCCCATGGAAGCAGGGCCATGTTTGCCAGGGACTAAAATAACTCCTAGTTTGACCATGCTGGGTTGTAGCTGCATGTCAGACAGGCTCCCAGATCTTGTACAGTGGAATCCTAAAATGGCCCAAATCTGTAAAAGTACCTGAAACTTGGTCTGTCCTGGAAAGAATCAGGACCATGCAGGACACCACTCTGCTTCCAGCTTGGGAGAAGGAGGGACCTGTGAGAATGCTTTTCTTGTGCACCCCTTGCTTTCTGACTTCTTTTTTTTCTACATCAGTTTGATTTGAGGCCCCCGAAACAATCCTTCCTCTTCTGCTGATCTTTTCTGAGAAGTTCTTACATGTCCTGGTCAGCATAGGTTCAGGTCCTGCCAGGAATCCTTGCTTAATTCTTGAAATAATTCCTGTGTCCATTCTCTTGCAGGCAGAAGAGCGGAGAACAGCAGAGAAGAGGAGATCAGACAGTGACAGAGGCCCAGAAAGTGAGCACAGCCGGAAGGTGAGTGGGCCCAGGTCCCTTTGTGGGGACCCTTGTCTTGGAAGAGGAAACCCGTAGAATGTGCCTCCCCTAAAGGAAGATGACCTTTGAGGTCTCTTCAGACCCAAACCATCCTGTAATTCTATGAAGCAGCATTGTGCTCTGAGGTGGTTCCCACTGTTCATCACTCTCATCATCCAAAACTTTGCTGAGCAGCTGACACACCTGGAGCAAGCAGCACTGGAAAGGTGACAGGGACCTGCCTCCACACTTGTCGTGGCTGCTCAAGCCCTTCACACAGCCACAGAGATGTTAGGAAGGGTAACATGCTCACCCCTGTGGCAGCACAGCTTTGGCTAGTTCCTCTCCCAAAACCATTTCCTTGTGGATTGAAAAGCTCAGGCTGTATTAGCTACAGCTTCTCCCTTCAGCAAGAGCTGAGTAGGATGGAGGTAAATTAAAGCACAGGCCTTCCCACTGACTGTTTAATGCAAAGCCTGGAGACATGCTGGCTCCCTCGAGCCTGCAGATGCTTTAATTAATGGAGCACAAATAGAATAACCCCACCTCAGTGTGATTCATTAGGAGGACACAGATGGGCTCTTAGACACTAATTTCAGCTGAGCCCCTCAGAGCGGGAAGGGGGAGCACGATAGCCTGTGGTCCAGCTAACCACAGCTACATATAACTGAGGTGAGAGACCGGCTCCTCCTGCACTGTGGGCCCCCAGCCACTTCTGCTTTTCCCCACAAGAGAGAACAGGCATCAGCCTCAGTCCTTCCCTCACTTTTGGCTTTATGGATGCAGCAGGATCCATCCTGGCAGGACCCACTGTGCCTTACTGTGGGGCTGGAAGCAGTGGGGAGCATTCCCAGGCTGTGCCCCAGCCGAGGGACAGTGCTTGCCCTGGCTTTACCCTGCTGTGCCTTGTCTTTCTCTGAACTTCATCTCTCCCTCCTTGGGGACACGGTGTCAGGTCCCCAGCTCCTGCCAGCTGAGGAATGGAGGAGCAATTGGTGCCATCCTGCTCCGGCCTACGCAGATGGGTCACCTTGGTAACAGGGCTTTCAGTCTCTTCTTCCTGCTGCTTCTCTTACCCGCAGTGCAAGGCTGAGGAGTTAATTCCTCTTTGGGGAAGGTGTGAGGGTGGCTGGCATGGAAGGACACGTGTATGAGGTGATGAATTACCCGCTGGTAATTAGCACCCCAGGACTCAGCTCTGCACTAAGCTATTCCCTACACACTGTTGCTTGACAACACACCACAGCCTGTTGGCGCCTGCTTCCACCTCATCCATTAACCTGACAGCTGGGCTACTTCCCCCCCACGTGCTCCATCAGCTCTGAACTGTCTTTCCATTAAGTTTTAAATTTTTGAGTAGTGTCAGCCCTTAACCAGTCTGTCATGAGGAGCAATAAACCAAGAGCCTGACAGCAGTGAAGGTGAAGAGCCCCTTTGCTCTTGGAATGCTGCATGTCAGGCACAGGTTGGCCCCAGCTCTGTGACTGTGGGCTCCTGTGGATGCCTGGTGGTCAGAGAAGGCTGACTTCCTTCCTGCCTTCTCATTGTGAAGGATTTCACAGGCATAACTTTGATTTATGTATCCCAAAGTCTTCAGGTTGGGGGACTCATCATTCAAACCCTGTTGAGAGATGTTGCAAGCACTCCAGGAACTGACTCTTTGCCATAAGTAAGCCTTAGCAAAGGTTCCTGCCTCAGTTTTCCCTTCTGTAGAGCCAAACAACCCCAGTGTATTTAGGCTTTGGGTAAAGCAGAGTCCTGGTGTGCATACACCTCTTCAGAGAAAGGAGCTGACCTTGTCCCAAGTTGTTTTCAAATATTCCTGAGCATTTGTGGTGGTGACAGTACAAAGTACCCCAAATGCAGCTCTTTCAGGCAGTTTTATTAACCAAAAGCTCTTTTCCCTCCACCAGGACGGTGGGAAGCCAGTCCAGAAGAGCCCTGGAGACCTGGGTTTCCCCATGACTGGCCGGGAGCGCTCGGAGTACATCCGCTGGAAGAGGGAGCGAGACCAGATTGACCTGGAGCGCCTGGCACGTCACAAGAATGCCAAGGGCGAGTGGCGACGGGCTTGGGATGTGGAGAAGTCGGAGCACATGTAGGTCCTTCTCTGTCCCAGGGTGCTTTGACTGCAGCAGGCTTAAAGCCAGTGGTGGGATCTTGTGCAGATACTTACCAATTCCATGCTGTCATGTGCCTGTCCAGATCCACACTGCTGCCTCTTCCTCCCCAGACAATGCCCATAAGTGGGATCCGGTATCAAAGTGATTCTCATGTTTTCTTCCTGATATGAGCTCTCCTGAGAGGGAATACTATGTGCTGACAAAGACTGCCTGCCTTTGGTCCAACCAGGATATGGACTGTAGGAGGGAGGGGAGCATGAACCAAGGCTCAGTCTGCATCTGAAGGATCCTCTCCATTTCCACACAAACAAATCCAATGGCAGGAGGGTACAGGTGCTCTTCCAGAAATGTGGATGGACCAACTTGCATTGCTAGGCCACAGGTTCTCTCACTGCCCCCCGCTTGTTTGTCTTTTTCAAGCACAGGAGAGCCCAACATGCCTAAATCCTCTCCACCCCACAAACTGAGCCTGTTTGGGCACTGCGGGGCAAGGGGGTCACTTCAAAAGGCCACCTGTGTCATACAGGGACAATGCTGAGAGCAGAAATGTAGGACAGCTGGGAATGGGGCCAGACACATCCCTGCCTTAATCACTGTCCCTCTGACTGTGCTAGTTCAGCTGGGTCACACCAGCTAGAGAGCTTTGGAGGATGACCTGGCACCTGTAGCAGGATAAACTTTTGGTAGGGTGTGGAGTTAGGGACTCCTACAAAGGTTTGGTGATACAACAGTTTGTACAGGACAGGTAGGTGGGACAGTCCTTTGGCTGAGGAATGGAACCAAACACATCAAATTTCAGTCACTGAGACCCCAATAATTTGGGGTGAATTTACTTAACTGGGTGCTGAGTGTTGATGGCAAGACAGCCCTGAGCCCTACTGTTTTTCCAAAAATCCATTTTTGACAGAAAAGCCATAATATAAACCAAGCAGGACTAGAAGCCAACCAAATGGTCTGATTTGAGATGACAAGTCCTGAAGCTACTGCAGATTGTGTTTCGAAGCTTGGGAAGCTGCGTTTGAGTGTAGTACAGCCACATTACCTCTATAGGGTGTTCATAAAAGTTAATATATACATATGGGTGCTGATGTAAAGGTTTTAGAGGTTCTTCTTTGGGGTAGAACTACCTCACAGCCTCAGTTAGCACATGCAGCTTCAGCTGCTGCTGAGAAACCTGCACAGGTGTGCCTGTGGGCAGGTGCAGAAGGGCCAAAGGCTGGAGCTTGCGTCGTGCCAAGGGCTCCTGCCCACGCTTTGCACACTGGAGGAGGATGGTCAGGTCTGACAATGCCTGTTTTTAACCTGCAGGTTTGAAGAGGACTTTGTTAAGGATGGGCAGCCAGCCTTGGATAATCCCAGCAATAAGAAAGGTTGGCAAGGGACACCTAGACTCTGTCCTGACGCTAGTGAACGCTGATCGTGCGCATCCCAGTGCCGCAGCAGCTGCCGTGGCTGTCAGCTGTGAAGCTCTGCTTTCCTGGGCAAATGCCTCTGAGCTGGGGGCTCAGCCCTCCCTGCTGGGCAGAGGGCTCGGGGGATGGGATTTGAGCAGCTGGGTGCTAGAGCTTTGGATCTTTCCAGAGAGAGCAGTGGCTTCTATAACCTGGTACAACACAGTGTGGAGGCTCAGCCCTGCCTCCTTTCCCACACACTTGTTTAAGAGGCAATCCTATCCCAGAGCACATCATCTCTGATCCCTATGACACATGCTGGCTTCTTTACTAGCATAAGTCCATCCTGACTCCTGTTTCTCAGGAGATGGACTGGCAAAACAAAGCTTTCCCTAGTGACACCCTATTTGAACATCAGGCTTTTTGCTGCCTGTCTATTACAGACCCTCACTCACTTTGGTACATCCTTTCTTGTGTCCTTGCAGGGGGAAGGAATGCAAGGAAATTCCAGCACAGGTCCTTTCCTGCAGACGGGAGAGGTGAGTAAACTACAGGATTGTGTTATGTCACCCCATTAAATGCCAGCAGCTCTGATATCCCTCAGGAAGGGTATTTTCTCCAGACACTTGCAGATTTAGAGAGCCTTTTGGAGCATACCACATGGCTGCTCTCATAGCTGTGTGCAGGGGAGAAGTCTTCCAAGAACAGCACAAGTAAGACTGTATCTAAGGAATAAAATTTAAAGTTAGAATTGGAATTTGGAATTAAAATAACACACAAGAAACACCCTAAATTCTTGATTTGTCATCATTACTGTAAAAAAATATACATGCAGTATGCACACAGCTTCAAGGGCTTCCCACCTCAGAGGTCCTTTCCAAGGATACAAGGGTGTTGGCCTGTTCAGTGGTCCATCTGCTGCTTCTGCCTGCTTTTGCATGGCATTCCCAACCTGTTTTCTAGGTGGAGGACATCATGGAGTGAATGTGAGCGACCCTGGTCCGAAAGCAGTGTCTGCTGTGAGCAGCCGAGCCAAGGGGAAGGACAGATTGACAGGCAGAGCCAGAAGGTGAGGAGTTGGCAGCACTGCCTTGGTGTGCATGTCCATGTCTCACTCCCTGCCTAACTAGGAAGAGGCAACCCATGCCAGGGCCTCACCACCCTCACATGGAGGCACATCCCACCTAACACTGCCCTCTGTCAGTGGGAAGCCATTGGCCCTTGTTCTGTCACTGCAGGCCCTTGTAAATAGTCTCTCTGACTTCCAAGCTACTTCAAAGTAATTTTAGCCTTCAGTATCTGCCTCTGTGTCTGCTGTTGTGGAGACCTGGGACACTTGGGCACTGTCAGACCAGCAAGACCAGACTGTGGCAGGCATCAGCACAAGCAAACTCTATCTTTTTAGTCTTACTCAACTGTCTGTTCTGACAATTGGAGTTTATGGGTTCATTCCAATTAGAATTACAACAACCAGTTCATTAAGATTTAGTGGTCTCAAATGAGTGTCTCTGGATAGGCCTGGACAAGGGGCTCAGACAAGGAATCCATGGCTCTGAAAGGAATCCCTGTCTGGGTGTCAGGCAAGGGACACTGGCTTTGTAAGAACTTCAAGGCCTAAATTCTGATTACTTTTTCTTGACAGATGGGATGCAAAAGAAGGCGAGGACATATCTCTTCTGAAGGATGACCCTGATGGCCAGGTGAGTTCCTGAGTTGCAGGCTGGCAGCTGAGTTTTCTCAACACATACACTATCAGGAAAACTGGAATCTCTAACCCATTCCAGAGCTGGGAGACCTCTGTTTTTGGGTAGCTGTACTCATTACTATAACACTCCTCACATGGCCTGGTGTGACAGCAGCTTCACTGCTTACACTGCCCTCTGTCAGCACAACCACCTCACCTATTCCGGTCCCTGAACACTTCTCCACCTACATCTTTTACATCCTTTTTCCTCAGGTTTTCAGAACCATCACGGGCAAGAAATACAATATACAGGTGTTTTAATAAGCTGAACTCAGTATGTCCTTTGTTTCTCAGAGGAGCCTTGGTATGGACAGGCAGAAGAGCAGAGGTGACCAGGGGGTGGAAGAGAACTGCACAGCTGAGCTGGAGGAAAAGGGGAAACAGCCAAGCCTCCAGGATCACGGGGCCTCCTCCTCCTCACAGCAGCTTCAAAGTGGGAAGGTCCAGCCTGCCCAGAATGGCCAGAAGGAGGAGCAGAGGGGAACGAGGGGCTGCAGCACAGAGGTATCTGTGGCCAGCACTGGGGACTCAGAGCCAGGGCCCAAGCCAAGCAAGGAAAGTGTTGGGGAAGATGCCAACGGGAAGCCTGGCACTGCTGACATCTCCCAGGAGAAGGAGAGCGCTGACAGCACTGCTTCACAGAGCAGCCTTCAGAGCAGTGTGCAAGCCACCCGGCCTGGCAGCAAGGAGACCTCGTCACTGCCTGTGGGAGCCAATGTAGATGGAGCTGGATTGGAGAAACAGCCAGCTTTGGAACAGGAGTCCTCTGAGAACTCTTCCAACAGCCACGGAGGAAAGCTTGACACAGCAGCAGGAGACAGACTGGATGCAGAGCAAGGACAGCTGGTGAGCAAAGGAGGGGAAGAAGTGACCCAAAGCACTGCTCTTGAGGGACAGGCACTTGCACTGAAAGGAAGTGAAGATGCTGAAGGCACCAAACACCACGAGCCTTCGTCCCCAGGGAAAGCCAGCTCTGACAAGACTGTTGTGCCTGAGCAGGACACAGCAAAATCCGAGTCTGGGGAAGGGGACCAGCCTGAGGACTGCAAGGACAAGGACAGTGGGGACACTCACAACTAGCAGATTGCACCAGCTTGCCTGAGACATAAGGTGAGTCATCTCATTAATGCTCTCAGCCATAGTAAGGGCCACAACTCCATTTTCTGTGGTACAATGGCATCATACCAGATAACTGTTCAGAAATGTTCATTAGCAGTGCTATGGATCTCTAAGGTAATTAAATCTGTGGATCCCAAAGGCCTGGCCTGGAGTGGGGGGGGAAGGAATGGAAAGTCAGACAGAAAAATTTGGACAGAAAACTGGGCTGCTGAAGTTGGTTGATGACACACATTAGTTAGGGCACATACTGATCTGTTCCTGGGAAACTATGATCTTAGAAAGGATGGGAGGAATAACCTCAGTGGGACGAGTTTATTTCTGTCTCTGGGGTGATCACAACTTGAGGTTTGTGTGGTCCTTCCCCAAAACACTTGCAAAGCCACAGGGGCCCACCTCGTGGGCAGAGCTTGGGGGAAGGTTGATTGTAAGTGGGATTCTCTTCCCCGTAGAAGGTCAGTGAGTGCTACACTTTGAATTACAGATGGTAACACTAATGTGCAGGGCAGTGTACAAATACAAAGGGTGAGATGGTTCCTGGTGCAAAGGCCCACAAACCAAACAGAAGGGAGGGAGAACAGAGCCAGTTACAGAGCAATGCTCCAAGTTTTACACAAACAAACAATTTTCTTCCATCAAGGGAAACACAAAGCCAGGAGAAGGAACAAAGGATGACAAGCACAAAGTTAAGGTAGAAATTAGGAGGAAGGGGAAAGGAGAGAGGGGCTCTTTGCAAGGTGTGTTTTTTCCAGGCAGCGTTCCACAGAGCAGGACATCACGCTAAACAGAGATGAACGTTTCCAGAACACAATCCAGCTTGCCTAACACGGGAGTGGCTCTCAGGATACTCCTGCCTCTCTCCTTCACAGAGCCAGCAGCTCTGTTCCATAAGTAGCACTTGTGGCAATGAGCTGCTCAGAGCCAGGCAGGCAGATCCCCCCACCAAGTGCCTCTCCTGGATTCCAGAAGCTTTTCTGCAGACCCTACACAGCAATGTGTCCCTCGGTGTTGCTCAGTATTCCTCCCAGAGGTGCAAATGAGCTTAGGGATGAAGTGGCTAAGCTGCTAACAAAGACTTTCCCTATAATCCAATCCATACAAAAGGCAGGGAGAAGTGCAAGCGTCATAGTGATTTAAAATAGACAAAACATCAAGAAGCAGCAGGAGCTGGTTCTATGTTTGAACTAAAATTCCTTCAAGTGAGGGGAAATTAATTCCAACAGCATTTAGGAGAATGTTATGAAACACCTAGATAGACATAGTGGGAGACTACTGTCCAGCCACGCCTCTCCAATCTACCTAAATTCCCACCAAATTAGAGGATGAAGGAATTAATGACTAGTTTGCTCACTCGGGATAACTTTAATTAGACGCCAACGAAGAGGAAACAATAAATTAGAGTAGTCCATTTTCATCTCAGCAATGGAGATTCCCATGGTTTGGTAATAGGGCTCTAAGTCCACTTCAGAGCTCAGCAGGTATTTGTAACAGCTGGAAACATCTGTACTCAGTGATAATGATGTGCTGGCCCCTTGTCCTGCTCGGGGGCTCTGTGAGGCCCGTGTCCTGCTCACATTAAATGCAGATCTCACATCGCTTCCTGCACAACTGCAGTCCTGTGCAGCCACCACGTGGGTTTCACAGCTCCCCCTCCCAACATCTATTTATGGCACTAAAAATCTCCAGCACCTTCAAATCAGTGGGAGATGCTGTGCAGAGAGTGTGGTGGGGCTTTCATCCTTCGCTTCAAATAACAAGGAATAAATATTTACTCAAAGTGCAGGACTGGAATCCCTGGAGATTGTCCAACAAGTCCCAGAGAAGTAAACGATACACAAAAACCACAGAAGCTTTTCCCTGAATTCTCTTGAGAAAATTAATCTTAACATCTTTAGAGAAAATGCAGCTGGGGGTAGATTTCCAGAGCAGCTCCAGGGATCTGACCTTGCAGCACTGGCTGACGTAAACAGGAGTGGGGCAGGCAGGGCCTGAGTGCTGCAGGACAGAGGAGGTCAGCAGAGGTCAGCTCTGATGCAAACCAGCGCCCAAGGTTGGTGCAGGAAACAGCACAAGCACAAACCAGCACTTCCCAAAACAGTTGTGGAGCTGCGGAAGAACAACCAGCTTCCTTGAGCTTCAGGAGACAGGAAGATACCATCTGCTGGTATGTTTGGGGAGCTGGCCTAGGATTGGCAGGGTCAAGGGCTTGCCTTGAATAGCACTGGCTTCCCTGGTCCTTCCTGCAGCCCACACCACCCTCTGGAGTCCATCATCATGCCATGGGCATTTTAAATGCCCAGAGCAACTCTGAGTGCCACCTAAGGGGAGAGCTTAGTCTTCATGCAGAGTCAGAGAGTGGGACTTGACAGAGTTGTCTCCATATCTCTGGAGTAACGGCACAACATGGGAGGACAGTGTGAACACTGGAAAACACAGGGATTCTGTGAGAATGGTGCAAGAGACTAAGGACACACAGGGAAGGCTCCAGGGCTTTTGAGGGAATGTTGTTTAGTCTAGGAAAATGAAGGCAGAAAGCAGTGGAATTGTGATCTCTGTAGATATGTGGGTAGTGAACACCAGCAAAGGGGAAGAAACGTCCAAGGCCAGAACACAGTGCTGGGGCAGGGACCAGTGTATTGGAGAAGCCCAGGAATAAATATGGGAAAATTAGGAAAAGATGGCCATCAGTGAGAGCGCTTGAAGCTCACCATGGCTGAATCCTCAGGGCCATTTTCTGGAGCCTAACACATCTAAACATAACTAAGGGCTCTGATGGGAGAGCTGCTGCCATTCCAAACACCAGGAATGGAGCTGCTCTCGTATCCCACAGTTGTTCCTGCTGTCCCAGACCTCATCAGCTTTGTTCAGCTGCAGCTTCAGGGAGTTCTGTACATCCTCCCATCACATGGGGCCTAAACAGTAGGTGCCACAAGGACCTGCTGTTGGCTTGGCTGTGAAAGCCCTCCCAGTGACATCCCCCAGTCAGCCAGACTGGGAGGTGTGAGACAGACAGTAGTGACCTGCAGCAGTCCCCTCCTGTGACACTGACATACAGAGGGAATCCTGCCACCACAGAATTCCCACTCTGCTGGCAGAGCCCAGGCAGCACACAGGGCATTGCTGCCCTGAGCCCCAGCTCACAGCCAGCCCACAGCTGCTCCATCTCCCACTGGCCCTGGAGTTACATATGGGAAAGAGGATACAGTGGGAAATGTGAGAAAGGCTAATCACTCTGGCTAATTACCAAGAGAAGTAATGACTTTAAAGCCCACCAGTGTCTTGGCTGTAAAGACTCACTCATGCATGGGAAGAAGGTGCCTGTATTGAAAGGATAATACTGCAAAGCAGGAAAGGGAATTGTCTCCTAGCACTGAAACACAGTCAGAGCCTTCTGAAAGCATCAGTGATCAAATAGATTCACAATAGGGAGAACTCGTGCTGGAGTCAGCTCAGACTCATAAACCAGATTACTTTACAATATGTGGAGCACCAAGTGTGACTGACAGTCTGCTTCTGGCCCTTCCCAGTCCCATTAAATCCCACTGTGCTGCCACAGCACTGAGCAGCCCCCGGCAGCAGGACACAGTTCACCCTCACTGCTGCACACAGACAGGAGAAGGAATTAAGTCTCCAGCAACAATCTCATCTCATCTCAGCTGTACACAGCAGCAGTTGTGTCAGCACCTCAGGTCTGATTTCAGCGCAGTTCCTTGTTAAATATCTGTGGCTGTGTCTTTAGATGATTCCTTGAGAAGCTTCTTTTTTATGCAAGCTAAGCTTCCTGTGGCCTCTTTGGCCTTTGCAGGATTTCATCTCTTTTTTTTTATATCCCCCTCCCTGACCTTTCTTGGCAGCTCTGAGTGCTGAAATCTGCATCAGCAAAAGGCAGATCTACAGATTTAAACATGGATGCAGGAAAATACCAGCTCAGCAATTCTGAACAGCACTCGAGCATCTGACAACTAGAAAAGTGTGGTTGAGATGGGCACGACACTAAGAGTGCTTCAATAAAACTTCAGAAGGCTTTAAGTATCAGCACCTTGTTATCTTAAAGTCTCTCATGCCTTCTCTCTGTTGCAATCCTAAGGGCAGCTCCACACAGCTCTGGCTCTTTCTCTCCTTCTTCTCTCTTCCTTCTCCAGTTCTGGCTCGCTCCTTCCTGTCCCTAGAACAGCCACCTAACCCTTTCTGTCCCTTGCACAACCTCCTGTCCCTTCCTCCTCACAGCACAGCCAGCAGACTCCAACTGACTCCCTACCAGCTACCTCACTCTTTATCACACCCACAGCTGTGAGGGCAAGGCTCTTCCACTCTTGGACAGTTAACACAGCTCAATATAGCAAGGGCAAGATTGCCTTCAGCACCATCTCCAGTTGTCTACCCACAATGTGTGTCCCCACAGGAAAGAATAAAAAGTCTGCCTTTCCCAATTAAAATCAGCATGGCTGGGTCTGGAAGCAGCTCTAGGACAGCAGGCTCCCTCACAGAATAGTTTTTCATCAGGAGAAGCTGATCCAGCCTCTGCCCTTGGGGTTCACAAGTGCTGCACACCCAGGCTGGGTTCACCAGGAAGGATCACAAAGCCCTACCTGAAATCAGCCTCTTCTCTTGGTGCTCCAGGAGCTGAACCAGCACACACAAGAACATGTCAGGATTGCTGTTACTGAGATATAAGGGAAGAGTAAAGTTAATGTATCTATCCTAGAGGAGGATTGAGAGTGTTTAATCCAGACTGGTAGAGTCAGCTCATCCCCCTGGGCTGCAGAGCCCCCACTGCTCCTGTCAGATTTGGCAGCAGGTATCTGGGTTATGCCCCAGTGGTGCCTCCCAAGCAGCCCCAGCCGTGCAGGAAGGGCAGGGTAGAACTCAGCAGACATTTTAATTTACAGCTCAGCAGTTCCCTGGAGACTGATAATCCGTGGCTGTCTCTGCTCTCATTTTGCAGGATAACGTGCTGGAGGCGGTGGAGGAGAAGAGGAGCAGAATCTTGTCCTCACTCTTTTACCTTCAATGAAATCAGCCTTCAGCACCTGCCCAGTGCCCTTCAGCACCATTCACAACATGTGGGGTCCCCATCACCACCCCCACCCTTAGTTCTGGCATCCCCCTTCCCTATCCATGTGTCAAAGGACAGGGAAGGGTGCACACACTCCCACCCTACAGAGAAAACACCATCACTTATCTATTTGTTTGGCATATATTGCAGCTGCGTGGCAAGCCAAGGAAATGTCTACTGGATGCACTTTATTTTATTTAATGACTAATTCTTTTTAAACTTATGGCTTGGGTTTCTGGGCACACCCCCTGTTTTTTCCCCAAAGGCTGGAGGCACGTGCCAGGGGCTGTGCCAGCAACAGCAGGAAGAGGTGACTGGCAAAGCAGAGGCGTGAGGTGTTAGGGTGTGGTTCAGTAGGTGGGTGAAGAAGTTGTGTTCAGAGCTCTTGTACTAAAGGTTTGCACGTGGTTGAAGTGTTGGCAGAGGTGTATGGTAGTGGCAGGGGCTGCGGGGCACGAGCAGGATGGATGGATGGATTGATGGACGGAGCGTTTCTGACAAGCACAGATCAACCCCAGCACCTCCTCCTTGAAGAGCCTCTAGCTCTCCTCCCCTTTTAGAGGCTGAGGAGCTCATCAGGACAGTGCTTTGTGCCAAGGAAGGTGGCTGCTGGGGTGACCAGGTGTGTGCATAACTCAGCAAACTCCGTGCCCCCTTCCCAAGCGTAACTGGGCATCCCTGCAGCACAGCAAGGAGGGGGACAGCACAATAATCCTCCTCCTCCACCACACTGCCCAAAGCAGTTGGCAGCAGGACCCAGGCCAAACTGGAGCTGGAGGTCCAAGACTTTGTATCAAACATTTTCACCTTCCTGGTTGTGCCTTCCATATCTTTGTGTTTGAATAAAAGAGCAGGAATCCACTTTAAGCTGCCCTGCAGACCTTCTGACCTGGCCTTAAAGATATCTTTCAAATGGAGGATCTGGAGGAGCTTTACAAGCACAAACATGCAGGAATTCCAGCTGCCTGGCTTTCCAGTTACAGCAAGCTAGGACCCAGCTGGAATACAGCTACCAGTTAAGGAGAAGGCACAAGGAACAACACAATGTCATTTCTGAGTTCTGAATGACAGGGCAGAGCGGGCATCTCCCTCACTTCAAGTTGCTGCTCTAAAATTTGATGCCAGAGTAAGTATCCCTGGGACAGGTATATGTGGAAACTGCCTGGAATGTCCTGCAGGATGTTGGCTGACCAGGTTGGCAGACTGCCCTGGAGATCAGGTTGGCACATGTGGACTGAAATACTCTATGCTGCTTTAATAAACTAATATTTGCACAGACAAACATTTGTTTTTCCACGTGACTTAGACCCGTGACACCTATAATGAAGCACAAGCCTGGGAATTTCCTCCCTGTGCCAAAGTCAGGAGACTTTACTGGCATCACACCAGGTATTATCAAGAAACAGAGCGTGCAGCTTTTGTGTTTTATCAGTAGAAACATCTCCACCCCACCAAAGCCCAGACTGGGTTTATTTGGACTTATCCAACAGATAAAAGAATAGATAAATAGAAGATTGTAAAACTGCTCCAGGTCCTGGAGCTTCTCCATCACTGTTAAAGGCTGATTTTCCTTATCTGACTGGCTCAAAAACCTGCTTGCAATTGTTTAGTTTTTTAATTTGTTACTATTTTGTACATCAGGTCTCTGACCTGAGTCTTGGTCCAGTCAGACTGAGTTATTAGCAGCATTTCCCAGGAGCCAGCTTGCCTCATGGCCCATGGAACACACAGTCTCAGCTCAAGAGCTGTTGGGCCCCAGGAGCAACTGGACACATGGCCAGGCAGGAATTTTACATTGCCCTGGTCCAGTACTGTGTTGAGGAAATAAAATACCTTACTGCCCTAGACTCCATTCTGAAAGGAAAACCATCACTGGTTCTCCATTCCCTCCTTTTTTTCCTTCCTTTCTTCCAAGTGACTTTGCAGGTAATGATGCCCAGGAAGGACCGAGTCTGATCCAGGCCCCAGGGATGGGACTGGACAGGTTGTGCCTGTTCTAAGTGTATTTTTTCCTGCTCATTAACACTTTGCTCAATGCACTTTGTTTGGTGCCTGGGTTGTGATTTTTCAGACAACTGTGGCTTAGCTGTTTCTTCTTTATGGTGAGAGAAAAAACTGAAAAGTTGACAAATCTGATGTAGAGGGATTATTTATATGAAATAAAAGTTGGAATGAGGAAAACCCTCGTGTTTCTTACTGTTTCTCAGTTTCATATGTAGACATTTCCAAATTGAATCGGTAATGTCTTATTTTTAGAGCAACAGCACCAGTTCAGAGCACTGATTCCTTCAGGAAGCACTGAACTCCTGGGCTAGCTCAGCTTCCTCACCACAAAAGCTCCCTGCAGCAATGCCAGGAAGATGAGGATCACTTTTTCACTGAGGCACCAGAGCCACCACCTCATCACCACTGCACTTTTCTTGCAAGCAAATGTAAGGGCAGCTCACAGAGGTCAGAGTCACTTGCCTGCACGGAACCCGTTCTTCCCAGGAGTGGCTGGTAGCACAGGGATTTGGTGGAAGTTGTTCCAGCTTTTCCAGACACAAGGGAAGCAGCAGCACTCCCAGGCAGAATGCTTTTTCCTTCAAACCAAAGGATCAGCTGGTCACGAGACACTATTCTTCTCCTTAAAAATTTGCAACCGATTTCAACATAGCAACTCTGTAGCTAAAACTATCAGAAGTGATCCCAGACTACTGAGTCAACTCTTGCAAAAAGAAGTTAATTTAAAAAACTTCAAGCCAAGGACAAATATACATTTGGATGAAGTTGGAGATACTTGTTTCCAAAGCAATTACTGAAGGAAGCAAGAACACAAAATCGTAACAGCAGTTCAGCTCTCCATTCCTACCTCAAGTCCAATACCTGCAGCAGGAGCATACACACAGGCCACTAATCAGTAAAGCCCAGTATAGTCTCTAGATATAAAAAACCCAGAACATTTCACTGGTTTTGCACAACAATCTCCCACCAGATAAACTGGTTGCAAGTGGCAGAGGGAACTGGCACTTAGTCATCAATTTTGTATTTTAAGTGCATAATACAGTAATTAGTGCTTTTCAAGTCAATGAGAGGCCCAGAGCAGCAGAAGGATACAGCACTGCTGGGAAGTTCAGGACATTGCCTGCTGCCTTCCCTGGAAAGGTCGTACAGCAACAGCTCAACCAGCTCCCAGGCTCTGCACCACTGGCAGGCAACACTGGGAAGTCCGTGGCTGATTCCTGCTCACACCATCCCAGTGCAATGACACAGCACCTGGCCAGCTTTCCCAAAACTGCCTCTGGACACCTGTGGAACAGTCACAAGCCAAGCTTCATCGCCTTAGCTTCATGCTCCAGCTCAGCTATGACTGTTTCTTACACCATTCCCCCTCTCCATGTGCTCCAGCAGCTCCAGGACTCAGAGTCAGCGGTTGGTAACACTCCCCTGAGCAGCCCACCAAGATCACCTTTGACTCCTCTGAGGCAAATCCCCAATGCCCACAAGCAGCCACTGATTTTGTTATCATCACTGCACCACACAACTGCTTTTCAGCCACACTCAGGGATTAAGCCAAGATTCCCTGTCAGCAATACTGCACAGGAATCTGGGATTAAGATGATGTGCATTGCATCAGATGAGCCCGCAAGAGAAGGCGCGTGGGGAAAAGAGAGCTTTTAGAGATGGAAACGTGAGCCAGCTGCTGGAGCAGATTACATGCTCCAGTAACTCTTTTTCCTGTTATTTCCCTTCCTCCTGGTCCCTCTGCACGTGAGTTACAGTAGCTGCTCTCCTTGGACAAACTGGGCTCATGGGGATAAAGGCTAGTGTGCACAGGCAGAGGGCAGGTATTAGATGTCTATCACAAAAGGAAAAGGCTTTAAGGTATTTCACTCACATTTGAGTATCTCCCTCATCCGACTGGCTTCCAGACATCTCCCTTCCTCACCGATGTGCACACACAGGAAATATGGCACAGCTCTGTTGGCAGGTGACACGCAGGACAGCAGTTGTGTGAAGGGAATAGCCCTCCCCAGCAATTCCAAAGAATCAACATGTTGAATCACAAGGTTACAGTCATTTCTGCCTGGCAAGCAACACACAACCCTGTGCCTTGTCTTGCCTGATACAATCACACTAAGTGAACCTGAATTCTATTATTTTTTTGAGGAGCAATGAAGGGAAAGGGTGAACTGGAGCTGAAGTAACACAACAGACGACACAACCATCTGCCTTTTAAACCTCAGCTTTACCCCAGACTGGTGACTGCACCATTTTAGGACACTAAAGCAATTCTGTTGAGATGCAGATGACTGTCTCAGTACGACAATGGCAACATAATGCAAAAATTCCCAGTCCAAGTATCTATTGCAGCCAATCTACTTCTCAAGAAATCCCTAGTGCCCTGAATTTTAAGTTAGCTTACACCTAGAAACCAGTCCAGATGAGCCATTTTTGTTACTAGAGTGTTTGCAAAGTACACTTAGTCACTGATTTCTTCGACAGTCTGTCATGACGAGAGTAAGAAGCACAGCAACGAGTTCATCACAGGCTGGCAACAGCATCCAAACGGGAACACATCTGCCTCTGGAGGGCTATGATTCCTGGCTAGGAAAAGGATGGGGAAAAGACTGTAGCTGAAGAATATGGGTCCAGAAGGTTTGGAAACCAGGCTGCTGAAACCACCAAAGCTCCCTGGTCATTAGGCTGGCAGCCCACAACCCTTCTGCCTCTTCCCCAGGCAGCTTCCCCTCCCTTGTACACTCAGTACAACCAGAGTGAAGCCCCAGGATGCTCCAAAGCCAGTTGTAATAGGTACAGAAATAGCAGCATTTCACTGAAATCTGTTTGTCAGCAGAGGAGAAGATGCAAAAACACAGTCTGGGAACTCACCAAGCCTGCACTTTTCTACAGGAATGCAGACAGCCACAACCATCCTCATACTGGCTCATCAACTATTTTTAGCACCAGAAGGGGAGGCAGCCATCAGTGAAGGGCCTGTTCCCTTTGATCCAGCGGATCTGAGCACTGTCTCTGTCCCAGGGATCCTTTGCTACCAAGACCACAAACCAAGTAAAGAGCTTTAGGTTGTTCCTGCTCCCGAGTACAAGGCGTCTCTCAGCAGTTACACGACAGGTTGGAAGAGGGCCACGCAGCCCATTTAATTCCATTCACTTCCTCTCCCCTCTGCATCATGCAGCCAGGCTCTATTAGTCTTCTGAGAGCAATTGTAGTTAAAGTGAAGGATGCCAGGAGGCCCTGGGCACTCAGCTCACATTGGATGCACCGTTCGGAGCCGCCAGAGTCACCAGCTCCAAGCTGCAGGCTAGCAGCAGAGAAATCCCAGCATCCCTGTCACTGCACGCAGCTTTATTTATGTCCAAAGGTTTGACAAGTTAAACACAAGCTCCTTCTCAGAGACACTTCCCAACTGGTTCTGCATTTAGCACCCAAGCCAAGGAGCAGACTAAACTCAAGTGGCACCACAATGAGCCTGGTTTCTCTGTCACTCATTCCTCTCTTGGGGAGCTGCAAGAACTTTCCCCCAGAACCAGAGGTGTATCCCAAGGCCAGCAAATGGCACTGCTGTCACAAGGACCCAGAACTGCCGTGGGCGTGAGCAGCCCCATGGAAAGGGCTCAACACGATGCAGGCAGAACCACCAAAGGATCACAATCCCTCACTCACAGAACAGACACTCATGGGGCCAGGAGCCAGTACTGCTCTGGGACACTCAGCCTTCCCCCTGCAGATGAGCAGGGAGAGCAGAGAAGCAGCTCGGGAGGTGACAGCTGCAGGGCACCCATCTGCTGACACAGCGCTTCCAGATCTTCCACCTGCCCCACAGGAGGGCGGCGGTGATCCCATGATTTTGGCCAAAGTGACTAAGCGGGATCGTTTTGTCCTTCCCACCAGCTTTTTGTTCCTACAACACAAAGCCTTCTCTGCACGCTCCCCAGAAAACTGGAAAGGAGGGTGAAAAGAAGATCACAAACCACTCTCCTTCCACCTCATTTCTCCTGCAAGCCCTCTGTTCCTGGTTCTACCTTTCACAGATGCTGTAAAGGTAATGCCCAGCTGATGATGCAGCCTTAACAAACCACCACAGTCCCAAACTCTGATTTTGATACGAAACAGCTCTTTTCAAGCAGCTAAGTGCCATATTTTATGGTACCTTTGTGATCTGCACAACTGAAATACGTACGCCACGTTACAGCACATTTGCATCCCTCAGCAGAAGGAATCTGAACTGCTGTGATTCTTTCACAGGGATGCAGCACAGCCTGGCAGCATCACAGATTCAGCTGAATCCATCCATCTGGAAAGCAGCAGCTTCGAACAACATGGCTCTTATAGTTTCCTAGATTATATCCCACATCCCAGAGTCATTAAAGGCCATTTTTTCACCGTGTTCATCAAGGAATAGAATATTTCTGAGGACTACAGGGCAGGAAACCATGGAGCTGGGAGGAGAGCCTTCCCAGGACACACCAGGAGCTGCCTGGCCCAGACCTACACTGGTTCCGCATGCCCCGGCGGTGCGGGGACGATCTGTAAGCGCTGCCAGCCCTCGCAGGCAGCAGCACGAGGTTGCAACCGCGCTGCAGCTCAGAGCCCACCAGCACCCACCGCCACAGCTCCACCTGCTCTGCCAGCACAGATCAGACCTTTCCAGCACCACTGCTTCGTTTCCACAATTAGCCACGTACAGAGGTTTCTCCAGCCTTACGTACAGAGACCAATGACAAATGAATCAACATCACATACCACAGTTGCCCATTGCAGTGGCCAAATTTTTGTTACTCAGACCCTTCCAGTTCAGCATTCCTCCTCCCACCACCGAAGAGAACATACTTCGTTACAGAGACTTTCATATTGGGAAAATATTTTAATATAGTAAACAAGTCAATTTACCTTCCACATATTTTAAATAAGTTTATGCTCATCGTTAAACAAAACTGTTTTTACTTCAACAATGGATTACAGCCTCTAAATTCGTATTGTTCCCAGCTGATCCTGTAAATAGCGAGGAATTTTGGACACCGATATCCTTGTATAGGTAACAGACTGGCATAAACAGCGCAGGAATTCAATGCGGGTTCAAAGGGAGAAGCTAGCCCTGGTGAGGAAGAAAACGAAGCCACAAAATTCCCTTTTGAGGAGCAACCGGGGGGAAAAGAAGATACCGCAGTTCCACCGAGTCCAAACGGGGCCGAGTCAGTCTCCAGGTCAGTCTCCGGTCAGGCTCCACGGGCGCTGCACGGTGCCGCAGGGACGGGCGAGCCATCGGTCTCCATCCTCGGCCGAGCCCTGCGGCCGCATCCCCGGCGGCGCGCGGCCTCCCGCGGCCCGCCTGGCTCAGGGGCTATGCAGCGATAAGGTGAAGAGAGA
>JANPWX010000409.1:246122-357579 GCA_024734555.1 Trochalopteron elliotii
CTCTCTACCTTGGCTTCCCGACGGAGTTACTTCTTGGTGTCTCCCTGATGCAGGTACGTGCTGCCTGCACCTTTGTGAGGCGGCAAGGGTGCCCGAGCCCAGCGGCAGTTTTTAGAGGGAAAGGCTGCCTTAGTTTTGTCCAAACTGGGCTCTTCCCAAACCCGTTATTCATACAGTCTAAACCTCCTCTTCAGGTATGGCTTCCCCTTACTCCACAGGTGTTACTTCCCTACAAAATTGTTCTATTGTCTTGTTCAAAAGATGACTAAAATGTTGATTTGGGGTATAAATTAGCCTTGTTTTCTTTGTGGTGTGAGAAAATTACTTTTGAGAATGATGTAGTTGCGCCTTCTGCAATCATTTCCTCCCTCCCTTCAATCTGAGGTCTGTCAGGTATAGTGGTGGCAGCAGAAACTTCTTTAAACCAGAACCTCTAGTTCTGGAGGAGGCTACAGCAACTGGAGAACTGCCTATTACCCAAAGAGGCTTCCCCAGGAGGATATGCTCTGGAATAATTGGAGTAGCTGGAAAATAACTCTAATTCTTGGAAAGGGGGGATTGTGTTGATGAAAAGCTCCAGGTCTGCTGTCTGTGTGTGGAGGGGGGCATTGCTATGGTGGGCAGGGCAGGGAGCTTCAGCAGCAAAAGGAGCATCCAGGAGGGGCTGTGAAGCCCCTCAAGTCTGGAGTGTGTGGCTGATTGTTCTTACACAGGCAAAGCAGTTTTGGGGACAAAACCTGCCTGTTTGAACTGGGAGGATGGGCTAGATGATTCTTCAAGGTCTGTTTCAAACCAAATGATTTTGAACTACATGCTGTGGCCTCTTGGAGTATTTAATGTTCATTAAATCCTGCTGCATGTCTGGGAAATGTTTGTTATCCAGTTTTGGGACTTCTCTGTGTTCCCTGAGTCTCTCTTGTGCTGACTGGTTACACCAGATTGTATTGGTTACCACCTGTGCTCTCCTTAAAGTCAAATGGCTCACACCTAAACAGAATTAGCTGATGGTTCCCAGCTGGCAAAACTTTCCTAGGTTATAGAATTTCCTCTTCTGTGGTGTTCCAGAGCTTATATACACAAAATTACTTGAGCTGTATATGTTTAGTTGTACGCATGAATGTATAGCAATTCCTACAAAATGGATTTTCTAGTAATTTTTCAATGTGTTTTCCCTCAATGACGGGTTTTTTCCAGCTCCTTCTCCTTTTTTTGTTCAGCAGGTGAAATGATGATGAGTTACTACCTCCCACAAGTCCCTTCCCTATGCTCTTGCTTAATTCCAGTTAGGAGGCAGAGGATTGACATGTACAGGGAATGCCTCTGGGGTTTGGTGAGGTCTTGACAGTTTTTGCCTGGTGCTTGTCAGGTAGAAGTACTGAGGCTTGAACAACAGGCCCTGAGCCAAAGCTGACCTCTCCATGAACCTTCCAACCAAATGTTAAGTGTATCCACTCATATCAGCCAATACCATTAGCAATAGGATAGATGTATCTGTTCATTGTCAAAACACGTATTCACCTTTCCCTATTTAGGAACCAGATAACGCTGGACGTGCAGGGGAATTGTTGGAACATTCCCAGCAAATGAATGTATTGAGTGATGGGCTTGTGATGTTCTGCCCTCAGCCCAACAGCTTCACCTCCCTGTTGCAAATACTTGACTCATTCATGCTGCAGTAAAGACTTGCCCTTCCTAAAACACACAATTCCATGGTATTAGTCTAGAAATTTGGTGTTCTTAAGGCTTCTCTCTTCTCCCTACCAACCCTCTGCTCTCAGAGCTTTGAGTAAGACAAGGCTTGTGTTCATTAAATGTGAAGTTTTGGCTTTTGCCAAAATCAGGTGAAAAATTTTCATTTTATTGTGGACAAATAACTGGGTATGAGCTTCTCTCCAGGCAGCTGTGAGCAGGTTTGTGCCTGCTTTCCCAAATGGAACTTCTTGCTAACAGCCACCTCTAAAGGAGCTGCAGTAATGGTGTTTGCTTTGTCCTTGGGGTTCTAGCAAAAACACCAAGCTGTGCTCTGAGTGGACTCCTGTGGTACAAAACTGGAGCTCTGGGATCTTGTAAAGCCAGTGACTGTGTCTGACACTAGACACAGTTTGCAAATTATCCTTCTCTAGGATTCTTCCTAAAGAGCACAAAAGAGATCACCTGCTGGAGACAGAGTCAGGGGTACGTGAGGCACTCAGGGACTCCTGCCAAGGAAGGAGAGCTGCAGGGCCCCTGAACAGCCTTCCTTCCACCACTCCAAAAACTGCTCTGCAGGCTCCTGTTCTTTATAAGCTCCTTTAATTTTGACTTCTCACAACTGAGGGTCCACTAGGAAGCTTGAATTCTGCTGCTACCTGTTGCAGTGGGATGTTTGTTTGCTCTCCAAGGGCTGCCAAAGGATGTAGCTAAATGAACCTGTGTTATTGATTTCCCATGATCACAGTCAGTGAATAGCATCCCAGTGCTGCAGGATAGGGAAGACTTAATTAAAGGAAGATTGCTGGCCTGAGATAGATTCTCTCCATGCAGACCCTGCTTCTGAGAGTAGCAGAATACTAGATGGGATGCCTGGGACATCTCTCTGAGCTGTGCAAAGGCCTTTGCAGGGAGGAGGAGAATGCTGTAGATTGAGGCTGGATATTACAGAAATGAGAGCTTTGGGCTAGCATGTGGAGAAATGGAGCATGTGGGAGGGCCAGGAAAGACCATGGCTGACACCTGTTCAGTTTCGTGAACTGAGCAGGCAAACAGTTGGAGTAAGTTGGGCTGGTGGAGTGGGAAGGAAATGCTGATGAGAATAAGAACAGAATGGGGCTTCCTCCCCCAGTATCCTGATTTCCTGTGCAGTGTTTTGTACTGGAGGTGAATGCAGGGGGAACTGGCCACATCCACCTCCAGGTGTGGTATGAGTTGCTTTCCTGTTCTTGTTACTCTGCTACTGAAGTACCATGTGATGGGCGTGTTGTTTGTGTGCTGCTGCTTCTCATGCTCTTCCTTTCCTGGTAGTGACCTGTCTTGGAAAGTCTTGTTCTTTTCCCAGCATTAAGGCTGGTTCAGCCAGCCCTGGGCAGCAGTGACCTGGCACTGCAGGGATGTATGGGTTGTTTAAATATGGTGTGATTCTGCTTGCAGCACTCACTGCACTGTTTGGAAATACACTGAAAACTGTCAGTGCTGTAAAAACAACACACTCTGCCCAGTGAGCAGTTAATTATAGGCCTAACCATGTCTTGGTGGTTGGACAGATAGTTTCTCGGGGTTTGGGGTTTTTTTTGTACAAGACCTCATTGCTTTTATGGTTTTGTGGCATCTGTGGCCAATTCTCTGTGCCATAGTCCACTGCCCTCTGACTTTTGCAGATCAAGCTGAAGAGTCATTCTGAGAGCTGTCAGGAGTCCCTGGCCTTGTGGTTTCAATTTGAAGTGGGACACAAGATATGCCCCTGTACACACACTCAGCAGTTCTGCTCTTCAGGGTGGTGAGAAAATATTGGCTTTGTGGTCTTAATGGTATCGCTAATCCTTTCCGGATTGCCAGTGCTCTGAGGGCAGAGCAGCCACAGGAGCAGTGGGATGGGCTGGCATTTGCAGAGCTGGGAGTTCATTGCTGATGTGCAGTGTCACAACTCTTCACTAGAGGACAGCATTACACACAGCAAAGTAATTATCCTGCAACAATGCTGGGAGAGATTTCTTACGGATTTTCTGTGTGTCAGGAGTAAGCTGGGGTGGAGGTTACAGAGCAGTTTGCTGGAAGCCAGGTGCCATCCTGTCAGGGAGGTTTCACAGTGTGACTTAAATCAGTGTCTGCAAACCTTGTCCCCTAAACCTTGTCTGAAGGGTGATGCTGCCTGCCTTGCTGCTGCATGCACCTTGGGGGAGGTACAGGCTGCTGGATAGGTAGCACAGGGAGAGGAGAAAGAATAGTAAACAAAAAAAAGGGAAATGTTTGCATATGAAAACTATTATAGCAAGTGGTGGGTTGCCTGGCAGTGAGGGTATGGGAGGAAAGCAGGAAGACAGAGGGATGTGGGATGAGTGTGCACTGGATGATGGGCCTTACAGGAGAGAGAAAATAAAGGATGGTTTGAATAAACAAATACTGTTTGAGTGCTGCTGTTCCTGCCTGCTCTGATGTTGGAGCTCTCTGCAGAGGGCAGGGCTGCTGCTCTGTCCTATCATGGCTGCATCAGCCATCTCTGCATGCAAGGGACAGAGGCTCCCACAGAGCAAGGAGTGTGAAGTGGAAGATAAGGAGGCTGGGTTGGGCAAGAGAAAGGGAACTGCAGCTTTTGTGACAACTTTGTGCAAGTGAGGGTTTGACCCTGGCTGTTGGGCATCACGTGGCCTTGCAGGGCAGCCACCAACTTGGGCACTGCTCTTCATGCTGCTTGTGTTTGGTTGGGTCTTAATTATAATTTCATTATTTATTGAATTAAGGTTTTGTTCCTTAGGGGAATCTGACCTTGAGCGACGTGTGAGTTAAGCTGTGGCAGGATTCTTTCTTACTTTGTTTATTGATGAGGCAGAGAAAGCTGATGAATATCGGGGTGTGAGAGAAGGACAGAAGCAGCATCTCAGTGAGGCCCTGGCAGGAAGCACTTAGTTCACAGAGCTGTGATAACTGATAATCCCTGTCAAGCCACGGGATCCAGTAGCTGTGATTGATCTCACCTGCCCTTGGCAGTACCAGGTGGCAAAGCTCATCCCACCTCTCACTGCTTTGCAGCTGTGACCTCCAGGGCCTTCTTGCAGTGCTGTCAGTGTTCCCGAGGGTGGGAGGACTGCAGCACCTCTGAGCAAGATTGATGCTCTCTATTCTCTCCATTGCTGCTCCCTAATTTAAAGGGAAGCAGCTCTGAAGCTGCTCTGGCCTTGCAGAAGAGATCAGGCCAGTGTAGAGAACTTTCACTCCTCACTAAACCCTTTGTCATTCTCTGCTTGGGAGTAACCACTTTCCCTGAGTGTGGGATCCTGGTGACACTGGCTTGGCTGGGCTGGGAATATCCCACTGACCCTAAGGAAAGAGAGCCAACAGCCTTCCATTAGACAGCCAATTGCTGTAAGTGCAAGATTGATAAGTGCAGATAATGCCATGGTAGCTGGAAATGTGGAAGCTCTCTTATTCCCGGGGTTTTTTTTGGTAGGTAAACCCCTTGAAAGACAAAGGATGTTGAGTTTGCTCAGGGTTCTCTTTTCCTGCAGCAGGGAGTTCTGATTCCTGCCCTGTTTTACAGTTGGAGCACTTGCTAGAATTCCGTGTGATCTCTCCTGCCTCTCTCGTGCTGCTAACACCTGAGAATGCCCTTAGGATTCCTTCAGTGACCATTCCCCAGATGTCCAGGCTTTCAAAGTGCCAGACTTATCACATCAGGGCTGGGAAGAAAGGAAGGAACAAAACATGCAGCTGGCTCCCCTTGCACAGTGGGGGGGTTTGTTCCCCCCCTTCTTAGAGAGTCTGTGCTACTTTTGCCAACAGCTCATCCCTCTTAAGCAATGGCAACCTTGGCTTTGATAGGAGATGAGGATGACATCCCACCATTTGCCTGGGAATCCACAGCAATCATAGCACAGTTATTGCCACTTGTAATTAGTTGTGAGGCTCTGCCTCTGACTAAAATTGATCTTGCCCATGTCAGGGGGAAAGAGCCTTTTCATAAGCCACTCTCCAGGTTAGTCAGTGCCCATCAGCCAGTGGAGTTCCTTTCCTCCTCTGCTGCCCACATGGAATTAATTCCTTTGTTCCAAGGCCAGGAGCAGAGTCTTATTTTGGCCCTGTTTGCCTTTAACCTCTTCTGCTTTTGGTCACTTCCCTGCTGCTTTGTCATTATAATCCCCACCTTGCCCATCTCTCCTGTTCTGTGTCCCACGTATCTGCCACAGAGCCAAGTGAATCTGTGGAATAGTGCAGTTCCTTGGGACTCTGGGAATGTTTTATGTCATCTGGGGAATTTCCAGCTGCCCTGCTGGTCTGTCTCACTTTGAGGTTGACAGTCAGAAGAGCCCATAAGAGAAAGGAAAACTGTTTAAGACTGGACAGTGCAGTGAGTGGCCCCAGAAATGGAATCTGTCCAGAGCAAGGAATGAGTTTGTTTCCTGGGACATCTGGCCTGTTGCATGAAGGGGGCAGTCTACTTGTAGCCAGAGCTGAGCTGCTCCGTAACCACAGCTGCTGAAGCAGTTGGAGCAATTTTGGCAATGTCTGTACTTCGTCAAGAGAGCATTTAAGGAAGTTGAGTTGCGGAAGTTGACCGAGCCGGGTGCCTCACCAGCACAGCTCCAAGGAGTGGATCCCTCCCGGAGGGACAGTGGGTGTTTGAGCCCGCGGGCGCGCCAGCCATCGCCAGCCTTCCTCTGGGTGACCTTGGGTGAGGCTCTGCTTGCCTGGGGAGCTGTTGATTTACAATGCAGATTCATCGCTCCTCGCCTGCCTGTCCCTGCCCCTCCTAAATTGGGCTGGGATATAAGAGGTTGTTTGCTCTCCGATGCCAACAGTGGCCATGGCAGAACGCCCTGCCACGTGAGAGGCAGAGATAGAGGAGAGGGGGCTAAGGAGGAGTGAACTGTGCAGCTGCTCTTGCTTCTGGTAGCTGAGGAGCACATCAGCAGGACCATGTCCGTGCTGAACCCCGTCCTGCAGCCCACGGAGGTGAAGGAGTACCTGTGCAAGGGCGACCGCTTCATCAAATGGGATGATGTGAGTACTGGGCTGTTCCTTCCCTGGGCTGTGCCTGTGGTGGCAGGGAGACACGGGTTGGGTCACAGTTTGTGGGGAGGCTGGGAGCCTGTGTTCAGTGTGGTATCCCAGCTGACAGCAGAGGTCTCTGGACAGGGAGAGGGAACTGGGAAGAACAGGAAAGCTGAGGACTAAAATTAAGGGTGTGTGTGTAAGGAGCTACACCTCTTGTAGTGAAAGATGGAAACAAATGGAGTGAGTGAGCACTGGGTCTGTGTGTGCAGCCCCTGATGTAGGACCCCAGGTCCCGCCCTCGGGAAGGTAGTCGCTGCTGGGAGTCTCTGTGGGGTGAGATGCAGATGCCACATTTGGACTTTCTGGAGGAGCATGAGGGGTAGGATCTACTCCAGAGCAAAGAGCACTCACTGCGCTTTGCAGATAGAGATGAAATCAGGCTCCAAGTTGCTTCCTCTTATGGCCCTGTTGCCTGAGTGGATCGGGGGTGAGCCATGGCCTCCCACGCCTGCCCAGTCTGGGAATGACCAAACAGCAAAGGGCCTGTGCTCTAACAGGGCTGAAGCCTCAGCGTGCTGCAGCAAGCTGCTGCTCTCTCCAGCTCCTTGTCCTCTTTACCTTCAAAACAGCTGCTTTGCAGTCACTGCCTTTCTGTGTGAGGGGAAAAAAGTGTAGTAGCAGCAGCAGTTCACTGAAATGTGAGGCCTCCCCTCCTCACTTTCTGAGAAGACAAAGGAGTGCTTACCCCAGCACTCACAAACCTGAGCAGGAGGAGAGCAGCTGCCCATCTGTGCTGTCTGGAGATGGACTGTCTGCTGTTGAGCACGAATATTGATAACAGGGGGAGAGCCCAGTTTATGGTCATTCACAGGGATCTGGGGAGATGGTTCATGTGGTGTTTAAATGAGATGATCAGAAGGAGCCTGCAGCAGCAGTGCAGCAGGGATTAGCACTTATGTGGGTGTGAAGCTGGGAGAGAGTGTTAAGTCCCAAAGGAGCGTGTGGGAGAGTGGATCACCTGTGTGCCACATCAACAGGGTGGTCCAGCAGCACTGAGAATGAGAGCAGTGTACTGTGCAGCTGGCAGGAGGGATGGATGTGAGGAATATGAGTTGGAATATGGCTGCCAGTTGCTCTGTTAGCAATACATAAACAGGAGGATGACACTGGGGTACAGTGAAAAGCACAGCCTTCCTCTTTCCTGTGGGCTCACTGCCTGCAGACTGCACTTGGGGCTTCTTAGAATTTGAAATCTGCTTTCTCAGAATAACAGTAGCCAAACTTGTCTAAAATTGCTGACTTTGTGCTCAGTCCTTGGGAACCACCCTCCCAAGAATTGGAAGCTATTAAGTACTTCACTGGGTATTCCTGAGATAGGTTCCCCTGAAACCCAAGGTGAGTCAAGTTGGACTTCCAAGACCCACCAAGTGTTTATTTCCTGCTATAGCTGTTGATTAGCGAGCTCAGTTCCTGTCTGGATCTTTCCTTAAAGTTTATATATTTGTAAACATTTCTAAGAGGTTGCCTCCACTAAATAGTTTACAGACTTGATCTCCACCAATAAAGAAAAGCTTCTCCGTGAGTGGGCTGTTCTGGTCACATTGCTCCATTGCACTGGGCTTTCCCAGTTCATGGTTAGAACAGGCTGCAGAGGATGATGGTGAGAGCTCCAGACTGCAGGATTGCTGTGCTTTAGAATTCATGAATGTTGTTTTTGTATCTCTTTCAATTGACCTGTACTGTTAGTAACAGTTTTGAACTCCTTCCAGGATAAGTGAGGCAAAGGAGTTAAGGAAGATCAGATTGGCCTCTTACATCACTGTTCAGCTTGGGACTGAACTAGAGCCTTCCAGCAAAAAAGCAAACCTGCCCTTTTTCTACAGAGCCCTCACCATACCCAGCTTTGATAAGGCACTGTCTAGAGGAGAGAGCAATGGATCCCTGGCAGGCAGGACTGTTCTGACCTGTCCCACGGAGTCAGTTGCAGGACCTTGGGCTAAGGAGCAGCTCTGCAGTGCTTTGTTCAGCATCCAGCAAGCTGGGGCTCCTAGGCAGACTGATGAGGTGAAGTCCTATTACATGGGTAGTAGCTGAGTTCCAGAACCAGCTGGGAACCCTGTCAGAACCCCAGGCAGGGCACAAGGCAGTAGCTGACCTCTTGAGCAGGGCAGATGGGGATGGGTTTGGCTCTGTGCTGCCTCTGAGTCCTCGTAGTAGAGTCAAAACTGTTCCTATCTCTGAAAGATTATAGATTACAGGATTTTAGCAGATAGCATTTGCTTTTTGTCCCAGAGTGAGAGGCAGCCTGACCATCTTCTGTAGGATTGCCCGTTTCCTTTGCTGCCAGGAGCTGCTCCACTGGAGAGGCTGCCTGCACCTCCAGGCAGGCCTGGCCCTGCCAGGAGCCTGGCAGCAGCTTCCTTGCAGCCTCAGCTTGTCCTCCAGAAAGCTGCTTTGTGGGAGATAAGGGTAATCTAGAACGTGGCACAATACTCTGTGGTGGTACCGTGGGGCCTGTTCTGCTCTCCATGGCCACATGTGCAGGAAGCCAGCCAAGAGCTCTGGAAACATGCACATGGTGCTGGGCAGGCTGGTCCTGGCCCTGGTACAGCAGGGGGAAGACAGGAGGCAGTAAAAGGACCATATACAATGTGCTGTGCAATGAGCAGTTAACTGTAAATATTGTGTGTGGAAGCAGAGGTCCCTGAAAATATCTGAACATACAGATACACTCTAGAGTAAAGTATGAGTTGAGTAACAAACTGAAGAATCTCAGACCAAGAGACAAATACAACTTCCAGATTTCATTTCTGGTTTCCTATTAGCAGTGATGTGTTTCAGCTTCCTGAATTGAATTAGGAGCCTTCCCAGAAATGGCTGTGTGGGGTTCAGGATCAGCCCCAAATGATTTCATTGGATTGCAGCCTCTGAAATTGGTGTGCATGTCTGCATAGCTGCTTCTTTTGATGGTCAGTGTAGAGACAGTCTGTGGAGTTTCAGAATCCCCATCTAAAACAGCATAATGATGCTGCATTGGTGCATCCCCTCCTTGAAGCCTTCCTGACTAGGAGCCCAGATAATCTGCATGAACACCTGGATGTGAGATGCCATGGATGAATGCTTTCTCTGCTTGGCCTGGGCTACTCCTGAGCTTGTAGAATAAAGCAGGTCAAAGAAGACTTTTCAAATGAAACAATTAATTGAATTTCCAGATACTTTGTTCTCTCAGTTCTTGTGTATAAACCACCAAGAGAGCTGATCTTGTTAAATGCACAGGTTGGGTGAGACTCAGCATTCAGCTTCCAGAGCCTCACAGGTGTCACTGTGGAGATGTCCTAAAATCCTTGGGTTAGTTTTCATAAATCCCAGAGGGTATTTGCCTGTCTGGGTTTGTATTTGAACTGGGAACCTTGTGTCCCAGGATGTTTTCTCCAAGCCACCCAAGGTGCCAACATTCTTTTGTTGTTTTATTTTTTTTTGTCAGGAAACATCAAATGCTTCTCCTGTGATTCTCCGAGTGGATCCCCAGGGCTTTTATGTTTACTGGACCTATCAGAGCACGGTAAGTGCTGAGACTGCTCAGCTCGGGCTCCAGCCAGGTCAGGTTTGTGTGAGATGACAACACTGCAAGTGTTGGGAGTAAACTGCCACACTCATTCCTCTTAGCAGGGACACCCCACCAAGGAGTGGGAGCTGCTCAGTGGCAGGTTGGTCTTTACAGCACCAGGAAAGTGCAAGAACTGAAGGTGTGAGTGTGGCCTTTCTGTGCCTTTCACACTTTCACCCTTTTTGACTCCTGCAAAGCTCATTACCTGTCCTTCAAAGGACTTCATGGAGAACAGTTGTGCTGATATCCCTGTCATCCAGCAAGATACAGGATTCTCCTAACCTGTATGGTGGGGCCATTAACTGATTCGTTGGGGTTTTAGACATTTTAATTAGAAAGTAGTGACCATAGTGATGTAGGGCCTACATGAAGTCTGGAGAGCAAGTTGTGCTCAGGGTGATGTTTGCAGGCTGGTGGAGCAAAGCACAAGATGCCAGCTGCTGGAGGAGAGGGAGA
This sequence comes from Trochalopteron elliotii, assembly GCA_024734555.1. Lineage (NCBI taxonomy): Eukaryota > Metazoa > Chordata > Aves > Passeriformes > Leiothrichidae > Trochalopteron > Trochalopteron elliotii. The sequence goes on from JANPWX010000409.1 coordinate 256,870, forward strand.
GATAGCACATGGAGGAAAGAGAATTCAGTTCCTCACTGATGAGTAGCATCAAGTGATGGAGAGGGAGGTGGAAGGCTGGGCTTACTTCCGCTTTCCAGAGCAGGCTGTGGTTCAGCTCTACTTCCTCTGCCTGACCTACATGCCATGGCAGAGTCAGACCGTCCTGCACAGGCCCTGGACAGGGATCTGGTGGGGTTGGGTCAGCTCTGCCTTTCCAGAGATTGTGCCCAGTGCCAGCTGGGACCAGGCACTGCCACAGCCACATTCCCTGAGAACAGTGTCACAGTGCTGGGGACTGTCACACCCCTTGATGTCTGTGTCACTCCTGTTCTGCTTTCAAGGTCCACTCGGGCAGTAGAATTTCTGCTCTAAGGGTTCCAGCAGGAAGAAGTGGAGCATGAAGTGAGGCAAGGGGAGCTGGTCTCACCATGAAAAGGGAGATACTTCATTGGGATACCTGGGAAAGGGGCTGGGGGAAGGAAGCATAGCTGCCACAAGGAAACCCAGACCAGAAGGGGTCTTGCATTCCTGGAAAATGCTGTTGATTAGCAGCTGAAATAAACTGAACTGCTTTTGCACTATGGACTCAGAAAGGAGTGGAATTAGGAGTAAAATTACTTCCTGCTTAACAATAAAATGAGAATACAGCCAGAAGACATGGCATCCACATTGTCCTGTACTGTGATCTTGGAAAATAATACTATCTGCTGCAACAAGTATAATTTGTTCTCCAGATCCATGGTGAGAAGAAAAATTAGTAACAGAGGAAGGAAATTCAGGTTGGATATTAAAAGAACAAACAAGACAGCAAGCCAGGAGCGAGGACGTGGAGGGGCTGCCTGGGGAAGGCTGTGCAGTGTCCTCTGTGGGAATGGCTTCCCTCCCTGCCTTATTCCTGCTGGGAGAGCTCTTCCACAGGGAAAGACACTAAGCCAAACCTGATTTACAACTTCTGGGGGCTCTGTTGTGGAGTGCTTTCCTTCCTCCTTTGTCCTTCCTCATTTTCCTTGTCCTTATTCTGTTGTAGGAAAGGGAAATTCTGGATATCACCAGCATCCGAGACACCCGAGCAGGGCGATTTGCCAAAACGCCCAAGGTGAGTCCACAGCTTCTTTCTGTGCAGTGTTTCCATGGAAAGGCAGGGCTGCCTGTGGTTTTGGTGGGCTCAGGCAGATTGTTCTGGATTTCTGTGGGAAGAAGGTGGAGAGGATCTTATCTCCTTACATCACAGCTATATAAATACAGAAAAGCCATCTTGACTCTTGTCCCTGACCTCCCAGGGGCCGTCTGTGCACCCAAAAGCAGCACTTCCAGACTATGGTAGATGGGTTCAGTGGAAGGAATATGTCAGAAAGCCAGGAAAACCAATTCCCCTTCCAGGTGCCTTGCTGCACTGGTAAGTCCTGCTGGAGATTGATACTCCTGCACTGAGTCACCAGAGCTGCTCTTGTGTAAGGATGCACAGGGTATCCACAAACCTGGAGTTACAATCCCATTCCAACAGTGTGTGCTGGGTTTTTTTTCCTTTAAAGGGAAGAAAATATATATTCAGAAAAACTAGTTGTTGGTGGCTTTTTGGTTCTTTGGTTGGTTTTTAATTTTTGGGGTTTTGTTTTTCTCCCAAATATTTTTGCATTTGCACATGATCAGGGCTTTATTCTCGATTTAAGTTATAATTGAAGGGTTTCTTGCAGCCCTTGTTAGGACCTTGTTTCTGGGACTTTTTTTTGTTTGTTTTTAACTTTTCCATGTACGGAAAAGGCAAGCAGAAAACTGCAATAAAGCTCAAAGGCGGAAAAGAGACCAAAGAAGTAAAGCTGATGGGTCATGTGGTGACATAGGTGACTCTCTAAGGCAAAGGGGAAAGGTTTTGCAATATCTCCTGACCCTCAAGCAGCCTTTTGCATAAGTTGTGTGGCTGTTTTCTCAATCTGCTCTGAAAATGTCTATTCAGAGCTCCCCAAGACCAATATTTCTCAAAATACCATAGTAAGGTGGGTGCTAAAGGCACAGGAGAGCTCAAGAGCAGTACCCGTCTTCTTAAAAATCATATTTCCTTCAGAGAAACTGCCATTCTCCTTAGAAATTCACTAGAATGGAACACACTTCAGTTTTCAATGAGCCCAAAACTTTGTCGGCAACTTGTTTTGTGGAAATTGTTCTTAAAAAATGCTGTTGGAGGTTGGATTTTCATTTGAGAGAATAAAATATTTGGGGCTGTTTGAGTGGGTGCTGCCCACCAGATGGGACACACTAAGGAAGAGGCTGACTTAAAGGGGAGGTATGAGATACTCTTTTCTAGGGTGTGAAACTTTGAGGAATAACCTGTTGGCAAAATGAATTGATCTTTAATATAGATGATAAATTGCTGGGAGAAGTACTGAGGCTGGATGTCCTGGTAATAGGAGGCTGGAGAAACATGTCCTAGATTTTAGGAATTAGTTAAGGAAGAGTAATTGGAGAGTACCAGGAGAAGACAATTTGCCAATGGTACAGAATTATTTGGGGTAATAAAATCAGGCTGGTTTGTAGAAAGACCTTGAATTGCTGATTTACTGCATGATCTAATGAGTGATATATTTTATACAGATAAAAATCAGGCAATGCACACAGAAAAAAATCCCCCATCCTTCTGTAATAACAGGCCCTGAGTTGAGTGTTGCTACTCAGAAAACATCGTGGGTGTGTGGTAAAATATCAATGTAATGTTCAGCAGTATTTGTCCCCTAAAAGTAAGTTGTATGTTAGGAATTATAAGGAAATCATTAGGAAGTCATGCTATTGTGTACACCCCAAATGGATCCATATTTATGTGCAATTCTAGTGTACTCTCAAATTAGATGAGAACTGGAAAAGGTAAGGAAGAGTAGCAGGATTAACAAAGGAATGAAGTGGCTGCTGGGGGCAGAGCGTTTGAGTAGGAGGAACTGTACTCTGGCAGGAGGAGTAGGGTGAATGGGATGTGGAGTGCTGTAATAGCAGGAGTTGAATGGAGAAGGGGAGCACAAAGCACTTACTCAGGGTTTGAAGCAGTTATTCAGGGTTTCTTCCAGTGCAGGATTTCCATATAAGGTGGAATTTTCCAGAGGTAGGAGTGGCACAAGCAGGAGGTGCTGCTGCTGCTGTCCCACCTTATATCACCATGCCGTGGGTGATGCTTCCTGCACAGTCATGGAAATGTGAATATAAAATGTCAGTACAAGAAGGAAATGCCCATAGAGGGTTATTAAATGTGAGATAATGCCTCTGGGTTGGGAAGCTGCTGAATCCTAGATTGCTGGGAACTGCAGGAATGTGTCAATGAAGTGCCAGTGCATTTACCCTGTTCCAGTATTTTTCCCTAGGCACTTGGATGGAGCTGCTCTGTTCTAGCTGTTGTCATAGGCCAGGGATGGGATTTTAGAGTCCTGGGAATTGGTTGTAGCTCATTTTTGAGAACAACGAAGCAAAGGTCAAGCACTGACTGATTTATTAAGTATTCTCGGTGGGCAGAAGTGATGCACTTGATGACAACCTTTGCTGTGAAAATCCCAAGTGCTTTTTGAACTCTGCATTTTACAGGGACTCATTTGAAATAAGTCCCCTTTTTATTTCAGGGAGTTTTCTGGAATTCTGTGATAACATGTAGTAAAATGCACCAGACTGGCTCCATACCCACCTTTTCCTTGTGGATCCTGGGAGGTCTTGTGTTGGGCATTGAAGGGGTGTTGAACCAAGATGTGCCATCTGGGTCTGGAGAATTCCTAGTTACACGTAGCTCTGCTATCCTTGATGCCTCTGGCCTAAAGCCCTCAGGGTTGTGTTCATTTGGCTCTCCTGAGAACAGAAGTTCACAAAGGAATGCAGAAAGCAGGGAAAAATTCTTCACATGCACCACCACACCCTCCACATGGGGCGGCTCTGTCTGGGGCGTTGTTGCAAAAGGCATTAATATAAAAATCTGGTGTGTTAAAGCAAATAAAAATATGTTTTGAGGTGGAAGAATGAACATGGGTGCTGTTCTGCCCTGTTACAAAATAGTGGCTTGGAACAGTTGTGGAATAGAATTGTTGGAATTAATACAGAGTTACTTATTTCACTGCCTGAAGGTGGAGAAGAAATGAGCCGTGGGCCTTATTTAGGACAAGGATTAGGACAAGGAGAGCAGGATCTCAGGTGTAGGAAGAGCTGTGAATAGCACCAGCAATAAAAGGAGCATCCTTTGCCCTTCCCTGCAAGTGATGCACCAGTCAATCTGCAGCTGTTCTGAGGCAAAGCTTGTGGCCTGGTTTTCCTGCTGGATTGTGACTGAAGGAATTCCAGAGGAAGGAGAGTGCTCTATGGAGAGCATCTGTACCACTACTTTCCACAGCAAAGGGCTATGCAGGTTTGGGCTGTGGCTCTAGGACATAACCTGCCATGAGTCTTCCAGTCCCACGGCACTGACAAGACTCCCTTGGGGCGGGGGGGTGGGTCACTGTGGATGTTGGGGGTTCCCTGCTTTGGTAGCACTTTCCTACCACTGCGGAGCGGGAGGTTTGGGGTTTTTCTTTGTAACCTCTACACACAGCGAGAATAATAACACCAAAGCAGCCACGCGGAAAACCACTTGAGAAGAGACGTGCTGCCGTGTGCACTGTGCCAGCACAGGTCACTGCTGGGACCCCACCCGTGCCTAGGGATGGACAGGGAGCAGGCAGTGCCCAGCACAGCGTGAAAAGGGACTCACTAAGGGCTGCTAGCCACAGGAGCCACCTCCAAAAGCAAACAGCCCTCGCCTGCCTTCCCCAGCCCTCGCCTGCCTTCCCCAGCCCTCTTCTCACCACAGAGCAGGATCCTGCCTGGCCCCTCCCCTCCTACTCAGGGCTCCGCTGCTCACCCGCCCGTGCGAGGTTCTTTGAGAGCGGCTTCGGGTTTCTGCCGTGACTTTTCTTCGCGGATTTTTTTTTTTTTTTAAGATGGGGCAGAGCGAACCTTGGCGTGTGTTCAAGAATAATAAAGATAAGAATGAACGGCGCCTTTGAACAGCAAGGAGACAAGATTAAAAAGCTATTGACTGTAGTTCAGCAGTGTGCCGATACAGATCAGGCTGTTATTTACAATCAGGTCTGTGTTTTCATTTCAGTAATGAGGAACAATAAGGGCTGTTCCATTTGTGGGGCTTTTTGTGGTTTCTAAGGCACCAAGACCCCGGAATGCTGACAGAGAATCTAATAATAATTAAGGCCAAAATACACAATGTTTTAGGCCAGACACAAGTTGTTGGCTGTGTCTTGGGGTTTGTTTAGATGTTTCAGGAGGCACTGGCTTTGAGACAGGCATATTTTTTAATAGAAACAAAAGTTGTACTTTCTGATTGTCATGATTATAAACCAGCTTCATCCTCTGTTGACATTCTGTTGGTGTTGAACCTGGAGATGCAGCCTGAACTGCACATGTACAGGGAGAAAATGATACCGAGGCATTTCACTCATCATGTTTTGAGACGATAAAGTTGAAGCCAGTGGGAATGTTCAGGGACCATGCAGGACTATCACAGTGCCCTCAGAGCTGAGCCGTGGCTGTGAGCCACAGGCTGTAAACACTGCGGGTGGTCTGTGGTTCTGCTGCAGCACAGGGGATGAGCAGCTCTGGCACTGGGATTCAGCAACTTGTGAGCCCAGGATGGAGCTGAACTAAGTCTAATTCCAGCCCTCCAACTGGAGAGTGATCATATGGAGACACCAATCTGTGAGTGCAAGAGAGAGGCAGGTACAAGCCTGTGTCTGGCAAAGCATTTATAAATGGTGGAGCAGGAGCTGAGCAAGGAAATGGGCACGTGTGAGTGATGGCCTTTGCCATGCTGGGCCCTCCTGCTTCTGCCATCATTGTGCAGTGAGCTCTGGGGCCACACATTCTTCTTTGTCCCTGGCAGTGTGTCCCTGCTGGATGGCAGAACACCGTGAGCTATTCTGTGCCTGGGAATCTGAGCTGCTTCATTTTCCAGTTGCTTTAGGTAAGACACTGAGAGCTGGGAGTGCTTCACTGTGGATTTTTGTCTGCCTGTGTCCCTGAGATGCTTGGCACAGGGCGAGGCTGGCCCTCCCCATTCCACAGGCATTATCTGCAGCGTGGAGCAGCAAGGCTAACGGGGACAGGAGTGTTACCTCTGCAGGCAAAGGCATCCAAAGTATCTTGGGACTTCCTTTTTCCCTTCCAGCAACAAAACAAGACCTCTCTTCTCCAAAAGAGATTTGTTGTCCTAGTGCTGCAAGACACAGCTCTGTCAGAGCACAGTGACACAACAGGTCCTGCTGTCAGTTGGCTCTGCCCCCTTTCAAGCAGAGAAGGGACCATCCCTCTCTGTCCTCTGTCTGTCTGTCTGTTTATATTTGCATGAGAATTTGCTTCTTTGCATCTCTCTGGACTATGGATCTCTGTACAGCTGAGGATTTTAGGGAAATCAGGAGGGTGGGACATGAAACACCAGCTGACTCCATGTTTCAGCCACTCTGCTAGTAGGTTGTTTTCTGCTTGTCTGGGGTTTTTTAAGGGGATTTGCTAAGAGTGTTTCCCTTCTGATTTGCATGGCTAATATGCATGTCCTGCTTTTCATTCAGCAATTCCTATTTTTCCTTTATGGCTGCCTGCAAGGTGACAGTGAGTAATCCCAGAGTGAAGCTGTGGCACAAGGCGCTAAAGGAGTGCAGGTTGTGAAAGAGCCACGATGTGGCCTCAGGCTCAGAGCTCCTGCACACAGTCTCTGTTCCTCTCTCCACATCTTCACTGGGATGCGTCACTGCTTGGATAAGAGAAAAGTGCTCGGCTTGCTGGGGGACATGGCCTGGACAGAGAGGTCTGGAGAGAACCAGGTGACAAATGTCTGCTAGAGAGCAGCGTGTGGAGAAGGAAGGGCTGGGAGGAGGCCCGGATAACAAATACAGGAAATGAGTTCAGTACAACCACAAGTTCACCATTGTTTGGGCCTCCTCTCCTGTATAGCCCTGGAGCTGAACAAATGCTGGTGCATTTACGAGATGAAGTTAAGTTTGGAGTTAAAATCCCAACACTTTGCCGCTGGCACTGGAGAGTTGAGCTCCAAGGGGTTGCTCTGAGCATGGGAAGGAGATGTGGGTGTTTGGTGGTGCTCAGTTCTGTGAAGGAAAATGGCTCACAAGGCAAGAAGGAGCCATTTTAGAAATTCCCTTGTAGAAAATAGGCAACTGCTATTCCTTCCCTTCCCTCCTTTCAAATGCTCTGGGATTAAACAGGTTTCAGAGCTAGCCCCTCGGAGAGGTGCTTTTCCAAAATAAGAGACAGCAGTCAGATGATCCCGAGTTACAATCCTGACCATCCTGTTTTTCTTAAAGATGCCTGTTTGCTACAGATGTGTCAAAGTTGCAAATGCTCCAGAAATTAGGAAAATTGAAGTAAAAAAATGCTGCAGTTCCTTATAAGATGTGTATACAGCTGTGTGTGTGACATGATGCAGACTGAAACCTGAAGGTGCACTCAGATTCCAGCTCCAGTTTAAGTTCCAAGTCTGACCTGCTCTAACAATCCCAGATTGTGGATTTTGCCCTGTTTCTAAAAGAGAGCAGGTGCTCTGACAGCTCCCTGCTTGCTTGGACAGGGATTTGTCCTGCACTTCAGATAATGGATTGCTGTACTTTATTCTAGGAAGGGAAATTTTATCTTCCCATTATAAATAGCACCATCAGTAAAACTCTGGGATACCTTGGAAACCTTGGCTTAGTGATACCATGCATAGGAATGCAGAAAATGCTGAATAATTTAAAGGATTCTTTAAATACTTTCATATGGTGCTGCAATCCAAGTACCACTAATCGGATGAGCCTTACACTTAGCAAAACAAGTCTCTGGTGAGCCACTGCCGTGGGGTACTGGAATTGCTATGGAAAAAAACACAACTAGCAACTGACTGCAGCAGAAAATGGGGCTTGGAGGGGCAGATCCCAACTCTGGGGTGACAGGGAATCCCAAAAACCATCTTTCTTGTGGAGGGAGGTTACATGTAAGGGTGTCACACTGATACACTTTTTAGTGTGTGTGTTTTGATAAAATGAACTGGTTACACAGCTCTGGCACAAGCAGGCCAAACTCTCCCCTGCTTGTTTGCAAGTTCAGCCTGAAGTTTCAGAAGAAATTTCTTTAAGAGCAGTTTTGACTTTTTCAGACTCATGCAGGAGTGTTTGTCCCATGGAGGATCCAGTAACACAGACTCCAGAATAAAGATAAAAAAAAAAAAGCCAAGGAAAGGAAGATTGCACTAAGCTATTTTGCAGCCCTCGAGATGCTTTCTGTGAATTTGGGCCAATGTGTGTATTGGGGTCTTGGTTTTTTGGGTAATTTTCCCTCATTCTCCAGTTACTCCCATCTGTTCTGTTTCTTTTGCAGTCCCTGAAGCTCCGAGAGGTTTTTAACTTGGATTACCCTTACAGCACCTTCCTGCTGAAGACCCTGACAATTGTATCTGGCCCTGACATGGTTGACCTCACTTTCCATAACTTTGTGTCCTACAAGGAGAATATTTGCCAGGTATCGGGGCCTGAGGTTGTGGAAGTACTGGGAACCACAAAGCATTGGGGCATTCAGTGGGGGGAGCAGGAAAGGAGAGGGGGAGACAGTATTACTGACAAGGTTATAAACAAGCAGGCTTATGTTCCAGTCAGGTGTGGTATCTCCATAGTTCTGGAAGCTTCTGGCCTGCATGGAGAAGGACCAGTAGAAGACTGGTTATTGTTGTTTTTCATGTGCTTTTTATGAATGAATGGGCACCTGAGAAGTGGAAAGTGTTTATAGGCAGAAGGAAGGTGATAGAGTAAAGCCCAGAACTGTCAGACAGGATAAGGGGTAACAGTTTTAAACTGGAAGAAGGTAGATTTTGATTGGATGTGAGAAGAATTTCTTCCCTGTGAGGGTGGGGAGGTCCTGGCACAGGTTGCCCAGAGAAGCTGTGGCTGTCCCTTCCCTGGAAGTGTTCAGGGTTGGGCTGGATGGGGCTTGGAGCAACCTGGGATAGTGGAAGGTGTCGCTGCCCACGAAGGATGTGGGACTAGATGGGCTTTGAGGTCCCTTCCAACCCAAACCATTCCAGGGTTGTGTGCCCTTTCCATGTTTGCTGTATCCTTCTTGGAGCAGTTCAGTAGTGCCCAACTGCCTCTGCCCTGTTTGTTCCAGGACTGGGCTGAGGATATTATGGCCATTGCCCGGAATCCCCTCACGTACAACGCTCCCCGCTACACCTTCCTAGAGAAAATGTAAGTCCTTTCTGAGAAACCTTTTTCTCTGAAACATCCATGTCCTGCCCTTTCTGACAGTAATGGGAAAAAAAGGAAAGAAAAAAAAAAGACTTCAAAGCATCCAGGTTCCTTGGCCAGACCTCCAGACCAAGGCCCGGGTCACACCAAGGTTAATGGTCTGTAGGACCCTGATTTTCAGTTGTTAAATTGTTTTCCCAGTTGCATGTTTTTCCTTTCTTCTCACTTAGTAGGATCTCTTAAGATTGTACAAATGCATTTTTGTAATCTTGTTTGGGTTTTTTTTTTTTTCACAGTCTAGTGAAGCTGAAGTTGCAACTGAATGAAGAGGGAAAGATTCCTGTCCGGAAGTGAGTGTGGATATTTGTTTCATTGTGTGTTCAGTCAGACTACAGGCAGAGCAACTGATGAGAGGATGGTTGCTCAGTGGCTTCAGCTGTCCACTCTTCCTGCACCTAAGAGGTGGAGAACTTTCCCTCTGCATCCAGGCCATGGAAGTTCTCCTGCTGCACTTAGGTGACACATAATTTGAGTCTAGAAAGGAGACTTTGTGGCCTTCATCTACAGCAAGAAATGGCTTAAATAGCCGTGGATATCACTTCCTGGTTGTTTGGGCCAAAAAAATCAACCAAACAAAGTAACTTTGGTAAAGTTCTCATCACAGATAATTTTGCAAAAACTGAGCTGAAAGGCGGATGAGGTGTGGGATTGTTTCCCTTTCCTGTAAGGAGTTCTCTATTTGTCCAGAGCTCTTTGCTGGACTCCCCAGCTCACCTGCAGCAAGGCTCCCTTGCTTTTCTTGTCTCCCTTCTCTCCCTGTGACCACTCCAGTCTTTCCCCACTTCCTCCATCCCTCAGTCTTTGCTCTGGATGTGCATGAGAGGGAAGCAGCCTCTGGGCTAATGTTAGTGCTGGTTTAGGAGCAGAAAAGATTTGTCCTTCCCTGTCCCCTGCTTGGCCTTGTGCCTCAGGTAGGGCTCCCATTAGAATAGGAAGCAAAGCCCAGCCTGTTCCTTCTCCCCTGCACTGTGTGGTATGAATCTGGAATTGATTTTGTGCCATTCAGTGTCTTCCCAAGTAAGATTGCTCCAGGGCTGGTGCTGTGGCTCCTCTGTGTTGATTTAGCTCGTAGAATGACAAAAGGCAGCACTGCCATGTTGAATTCCCTCTTGGGTCCATAAATTACCTTTTGTTTTAAGAATTAGGAGCTGCAGACAGCGCATTTGGGAAGTTCTGAACCACTCTGCTCTAGGTCTGTGCTGTGTTACAGTATCAAAGGGGTGAGCACTAGTCACCCCAAATAAACACAGGCCCCAGGGTGTGTTGTAAGGCAGAGCTGTGCTGGATTAGGGCTGTGCTGACTAAATGGGCTCCTGGAGGGCTGAGCTTTATTCAACAGTAAACATTTTTTGTTAGTTGTTTTCTAAACCACCAGCCAGCAGGATTTCATTGTCAGAAACTGGAATATTAATCAAAGGGCTGTTAAAAATGTGTAGGTCTGTAATGCATAACACACTAGGGAAAAGTGCTTTGAATTAATCTTTAAAATGCAAGCAAGGTAGTGTTGCTGCTGAGCTTATTCCTCTGAAACAAGCTAGAAAAAATATCTGATACAAGATGTAACTCTCCTCAGTGCCCATTTCTTGCAGAATGGTAAAAATGCAGATCATGAAATAGTCCAGATTAAGAGCAAGGTTTATAAAAAATACTCAGTATCTCCAGGTGCAGGTAAATGTAAGGCTTTCAAAACTTCTGAAAATTCCATGAGCATTTGCCTTTCCTTTAAATATGTAAATCCCTTTGAAATCATACTAAGGCTGCTGCAGTTTTGCCTTGCAAAGGGCAGGGTTTGCATGAGGTGCTCCAGTTCCCACCTGGCAGCACAGGGCATTCCTTGTTCCCCTGTCTGCTGTGAGCACCTGTGATTCCAGGAGCTTAACAGAACTGAGGCTGGATTTATCTGTGAAGGAGACCACGGTGCTGTTGACAGGGATGTTCTAAAAGGAGGGAAAGTTCAGTTGTTGTTATTGCTCCACAGTACCATAGAAGCACCTCCAAGAGGGGCAGAAAAGGACAGGAGAGGAATTTTGAGTGACAGGGCTCTTACAGAGTCCCTAGCAGAAATATCGAGCTGCTGCTCTAAATCAGCAGTCAAAAAATCATGTGTAGGTTTATCACACTTGGTCCCTCAGTTACTCCCCTGGAGAAACACTGTCTGTCTTTGCTGGTTCATGCTTACAGTTGTCTTGCCTCTCTCCCTTGCTGTGCATTTGGAGTGTCCTGCACTGCCTGCGGCTCCAGCCCCTCAACCACTCTCCTGTTCCATGGTGATGTTTGTTTGCCTTTCTGGTCAGTATTTTTCAGATGTTCCCTGCAGACAAGAAGAGGGTGGAAGAAGCATTAAGTGCTTGTCATCTGCCAAATGGCAAGGTAAGGGTTTTTCTGGGTATCCAGGAGTCTCAGGAGCTTGAGAAGGATCTTTTTCCCTACCCTGAGTGGGGTGCCCTTGGCTGTGAAAAACCATCAGCTGAGATGTTTGTAGTTGCTTACCTTACCCTACCACTGCCAGGCCTGAACTCTGGCCTGCTGGCATCAGTTCTTACTGTCTCTTATTGTGACTCCATCACTTGCACTCTGTGGCACAAGGAGCTGCAACCCTGCCAGATGTTCCAGTCACTTACAGGGGTTGTCACAGCCAAGTGCTGACCTGTGTTCATGACAGGTAAGAGCTGTCACAGGTTTGTGATCCTGACATGGCTTCATTGCACTCTCAGAATGATGCCATCAACCCTGAGGACTTCCCCGAGCCAGTGTACAAGACCTTCCTCATGAATCTGTGTCCACGACCTGAGATTGATGAGATATTTACCTCACAGTAAGTTTCCCTCAAACCACAGCCCAGAACTTGGTCTCTTGTGGCAAAAGATAGAGGAGGGGATTTAATGTCGTGTGGTTTGTCTGGCCTTAAGCCTTAGAAAGGCAGGATCCCAGATCACTTCTTGCCTTTACTCACAGCCTGAGTAAAATGGATGAGACCTCACTGTGCTACAGGACCCTGAAATATATGGGCCCAGAGGGAGGATCAACCTCTCCTATGTGAAATGATTTCTGGGGTAATTCCCAGGCCTCACCTCTGCCCCTCTGTGATTCTCTCACTGCAGCCATCTAAAAGCAAAGCCCTACATGACCAAAGAGCACCTGGCAAAGTTCATCAACAAGAAGCAGCGTGACACCCGCCTCAATGACATCCTCTTCCCGCCAGCCAAACCCGAGCAGGTGCAGAGCCTGATAGAGAAGTATGAGCCCAGCGGGTTTAACATCCAGAGAGGTGAGTCTTGTTCAGCCCAAAGCACTTGCTATAGAGGTGGGATGAAAGAGCAGAAGATCTCGTGCCCTCTGCCATCCTGCTTCCCAGGGGAGCAGTCAGCCTGGTTCCCACAACTCCCTGCTGTTCCCACAACTCCCTCTCCACTTCCAAAGAGGTGCCAGAGCCGTTCTATTTGGCATCTAACCATTCATTAACAGCTCTGTTTGCCGTGCAGGGCAGCTCTCTCCAGAGGGGATGGTCTGGTTCCTCTGTGGCCCCGAGAACAACCTGATAGTGCTGGACAAGCTGATGCTGTACCAGGACATGACCCAGCCACTCTCACACTACTACATCAATTCCTCACACAACACCTATCTGACAGGTATGGCAGTGCCCGGGCAGGCACGCCCAGGGCGGGGGAGGGACACAGTCAGCCCAGATGTGTGTGCCCTGCGGGCTTTGAGGGCTGGGCTGACTAAATGCTGTGTGACACGAAGCAGTGTTGCCCTGCAACTGAAAACATCTCATCACTCTGCTGCATCCACCTGCTGAAGGCTGGCAGAAACTCCTGTTGACCCTGTGTGTGCAGGGGCTGTCCTGTGTGAGCAGCTAAGGCTGAGCCTCTCTCCTGCAGCTGGGCAGTTTTCTGGGACATCCTCTCCCGAAATGTACCGCCAGACGCTGCTGGCCGGCTGCCGCTGCGTGGAGCTGGACTGCTGGAAAGGCCGGCCCCCGGACGAGGAGCCCATCATCACCCACGGCTTCACCATGACAACTGAGATCCTCTTCAAGGTGGGGAAGAGCTTTCTCCATGGATGCTTTTCCCCTGCCTGCTTTTTGACTGATTGCTGAGGGAGCCAGATGGCTGAGGACAAAGTTGTTTGAGAGGAAAAGATTGATGGCGAGGTGACAAGGGAATGAATGTGTGGGTAGAAGGAGAAGTGAACAGATAAGCACTAGGCTGGAATTTGTACGTTTTTGGAATGGGAGGAGTAGCAGAGAGGTTGACAGCTGGATGGGTGGATGGATGAATGAGGGAAATGTGGGAAGTCAGGCAGAAGCCATGGAGAGATGGCTGAGCTGAGGTGTGTGCATACACAGGGCTGTATCACAGGATGGATGCACAGGACATGACATGAGGCTGGTGGATTTATAGATAGCAGCACATCAGAGGAGCAAACAGGCTTTTAGATAACACACAGTTAAAATGAGTTTATCTTCTGGTCTGCAGCAGGTTTCTATGGCTGACAGCCTCAAGTGGAGGCTTTTGGAAGAAGAGGGTTCAATTCCTTCCTAATGACCTGAGTGTTGGAATGTGTTTTGTGGAGCAGCTGGCTTCCCTGAGGATTCAGCTCCCAGGCTTCAGAAGCACAGCACAAAGCCAGGCAGTGCAGGGCATTTATCCACAGCTTGCAAGTTACAGATAAAGGCATCACACTGACTTTTTTTCTGCACTCCTTTACACAGCTGCTGCCAACAGGTAGAGGTGCTTTAGATGTTTTTTCCAGCTCTTTATTTTTCTTCTGTATCTTCCCCCCAATTCCCATACTTCACTATTACTAAAATATTTATTTGGGGGGAGGGGGGTGGGAAACAACAAACCAAACCAGTCCTTAAGGTCAGAGGTTTTGTCATCCTCAGACTCAGTAATTTCCAAAGCCCTGTGGTATCACTGCTGCTTTTTGCACAGCAGTTCACTGCAGATAGAACAGAAATAATGGCATTTGTAGCTGCTGTAATTGCAGAGTTCTGCTGAAGCCTGGGACCATTCCTCAAGGAAATTATAACCTGCTAACACAGCATGTGCTGGGTTTTGGTTTTACATAACACATAGTGCTTTCTTCCACTACAATTCCTGTGGCCTTTTAGTAGCATTGTCTGAGGCTTCCCCTCAGAGCCTTGAGGCTTCTGTGACAGACTCCCAGTGGTCCATGGAGGAGCAGCTGTGGCAGCCTCCCTCCGTGCTGAGGTCATGGCTGATCCAGGATTTGGGATGATCAGGGGACTGTAATTGCAAAGGAGCAAATGGCACTTCTTTACCAATTAGTAGGACTAGAAAGGAAAATAATGGAAAGTTTGTGGCAGTTTAACAGGGGCTTGGGGAAAAGGTTATTATTTTTTCTTACATCATTAATGCTGAGAAGGTTTCCATGGTATTTGCATTTGAAATGTCAGCACAGCTGGTGACTGAACACTCCAGCTCTTTCTGCTGCCAGGCAAAAGGATTTATAAGCAGCAGAAATGATAGAAAATTGGGCAGGTTCAGAGGTAAGTATGGATAGAGTTTGCAGTGGTTTAATCTGGTGCTGCACACACCTTTCTGTGCCAATTCAAAGTGCTTGGGACAGGGGTTTGTCCCTCTGGCCAGGCGTTCTCATGTGCAGTGATGTGTACGCTGACCTGTGCAGCAAAACCAAAAACTCACGTTGCATCTTCATTTTGGCACAAGCTGTTGAGTTTATCTCAGCATGGATCCTCTGGGGCTGGAAATCTGGGCAGTTGTGAAAAAGATGACACTTCTCACCTTCTTACTGGAGAAGTTTAGTGACTTTGAAAGGAGCTCCTGAGAGACAATTTTGCAGTCCATTCAGTGGGAGGTCAGCTGTGTGTCTGTTATTAATGAGTGCTGAGCTTCTCTCTGACCATGACCTCTCCTTCAGGATGCCATCGAGGCCATTGCAGAAAGTGCTTTTAAAACATCTCCGTACCCTGTGATCCTGTCCTTCGAGAACCATGTGGACTCGTGAGTATTTGGTGATTGGGAGAACTGTCTGCTGTGCCCAGAGCAGAAAGTTACACAGGCAAGGGCTGCTGGCTTTTAAGCTGAGCTAAAGTGAAGCATTAATTGAGGTTTCTGAAGCAACTGAAGGTGGGTCAGGGCTGGAAGATGAGCCTTAACCTGCAGAGTGGGGTGATCACCATTGTGCAGCCTTTTACCTTGGGGTTGCAGAGTATGAATGTGGGAGTTGGCTTGGGAATGGGACCTTAACATCTGCATAGCTGAGATGGTTTTCTGGGTAGAGGACATGGATCTTTTGCTCATGCCAAACTCTAGATTTGAGCATTTGCTTTCCTCTTCACTCCTGCCTGATCTCTCTTAGGCCCAAGCAGCAGGCAAAGATGGCCGAGTACTGCCGAACCATTTTTGGAGACATGCTGCTGACAGAGCCACTGGAGAAATACCCGGTACGAGGGAGCTGGGGCAGGAGGCCACTGGGGAGCCTCTCTGGAAAACTCCGTCACTCCTGGTGCTGGGAGGTGCCACAACAGACACAATGCCACGGACATGGATCCTGGTTCATAGACAGGGGTGGAGGACTCTGTCACAGAGGTTTTCTTACTTAGCACTCTGTCACCTGAGGGGCTCTGGGTGGCCAGGATGTACCGAGGGTACCAGGTGTGTTCTGTACATGGCACTGGTCCACCTCTGTCTGCCAGCACTTGGGAACAGGAGCAAAGGCCTAATCCTGCTTCTAGCCTGGAAATATTCCCTTCCAGACAGAGGTGGGCGGGTCGGTGTCACATGCTTGGAATAGCTAAGGAAAGGTCCCCATCTGCCTGACCCCAGTCTTCATCTTACCTGTACAACAGGTATTTCTGTGGGCCCAGGGACAGCTTTGGTGCCACAACTGCCCTGCCAGGGGACATGGTTTTAAACATCTGAGCAGGACCTGTGTTCTGCAGGGCATGAGACAGGTCCTTGGGGTGCACAGAGAAGGGACAGCTGAAGCACTGACCCAAGCATCTGTTTGAAAGCACTGAGACCCAAAGAAGAGCTGGGGAGAATCACTGAGCCAACAGCAGCTGCCCACTGTCCAGCCCCATGTCCAGGCAATAGGAACAGAGAGAGGGATGAGGGGGGGAACAGTTCAAGAGATCAGCCAAGATATTAACTGCCCTTTGCTGTCTGTGCAGTCTGTCACATGTCCTCATCTTGAGCCACCTCCTCTGGGATCTTTTTTAAATCTGCTGCAGGCAGTGTTTAAATCTGGCCTGAGTACTGATGAGGGACTGAGGATCTGGGCTATAATGAGAGAAGTAGGTGGAATGGGAAGCCAGAGGTATGTGGATGCCTTCAGGCCATGTAGGTGTTTTTTTAGCAGGATAGGTGGTAGGCAGCAGGGCAGAGCCTGGGAGGTGCAAAATGCTGGTCTGAAACCACAGGTTAAATCTTAGGAAAAATCTGCATTAACCTAGTGGGATATACTGGCAGATAGAGGAAATTAGGAGTATAGTGGGTGAGAGATGTCTGTGCACTGGCAATTGGCCAGGGGGACAGGAGAGGTGGGTGTTTGAATTCTGTGATGAAGTTTATCTGTTGCAGCTGAAGCCAGGAGTTCCTCTGCCAAGTCCTAACGATCTCTTAAGGAAAATCTTGATTAAAAACAAAAAGAACCAATCTATGACTGGGAAGAGGGAGAACTCTTTGAAGAAAGGGAGGAATGTGGAACCAGAAACCAATGAACAGCCAACCTCTGTGGATGCTGAAGATACTGGTATGTCTGAAGGGAAAGGGGCCTAATAAAAGTAATGGGCAAAGCCCTCTAAATCACCCAATACGAGCTTGGGGCAAGACAGCAGTAGTCATTAAATCAGTTATCCCAAACAGCAACAGAAAACTGAAAAGAAATTAAATCTTAGAATACTTTGAACACTTAGTCTAACCTAAAGAGAAGATCATTTACAACCTGCCCATCGTCCCTTAGTGATCCACTGATACACTCTGGCTTTTGGGTTGTGGGAAGGGGAATTTGTTACTGCTTGTAGCTCTCTGATAACCACAAATTCACCACAGTCTAGTTCTTCACCATGAGGGTCTTGGAGGTTCATGAAACCTTCAGCCCCTCTCCTCCCTTCCTGTCACCTCCTGGGCTCAAGGCTCCTGTGGTAGAACTCCCTGTCATGGTAAGAGCACATGAAGTCAGGTGAGGACAAGGTGAGCACCACTGCAGAACACCTGGAAATGGTCATTTATTCCCACAAATATGTTTGATCTTGGAGGGGAAACAGCCTAGTGATTGTCACTCCTGGGTGTGAGGGGAGCCTGCAGCAGGAATGGTTTGGTCTCTCGGGTGTGCTGGTCCTCAGTGTACCAGTTCATATTTGGATTTGTCCAATAAAATTGTAGGGTTCTTCCCCTCAGTGTTCCAGCATTACTTGGTGGTGAGGTTTGGCAGAGCCCTCCACTGCCAGCAGCCTGCAGGGTCCTGTCTGTGTCCTCCTGATCTATACCACTGATGAGGGCCTGTGTGCTTAGTCTGGGCAGGTGATGTGGCTGAAGAGGAGCCAGAGGAAGAGGATGAACAGCTCAGAAACCTGGATGAAGAGGAAATCAAAAAGATGCAGTCAGATGA
Organism: Trochalopteron elliotii; assembly: GCA_024734555.1. NCBI lineage: Eukaryota > Metazoa > Chordata > Aves > Passeriformes > Leiothrichidae > Trochalopteron > Trochalopteron elliotii. Next base: position 274,770 of record JANPWX010000409.1, read on the forward strand.
GGTACTTTCACTGTTGGTTCTTTTCATTTTCTGTTTGGACTTTTGCTGGCTTCCATTTTTCTCTGGGGCCTCACCCTATTGAAGAGAAATGAACCCGAAGTGCAAAGGGGAATGAACCTGTCAGAGGCTTTCCATCCCCCACACAAGACTTTTGCAGGAGAAACTGAAGAAGAGAAATTTTGTTGCAAGCATAAAGAATGTGGCAGAGGAGTTACTGCTGACTCTGCATGATTTGGAGATAACTGTTTGCCTTGAGGGTGTTGGAGAGGCTTAGCCTTGGTCTGAGAAGTTGTTACTGAAAGTGCTGCTGCTGAAGGTGGAGGGAGATAAAAGGTCTGTTGAATAAAAGGTCTATTTCCCATTTCCATCTCCCTGGTATCCTTTGGAGAGAAGGAAAAACAATATCCACATCTTGTCCCAGACTTCATGTTCTGAGGGGTCAAAAAGGTCCTGGGCTTTGTACATCCTCTCTGCAACCTCTCCATGTGCCTTGATTCCATTTTTCCTCAGCTGCCTGGAGATCCTGTGCCCCTGCCCAACATGGAGCTGTAGGACTGGGAAGCCAGAGAAACTGGAGCACTCTGGTCAGGGCAGCCACCAGAGCTCTTTGACTCTGACTGGGAGGCCCTGGTGCAGTTTGCTTCATCTCCAGGGAAGGTCTCTTCACCTGTTTCCTTTTGGATTGTTTTCTGCTCAGGGCACAGCTGGCCTGGAAGTGACGGCGTACGAGGAGATGTCCAGCCTGGTTAACTACATACAGCCCATCAAATTCAACTCCTTCGAGGTCTCTGCCAGTAAGTCAGGCTCAGTCCCTTTGGAATCTGGCACAATTTGTGCTTCCTGCCTCTGTGTGTCCCCCATGCAGAGCAGGGACTGGGCGTGCCTTGCTCCTAAATGCAATCTCCTGTTTGTAGAGAAGAAACGGAGTTACGTCATCTCTTCCTTCACCGAGATGAAGGCTTGTGATCTACTCAGCAAGTTCCCCATGCAGTTTGTAGAGTATCCTTTTGGCAGCCCTTTTCCAGTGCCACTGGGTACTTGGAGTGTGAGGGAGATTCTTGACAGGATTCATCCTGCTGTAGCCAATGTCAAGGCTGCCAGATGCTTGTCCTTAAGTGAAAAGTGTATGGACAAGGAGCCTGAGCCTCTCTGGGGTCTTGTCTGGAAGGCTCTGAGCATTTGGTAGCAGAACTCCAACGGTTTTTATAGTGGGAATATGTGAGCTGGCCCCAGGGCACCAGAGGAGCATGGTTTCCTATAGAGCCTGTAGATACAACAAGTGGCAGATGAGCCGCATTTACCCCAAAGGCACCCGGATGGACTCCTCCAATTACCAGCCCCAGATGTTCTGGAATGTTGGCTGTCAGATGGTGGCACTCAACTTCCAGACCATGGGTGAGTATCGGGGTGTGCTCCACCTCTGAGCCAGTGAGGTCAGTTGCTGCTGGTCCCTGGGTGCTCCTGGTCCCCATCTCTTCCTTTTCTGCCATTTCCCTGGTCATTATTCCATGTGCCTTTTTCCCAAAGTGCTGTTCTTCTCTGATTTGATCCCCCACAGACCAGCAGTGCTTTCCCATGCCCAGCACAGACTTGCATGCACACACGTGGACTGCTGTCACCCTGTGTCCGGGCACTGTCCCTGGCTGTTCTGTTCCACAATGTCACACTGAATCACATCCATGAGGGCACCTGCAGCTCCCATCCCCCAGGTTGCTACCTCAACAAGGCAGAGGCAGAGCTCATCTGGCCACAGCACTAACCTGTCTGTGCCATTATTTCCGGGATTTTGACCCGACCAGGAAGGAAGGGCCTTTCCTTGCTGCACAACCAGCATGAGAAGGAAAGAAAAGCCATGAGAGAAAGCTGTACCTTACCCCTCTTCCTTCCTCAGAGGGCTGTGCTATGTATAGAGCATAGGAGACAAAAGGGAGCGAGTGCAAGGTTGGTTCTGAAGAGGATGACAGTGCAGGCAGGTGCAGCAACCACCAGGCAGTGTCCTCAGAAGCGTCAGACAGAAGATGCACTCAGAGGAGGCCCAAAATAAAAGGGGGAAGGAGCAGAGGGTCTTAGGCAGCTACTTATTCCCACCCAAAACCAGCAAGTGCTCCTTAAAGCAGGTTTTAATTTAGTTCTGCCCATGACTTAAGGTGCAAGTGCAAGGAAACCACTTCCCTTCCTTACAACAGCTGCTGTAATATTTTTCCCTGTAGGGCACTGAGAAGCTTAATTAGTTTTCAAGATGGCTTTAGGAGCTGTGGTCTGGCAGGGGCTGGAAGCTTCCAGCAGCTTTCAGCTCCCTCGTAGCACACAGGCTGCCTGTCCTCCCCAGCCCTGTCTCACTGTGTTGCTCTGCTCTCAGATGTCCCCATGCAGCAGAACATGGCTCTGTTTGAGTTCAACGGGCAGTGTGGGTACCTGCTCAAGCACGAGTTCATGCGGCGCCCCGACAAGCAGTTCGACCCCTTCTCCGTGGACCACATTGACGGGCTGGTGGCCACTACTGTCTGTGTCACGGCAAGTGCAGCCTGGGGACCCTGTCCTGTGTCACCCAGGGGGACTCTCAGTGCCACATGAACCTGTGGAGTCTGGGGGAAAGCGTTACTGTGGCAACTCCCAGGCTTGTCGCTATTTTAAATTAATCATAATCACATGAAAATGGAAAATGAGCATCTGTCGTGCAGAGGCAGCCAAGGCTGTGCTACTAGGGAGAGAGGAAGTGCTGAAGCAAGAAATAGGGGTGGAGGTAAAAGTAGAGCTGGAGCAGAAAAGCTGTTTTGGGATGGGAGAGTGACTTTGGAGTGAAGGAATGTGTGGGTGCCTCTGTTTTATTCTTCCCAGCAGTTGCTAACTCTGTGTTGTTCACAGGTGCTCTCTGGCCAGTTCCTCTCGGACCGCAGCGTGAAGACCTACGTGGAAGTGGAGCTCCTTGGGCTGCCAAGGGATGCCAAACGCAAACACAGAACCAAACTGACCTCCACAGCCAACTCCATTAACCCTGTGTGGAAAGAGGAGGCTTTTGTTTTTGAAAAGGTGAGAACATTTGATAGTAATTTCGACAGAGAATCCTTAAAGCTCCTGATGGCCATGAGCACTGCCTTGGGAGAGATGTCAGTGCCAGCAGAAGAGACTCCCCTCTGGAGACCTCAGGCCTGGCTTTGCACACTCTCAGGTAATATCCAAAACAACTCTGCATCAATATTTCCCAGAACAGACAAGGGGTAGCTGGGAATGGTTCTGGAAATAACAGGCATCCAAAGTCTCCCCTCTGTGATGCCCTCTTCAGACTGATCAGTTTGGAAAACTTCCAGCACCAGAAAGGAACTGAATTTCTGTGGTTAAACTGTCAATGAGAAACCAACTGGAGCAATAATGGGACCAGTTTTCAGTTGTGCCAGAACATGGAAAGCTGCCCTGTCTCTCCTCAGGAATTCAGTGATCACCAATCTGCAGGGCACAGGGAAGTTAAGTCAAGTACACATTATACAATTCATCTGTCAGGCACAGTATGAAGCTACAGATATTTTCAGTCTACTTGGCTGAAATATCCTCCTTTTGTTCTGAGACTTCACGCCTGGCAGAATAATTTTGAGTTCATTTTATGGCACAAAAATACAGCGAAGGAGGGAGTCAAAAGCCTCTATTAGCAATGTTACCATGTTTGCTAAATTATCCATTCCAGATCATTCCATTCTCCAGTGTGTTTTTCTGGAAGCAGTGGTTTGGAGGGTTTGTTGCCCTATTTTTTGTATTTAGGTAACCTGTGATCCTGAGGAGGCTGAGAAGCCTGAGTTTGGTGGAGTTTCTGGGCATTCAGCTATGATGTCTATGATAAACTGTGCCCTTAAATGACAAGATGCAGAAATAGGCAGTGCCATCCTGGAAGAGATGGAGTTGTTTGGTTGGAAGGAGGAGGATGCTGCTATCAGGAGTCAGAGGTGAGGGCACTGGTGTCTTACTCTGCTTTTCCCTTAGATCATGATGCCTGAGTTGGCGTCTCTCAAAATTGTGGCATGGGAAGAAGGAGGGAAGTTCATTGGCCAGCGTATCATTCCCATCATCGCAATGCACCCAGGTAAATCAGTGGAAATTCCTTCACCTTTTGTGCCCCTGAGAACCTGTCCAGTGGGAGTCATGAAGACGACACAAACAGCTGCATAGTTTCCTCCTTAATCTCCGTGCCCACAGGCAGTGGAACCTTCAAATCCATCTTGTTAAAGCCTTGGCTTTATCCCATGATATACTCACCATGCCCTCCTGTAAAGAGGGCCTTGGGCTGCTGGAGCAGACACAGGGAGGGACAGGATGCTGCCAGCTCAGCTCCCTCCCCTCTCTGCCCCAGGCTACCACCACGTGTGCCTGCGCAGCGAGAGCAACATGCCGCTCACCTTGCCCGCCCTCTTCGTGTTCCTGGAGATCAAGGACTATGTGCCGGATGCTTGGGCAGGTAGGGAGTGCTGGAATGTGCAGGGAGTGCTTCTGGCCTCCTCCAGACTCTGAATCAGAAGTGTTTTTCCAGCCTGGGAAGTGCTTTCCTGCTGCACCCTCAATTCCTTGTCAGGGTAGGACTTGAGTGCATGCCAGCATCCTGTCATGGCCTCGCTGCCTTGGGGAGAGCATGGAGGCTCCCACTGTAGCTGTGCCTGGTTCCCACCTGAGGTGCAGTGCAGGTGAACCAGGCTCCAGTGTGGAATGGCTCAGTCCTACTCTTGTTCAGAGGCAGGGAGAGGTTTCCTTGAGGGAATTGGTGACATCTCTCAGGGGCTGCAGAGAACAGGAGTTTTAGGGAGGTTTTAGGAGTGATGCTCTTCCCTGTTGGAAGGGATGTTCTTGCTGGTACTGAGATATGGGGATCTTTCTTTGAGAAGGGTCAAAGCTGGATGTGACAGAAGTCTCACCAGATGGATTAACAGTCATGACCGAACCCAGAGTATACAGCATCAGCCACAGGAGCTCTTGTGAATACTTCTCATGTTTGCTCTCTTCTCCCCTGTGTTCATACAAATGAACCTTATTCACTGGGGAAATTTCCTGAGAAATTTGGTTTATCACATTTTTATTAAAAACTGTGAGGTTTATGCAACACCGGACTGGAATTGGAGCAGGCAGCTGTGCAGGTGGGAAAGTCTTAACCTGGCCCTGGTTTTTGGGAACAGAGTTCCCAAAATCACAGAGCTGCCCTGAACATCAGTTGTGAGCCATGGCCTTGGGCTGGGACTGAGGTGAAGGAGGTTCCCTTCTTCCCTCCCTTGTGCTGTCAGGGACACCTTGGTTACAAGCAGAGAACACAAGCTATTCCTTCTTCACAGTTTCCTGTGCTGGGCAGGGAAAATGAGTCCATGGGTTGTTTGCTATCCAAGCCAAACCCTGCTCTCTGTTTCCAGATCTCACTATTGCCCTCTCCAACCCCATCAAGTTCTTCAACCTTCAGGACAAGTGCTTGGTGAAGCTCAAGGATACCTCGGGGGAGGTGAGTTTTTCCAGGCTCTGTTATTTAGAGCACCTTGCATGAATTCAGCCTGAAATAATGGAGTTTTCATTTACCTCTGATCTTTGTTTTAGAGGCCAGGCATGCAGACAAGCCTCTCATCTGCTGAGACTAACGGGGTGGTAGGCTCTACTGGGAAACCCAGCATTCCTCCCTCTAATGGGTCCACAGGTAAGTGTCCAAGAGTTTCCAAGTATTTTAGCATATTGGGAGCTTAATTAATTCTTCTGTACTGACACCAACATCCTTCACACGAGCTGTGTTCTAGTGAGCTCTCTTCTGTCCATTTCCAACCTGGACATCCAAGATGGGACATTAACAGGAACTTCTTTTTGGGATTTCAGGAGCAGCAGTGTTCACCAAGGATGAAGCCGTGTTAGAAATAATGCAGATGTCAGGTAACTCCTCATGCTGGTCACCTGGGCTGAGGCCCTGCCTGTCATCTCACATTTCCAAATTAAAAAGACATGTCCCAAACCTGCCTGGTGGAGCCAGCCCTAAAGACAAATCCCAGGAATCTTGGAGCTCAAGGACAGGTTTCCTTCAGCACACCTGCACTCCCTGTGCAATGTGTTGTTCACCTCCTTCTGGGTGCCTGAATGCAGTGTGATGTCAAGTCCTGCAAACATAGGGCTTAACTGTGCCTCAAAACTGAACTGAAGGCACAAGAGAAAACCTGTTTCACTCAGGATATGTTGGCAAATAACTGTTATGCACATTGCTTTTTTAGAAGTTATTCCTAAAGAGAAGTGTTTGCCAGGATAGAATATGTACCTGGGGAGGGGCATCCCAAGGTGTGGAGCAGAGGGGGCTCTGCTTTGGATGTAGGGACACGTGTTGGAGCTGTATGCTCCTGTTTCCCCACTCCAAGTGTTGGGAAGGAGCTGGCCTGTTCAGCCTTTTTATTTTGTGTTTCAGAGCCCGAGACAATCACCCTTGCTGAGCTGCAGCAGAAGAAGCGCTTCCTGAAGCTGCTGAAGAGGCAGGAGAAGGAGCTGAGGGAGCTGGAGCGGAAGGGAAGCAAACAGAGGGAGGAGCTGCTGCAGAAATACTCCACACTCTTTTCGGAGATGGCCTGCCCTGGGGGCAAGAAAAGGACAATACGCACAAGGAAAACCCAGAAGAAGAGGTAACCACAGTCTGGGGGTCACCTTTCCAAACCAAAACAAGGATCCTCAGGGACACATGGGCTCCCCTTCTCTGCAGGAAGATGGAGCAGTGCAGGCATCTGCATGTCCCTGGGTTGTTCCCACTGAGAATGGGTGGGAAGATTGGGATTGTATTGGCACGGCAAGAAGCAGCACAGCCCCCGATTCTGTTCTGCAGGAGTGTGACCTCAAGTGATGCTGGTACCAGTGCAAATCCTGTTAAAGCAGCAGACAGCAACAACTGCCACTGGCTCATGGAGCTGAGGGAGAGGCTGGAGATGGACCTCATCCACCTTGGGGAAGAGCACCACAATCGAATCCGAAGGAAGAAAGAGCAGCACGCTACCGAGGTGAGGACTGCGAGTGTCACCTGAAAATGTATCCTGGGACAGCCCAAAAAATCCCAAGTTACTCACTAAACTGAGCTTGGGAATGTAGGTCCAGAACACACCTTGACACATGCATTGTCAGGTCAACGCCAGGTAACTGAGAATGAAGACATGAAGCTTATTTGTTTAGAAGCCATAAAAATCCTGCAGAAACATTTTTATATGTCTGCTGTTTTTTTTTAAAAAAAGTAGCATTGCCTTGGAGCACCTCAGGCTCCGTCTGCTCCAGTTCTTCTGATGCCTTAGTGTGGAGTTAATGTGGTGTTTAGTGGCTTCACACCTTGCCAGGTGCCACCTCTCCAGGAGCCTGGGGTGACGTGGAGGTGGGCTGAGGGTTCACCAGTGGCACCATCAGAGCGTGTTCTGCTGTTTGACTTGGTGGAAGTCAGAGTCCAGGTGAGGGGAGTCCTGCAGGCTGAACTCAGCCAAGGCCAGAAGGAGCCATGGTGGTGCCTGGGGACAGAGTGCAGGCCATGGGATGGTGGTGGTAAATCCAGCATGTGCTATCTGTTCCAGTGAAAGGGGAGTGATTCCAACTTGGAAGGCCTTTTCCCATGAGTGTTTTCTGAAGGAATTTGCACTGATACCTCTTAAATCTTCAGTTCCCTGGTGCACCTTAGGTTTGACACACCTCTTAGAAGCTGTGTGCAACCCTGAGGGGAAAATAACACTTGGGCACTGGCTTATGTGGGAATCAGGTTTCTTACCTGGGAGAGGAGCCAGGGATGAAACCTTCCTGTCTCACAAGTGTCCATCCACTGGCACAGTGGGGTCTGTGTGCACAGCTGAGCTCACTCCTGTGCCAGCGTCTGCACTGAGCCTCAGGGATTTGGAATTTGTTGCACCTGGAATTCAATGTGGGGAGGTGTACAGCTGACTTGGGTGCACTTGGATACAGATGGGGTGCAGTGTCTCATCCTGCTTTGTTCCCTTTTGGTCTTGTGTTCATCCCTTAAACAGCAAGTTGCCAGGATCCTGGAGCTGGCCAGGGAGAAGCAGGCAGTGGAGCTGCGGGTGCTGAGGGACACGTCAGAAAGGTAAATACAGCAGTGGAATCACAAATAATGCCTGGTTCTGCTCCAGGGCAACACTTTCTGCTGGATCTCAAAGCTCTGCTTTGCAGCCAGGGAGTGAGGATGGGGAAGAGGAGATTTTCTTTTCCTTTGGTGAGAAATTGAGGCAGGGGGATGTGACACAGGATCTCACGTGGTGGTATGGGAGGAAGATGTCTCTTGTGATCCCCAGAACAATGTTCCTGCCAGGAGGCACCAAGCAGGATACAGTGTTCTATCTGCAGTGAGCAGCCTTGGAGCCACTGATGGAGAAGGATAGGAAATAGCACTGCTGGTCCCTGGTTGCCACCTTTGTCTCTTGCAGTCAGGACCTCACAATAATCCCTTCCAGGGACTGATCCACTCCATCTTATAAGTGAATTGAGCATCTTGTCTCCAGTATTTAAACAAACTGTCAGAATCAACTGACCAGTTTCTAGCCAGACATGTATCTGTTTGTTCTTGCAAGAACTTTGTCCTGAAGCTAAAATCCTCACTCATTCCTGATCCCATTAAATCCTGAGACTCTGTCTCAGTCTTTAGTTGCAAATTCAGATAAAACTCCCCTTTTTGTGTCCTGTCCCAAGCCAGAGTCTCTTTACTCAGCTATTCAGCATATTCAGGCAAGTCTAAAGAAACAGCTGAGTAGCCAGGTAATGGTTTGCTGACAGTAGGATGTCATTAGTACAGTCACATCTCCCTGGCTGGGAGAAGCTCCAGAAAGATTTCAAGATCTGGAGCAACAGGCAATGAAAGTTGAGCAGTTCAGCAGGAATAAATATAAAATAACTTGAATGGAAAACCCTCGCCATAGCCCAGCTGTGCACTGGTGTTGGCACTCAGGTAAAAGATCTTCAGCTGCTGTGGATGCTCTTGATTCCCAGCTCTGCAGTGGACAAAGTGGCAAACAGGATTTTGGGAATTGTACAGGGAAACAAAAAAAAAAGATTGAGTGAGCCTTGTGCCACTGGATCCATCTGCGTAGAGCTGTTCCCTTTTCAGTGTGCCATCTCAAACAAAAAAGTCTTTTTAAGAGCAAGAAGAACAGCCTTCTTCTGAGGAGGAATTTGTGCACAAAAAGGAATTAACTGGGACAGCTAGGAGAATAGATGTTTGAGGGAATGTGACAGGAATGTGTAAATCATGAATGGTCTGGATGAGGGAAGTTATTGCTCACTCTTTCTCATTGGAAAGAAGGGTGGGACATCCAGTGAATGTCTCAGGTGCCTGTGTCACGTTGTGTATAAATTAAGTACTGTTCCTCTCATGGCAAAGAGCTGTGAAATCCAAAAGTAGAGGTAAACTCCAAAGTATGAGTGACATCAGGGAACATGATACATGCATAGATACTGGAGGATAGACTGGAAACTGGTGGGAAGGTGGAGGAGGGAAAATTTTCTGTACACTTGTTCTTTCTTATAGTTTCCTTTAGCATGTGCTGCCTCCACTGCTGGGTCAGGACACATCCTGACTCAGGACTTAAAATATCCTTAAGACTCCAGGCCTCCTGCTGCAGTCTCCCACATTTGGTGTTTCTGGACAGCAGAACACTCCAGAGGGCTGTGGATGGAGGACTGCCCTGCTGTCTGGGGCTGGTAACCAGGCCTGTATCTCCTCTCTTCTCTCCACAGCAACATTAAAGACATTAAGAAGCGGATGGAGGCAAAGAGAGTGGAGCGGGTCCAGGCCATGCTGAAGAATACCAGTGACAAGGCTGCTCAGGAGAGGTGTGGGAGTGGATGTTCCTGGGCTCTGTCTGTGCAGGAGGCAGAGTCTCCTTCTGACTTGGAAGCTGAAAAAGTAGAATTTTGCATCCAGTTATTTGCCTTACAGCTCAGCCTAATTTAAGTGGTGTTTTATTTGTCCTTCCTAAAATCACAGCAGCTTCTCCCTGTGGCAGGACAGTGTGGGAATGTAACACACCTGTTGATCAGTATGGCACTGATCAGTACTGACAAATGGATTTTATGGAAGGAGAACGGCTGGATTTTACAGTTTTATAATTTTCTTTAAAGGTTGAAGAAAGAAATTAACAACTCCCACATTCAAGAAGTGGTGCAGACAGTCAAACGGGTGAGTTCTGGGGGGGTCAGGCTGCCCCAGCAGCTCTGGGTTCTGCAGGGAGGTGGCCAGGGGAAGTCAGTCAGTGCAGCCAGGGCATTTGTTCCCAAGCCCATGGCTCGGGAACAGTGGGAAAGCCTGGCAGGAGGAAACACACCTCAAGGACCCCAGCTCTGCCCTTTGAAGACCCAGTGCCAGACAAAGCTGAGTCCACGTCTGTCTGTCAGTGAGTGTCCCTCAGTGAGTGTTGACATTTGAGTCCATATGTCCATCTGTGTCCATGTGTGTGTGTCTGAGTGGCCATGTGTCCACATGTGTCTGTGTGTGCCTCTGTCCATACCTCTGTGTGTTGAGCCTGCATGTCTCTGTGTGTCCGTGTTTGTGTAGGTGTTTCTGTGTTCATGCATGTCTGGGTCAGGGTGTGTGTACCTGTGTGTGTCAAAGTCTGTGTCCAGGTCTATGCCTGTGTGTCTGTCTGTATGTGTCCCTGTGTCTCCCTATCTGTCTGGGTATCTGAGTGCATGTGTCTGTGGGTCCAGGGATCTGTATGCCCTTGTGTGTCTGCATGCCCATCTGTGTCTGTGTTCATGTGTGCTTTTCTGTGTCTCTATATGTCCCTGTGTCAAAGATACTTTGTGTCTGTGTGTGTACATGCATTTCTGTATCCCTGTGTATGTTTGTTCCTCTGTGTCTGTGTCCCTGTGACCAGGTGTCTGTCTTTGTGTCAGCCTTTGTCCTTCTGTCTGTGTCCCTGCATGTCTGTGTGTCTGTGAGAGTGTCTACATGTCACTCTATTCCTGTGTGCATGTCCATGGAGCTGTCCATGTGTCCATGAAGGCGTCTGTTTCTGCGTCCCCATGCATGAGCCCATGTCTTTGTGAACCTTTGTGTCTGTGTCATGTTTGTCTGTCCTTCTGTCCAGGAGTGCCTTTGTGTGCCCATGTCCCTGAATCTGTGCATGTGGCTGTGGCTGTGCCAGAGGGCAGGAGTGTGTGTGTCCCTGTGTATATCTGTGTGTCCATCAATGTTTGTGTGAGTCTGTGTCTCTGTGTATGTCTGGGTGTCCATCTGTCTGTATCTGTCCACAGGTGGGGGTGTCTGTGTCCATGGGTGTCTGTGTCCATCTCTATCCATGTCCTTCTTGGAGTGTGTGTCTGTGTGTCTATGCCCAGGTGAGTGCATCTGTGTATTTATCCATGTCCAGGTGTTTTTGTGTGTCCAGGCCTGTGTGTGTCTATGTCTGTGTTCTGTGGGAGTCTGTGTGTCCATGTGTCTGTCTGTGTCCATATGTATTTCTGCGTGCCTGTCTCTGAGTGTATGCTCATGTCTGTGTCAATGTGTCTGTGTCCATGTCTCTATGTGTGTCCTTGTGGTTGTCCACGTGTATCGATTTGTCTGTCCATGTCTGTGACCATGTGTCTCTGCCTGCATCCCCATGTCCAGGTGTGTGTATGTCTGTGTGTCCATGTGGCTGTAGCCAGGTGTGAGTATGTCTGCATGTTCCTGTGCCTCTGCCTAGAAATACATGTATGTGTGTCTGTGTTTCCATGTCTGTGTGTCTCCCTGTGTCCGTGTGTGTCCGCCTGTATCCATGTGTCTGCACGATTACATTTGTGTGTGGGTCATGTCTGCATCTGTGTCTTTGTGTCCATGCCTGTGTCTGTCTGCATCCCTGTGTTTCTGCATTCATGTCTTTGTGTGTGTGTCCATCTGTCTGCCTGTGTCAGTGTCTGAATCTGTGTCCTTGTCTGTATATGTGTCCATGTGTCTGCCTGCATCTGTATGTGTCTGTGTCCACGTGTCTGCCTGTGTTCATGTGTCCATGCCCATGTCTGTGTCAATGTTTCTGTATCCGTGTGTGTGTCCATGCCTGTGTCCAGCCATGTCTGTGTGTCTGCATCCTGTGTCTGTCTGTGTCAGTATATCTGCCTGCGTCCATGTCTCTCTGCCTCTGTCCATTTCCATGTGTGTCCATGGATGTGCATCTGTGTCTGTTTCTCTGTGTCTGTATGTTTTACATTGTGTGTGTGTCTGTGTCCCTGTCTGTGCATCTACATCCCTGTCCAAGTGAGCATGTCTGTGTCCTTGTCCATATTGTCTGCTTGTATCCATGTGTGTGTCCATGTCTGTCTGTGTCCAAGCCTGTGTTCTGTGTGTCTGTCCATGGCCTCTGTCCCCATGTGTCTGTGTGTATCAGTGTCCCCATTTGTGTATCCATGTCCCGTGTCTATGTGTCTGTGTCCATGTGTGCATCCTCGGTCCACATTTCTGCCTGTGTGCCCGTGTGTGTGTCTGTGGTCCATATGTGTGTGCTTGTATCTGTATCCGTTTCCATGTGTGTCTGTGTATCTGTCACGTCTCTGTGTCCACGTGTCCGTGTGTTCACATCCAGGGGTGTCTGTGTGTCTGTGTCCCTGTCCGTGCCTCTGCTTGTGTCCATGTCCATGCACATCAGTGTGTCTGTATCCCTGCGTGTGTCCATGTTTGCCTCCATCCGTGTCCGTTTGTGTGTCTGTGTCCCTGTGTCTGCCTGTGTGTGCATCCACATCCGTGTGTCCATGTGTATATCCATGCCTGTGGGTCTGTCTCCGTGTGTGTCTCCATCTGTCTGCCTCTGTGCTTCTGCGTCTGTATCCATCCATGTTTGTCTGTCTCTGTCCCTGCTTATATCCGTGTGTCTGTGTCCAAGCATGTGTCCATGTCACTTCCTGTATTTATGTGCATGTGTGTCTGTGTGTGTCCATGTCCTATGACACTGTGTCCCACTCCATCAGTGTCCTTGTGACAGTGTGTTCATCTATATCTGGGTCCCTGGGTGTCCATGTGTCCCTGTGCCTGCTTGTCTTTGTGTGTGAGTCTATGTATCCCTGTGCGTGTCCAGGTGTCTGTCCTTACACAAGTCTGTGTATCCATGTATCTCTGTGTTTATGTCCCACATGCCTGTGTGCACTAACGTGCCAGGCTGTCGTGGTCCTGAATCCAGGCTGCTGCTCCAGGCCCGCCCTGCTGGGCTGAGCTTGGGCTATCCAAAGCCCTTGCTTATAAAACTGGAACCTGAGGGAGGTTAATTTATTCTTTTTAAAGGTGACAGAGAAGACTCACAGGTTCCAGCAGAAACTGGAGGAGAAGCAGGCAGCAAGTCTCCAGTCCATCAAGGAGAGAGAAAGCCAGGTAAGGACAACATCTAGGGTCAGGGCTGTTCCTTGGCATAACAAGTCCAAAATCCCAGAGAATCAATATTGCCACCCTCAGCCCACCCATTGCTAGGGGGTGAGAAAGTGGATGAGGGGGCCCACACAGACCCCAGAAGGACCAACAGCTTATCCCAGAGCTCCTGGTCTCTGCTTGGCTCCAGTGTGTGGGAATGACCTCATTCTCCATTTGCAGCTCCAGCAGCAGGTACAGGTGGAATATGAGGAGAACTTGAGAACTCTGAACATGGAGGTTCAGGAGATAGTGAAGAACTACACCAAAGCCAGCTTTCCTGGAGAGCCACAGACTGGGAAGGAAGCAGGTCAGAGTATTCCTGAGGGAGAACAAAGCTTTACAGATGAACTGGAAGCAAATATCCCAGTGGCAGAGGCATCGAGGCTTACACTGGCAATGACTGAGCCCTCAGGAGCTGGAATGGAGGTGGAGATAGAAGAGAGCATATTCTGAGATGAGTCCCTTCCTTACTGTTCATTGCAAGAAGGTGTATGGTGAAGTTACAACCAGTTTCACAAACTACTGCCATCCCTTTCCTTCTGGGGAGCTCCTGAAATCCTTCAGGAATGTAACTACATTATCCCAGATACCTGGAAGCAGTCTGGAGAGCTCACCCTTCAGAGTACTTCACCCTCTGTCTTCCTCAGCCTGAGCTCTGAGGTATTTCAGCAGTGGGAAAGGGCCCGTGCCTGCAGACCAGCTCCCTGATATGGCATCACAGCAGCAGCTACAGGAATATTTACTTTGCATTCAGACCAGTTTTTAGAGTCAGTTCCCTCATCATTCCTCACATGCATCCTTTCACATCAGTCCAACTCCTCCTAACATCTTCCACACGGTTCAATGAAACAGCAATAAACAAACCAAACAAAAACCCCTAAACACTGATACAAAGAGACACCACAGGTAGGGATGGGGGTGCAAAGTGGGCTCAATCACAGCAAACCACACCAGGCTCTGTGTCCTACAGGAAAACAGTTACACCTGAAGCTGCATTAACAAACAATTATAAATGCTGCTATAAAACAAACCAAACCCCTGGTCAAGCAGGTATGAGACAGCACATTGCAAGCCTAGTCTGAACACCCAACAAGAGTCCACATCTCCCCTGTGGTGTCACCTGAGTACTGGAATTATGGATTGTACATTTCTGAGTTATTTATTTTCAAAAAAAAAAATTAAAACATCGCTGTTCTTAAACAACTGGGTCACTTGTTACTTAGCTGCAGTTAGTGTGTGTGTCTCGATGTCTGTGGCCAGGTGTATGTGTAGCTGTATCTGTGTCTATCTGTCCAGATGTGTGTGTGTCATCCATGTCTCAGTGTGGGATTGTATGTGTGTCCACGTCTGTCTGTCCATCTATCCAGCTGTGTCCATGTGTATTTCTTTGTGCATGTGTCTTTATATCCATGCATCTCTGTGTCCATGTGTTTGTCTGTCCATGTATATGAGCATGTGCCTCCATGTCTGTGTGTCCATGGGTCCCTGTCCATTCATGTGTCTCTCTCTGCATCTGTCTGTCCATGTCTCCATCACAGTGTCTATGTGGCTGTGTCCATGTGTGTCTGTCCACATCTGTGGCTGTGTCCACATGTCTGTCCTTGTGTGCCTGTATGGGTGTGTCTCTCTCTTCTTTGTGTGTCTGTGTGTCCAGGTCCCTGGCTTTTTGTTTGGGTTCACCTGTCTCTGTGGTGTTTGAGGCCCTTCCTCACCACAGGACAAACATCCCAGCAAGGTCCAACTGCAGCCAGGGAGCAGTTGGAGATTTTACCTTGAATCCAGAGAGGCAGCACTGGCAGTTCCAAACCGGAGCACAGGGACACACAGCCCTGCATCCTCTACCAGTGTGTCACCAGCTTTGGCCACTCAGATTCCTCCAGAGGAGCTTTTTAAAGGTTTTTTTTTAAAGAAAAATTTGTCCCATCACTCCCTGGAGGAAGCCCAGATACCAATGTCAGACCAGAACGTGGGCACAGGGTGGCCCCTTCTCCACACCCTGCCAAAGTTCTGGGGATTGGGTTTTTCCCTCAAACCCTCTCTGGAGATAAATCCCACAGAAGAAACCTGAGTCAGAGAGGCATGCATGGAAAGCCAGGACACAACAGCAGGGCCAGGGTTTGCAGTTTTCCTTCCTCCAGTGCCACACCCTAAAGAAGATTATATTGCATAGGGACAGTGGCAGGTAGGACATGCTCTGTCCCTCCACGCAGCACCTGACAGGACAAACACTCCAAATCAGGTTGGCCAGGTTCAATCTCACAGGCTGCTCCTACCAACAGCACCAGCACAAGCTGTGACACTGGACAACAGCACTAGTCTGCTTCCCTCCAGCCTGCCACAATTCCCAAACAGCTTCACTTTCCAACCTGGAGACCTCTAATTCCTGCCTTGCATCAACTGCTCCCCGGGAGCCCTCTGAGAGCCAGCAGCACCCATTGCTCTGCCCTTCTCAAGCTGAGCTCCTCTGCCCCTGCCCCATGCAGAGCATCAGTGCCCCGACAGCTCTGAACAGCACAAATCCAGAGGCCAAAGCAAGGCCTGACACAACACCAGAGCAAAATGCTCTGCAGGGGCTCCTTGAGCTGTGGGTATTTCAAAATTGACCAGAGTTCAGCTGGACTATGACACAGGGCTAAGAATATGGAACTTCAGCACTTGGGATTCATGGCAGTAATGTCCACTGATGTTTGAAACCTGAGCAAGGAAACCCACCACAACAATTTGTGCCTTTACAATCCCATCACAGTTTCTGCTCTGCAACCCTTCTGTTATGGAACCCAACACTGGCACAGGGGATTGATGCTAAATTTCATGAAAAACAGGTGCAATCTTTTATACATTCGCCTCAGTGCTAGAAAACACCTTCTAAATGTACTTTCCAGAGTGTACATGGAAGCATCACTATAAGCAAAGCCAGGGCTCTGATGAAGCACAGACCATACTCTGCATCACCCCTTTTCTCCCCAGGGTGAAGCCCCTCCTGCCTTGGAGGCATTGTGGCACATGGGGGCTCAAACACCTCCCTGTCTGCACAAAATGGGGGAAAGTTCTGCAAGATGGGAAATGGACAAATAAATAAATAATAATAAATACAGGCACTAAACCAAATGTTACTGTGCAAGGGTTCCCAAGCACACCTTGAACCCAGCCATCCCTCCAGCAGCACAATTCAGTCACACCAGGGCTTGGTTACTCACAGACTCCAGAGGAGAGAGCCCATCTGATTTTCCAGCACTATTTCTTCCCCTGGGTTTCAGACATCCTTGAAGATTCCTTCCTGTGCAGCCCTGCCCGTGTTTTCTCTTACTTGGTGAGCACAGGGCAATGTGGTACTTGGCTCAGACAGGCCTCTCATCAGGCCATTACACACAGAACTCCAATTCAATGGCAACGGAACAATAACATCTGGTCAGACACCAAACACCAGCAGATTTAGGTACAGTCTCTGATCCTTTCCAGATTTTCATCTTTTAAGTGGCATATTCTAGATCTCATTTTCTGGCCCAAAATATTTAAGTGAGGCCAACCTTTGTACTATATAATTAAAAATTATAAAGAGGATGTCTAAAGCAGAGGAGGACTCCAACCCCAGCAAGGGACATAAACAGGAGACACTGTACCTACTGACCCCAATCCTTTTTACATATCTCCATATCTGCAGTATCTCCATAACAGAGATACTGCAGATGTGCCTAAAGGCACTCAGAGGAGCTGCTGCACAATAACTGTTCCATTTTAGAGACACTCTCCCTGCCCCACATGTATTCCACATGTCAAGATTCTCCAAGATTATCTAGATTATTACTTGTTATCCCCATTTATACCCTGGACCCAGGGCACAGCCAGCAGCTCTCCCCAGTCTGCAGGGGAAGGGTGGGGTTTGTCTCAAACAGTGTCTCAAAGCAAACTCAATGTCAAATTCAGGAGCCTCATTTGAACCAGGGCACTTCTGTTGCCACTGGTTAAAAAACAGCGGCCTCTAGACAAAGAATTGTTCTGTTCCAAAATAAATGGGATAATAAGCTGCTGCATCCAACATCAGAGGCCTGTTGGAGGAAGACAGGCACCATTATAGATAAACCAGTGCAATTGGGATGTGACAGCACTGACAGACTCCTCGTTTGATTCAGCAAATTGTTCATATAAATACCATGTGCCATCTTCAAAGGCCTCCTGGATGCTGAGTGCCAGGGCTATGCCAGCAAGGAAAAGGCTCCATACAGCAAAGCTGACAGGCAGGAAAATAAAAGGGAAGGATTCAGGGAAAACATGACACAGAACAGCAGCAAACCCTGAGACACAAGTGCACCCTTGTAGAAAAGGAAAGCTACTCTGAGAAAACATCATCTCCAAGAATAATTACCCAGCCATGAGTAGGCTCTGAGCTCATCAGAGAAGAAGCTACACCTTGTTGTAGATGTCACCAAGCATACATGAAATCCTGACCTGAACACTACTGCAATACAAATTCCAAACCTGCTCTGTATCCTCATTCTCCTGCCTGGCTGCCTGGTTCCTGGGGAAGGAGCTGTTGGCCCTGGAGACGGAGCTTCAATCTTTCAGCTAATCTAGGCTTATTTTAGGATTTATGTTTGATTCCACACTCATCTAAGTAATGGAGCAGTTAATTGGTGCTGTGCTGTGCACGAACTGCAAAGAGAGAAACATAAGAAGCAGGAATTAAATTCTACACTGCACAGGAAGATGGATCCTTTCTGCATTCCTCACAAATATGGTAATGAGATTTTAAAATTTTATAAGATACTTGAATGCAATTTTTCCAGGGCCTTCCCTCACTGCATTTAGTCAGATTTGGGCTAAAGTATAAAATGGTGTTAAATGCTAAACCTGTCATCCCTGTCTCCAATAAACCTTTGTTCCAGGACTCAGGATCCCAGCTCCTGCCCCAGTCTCCTCTTGTTTTAGAAGCCATATAGCCACAGAACAGGGAAGTTAGAGCAGACTCCAAGGTTCACACTCACATCTCTGAACTACAGACGCATTTTTAAGCATCTCAACACTGTAACAGGCTTATGAATAAATCAAGAACTACTTTAATTTAAAACACAAGTGCAAAGGATTCACAACTAAAGACAAGCAGGACTGTTTGTTTCAAATTATAAATCTTTTCCAAGCCCTGCTGTTTTTGCATTAAAAAAAGCAATATATCTGGAATACAGAAACATTTTACATCAAAAATTTTCCAGTGCAGCTAAGGAGGAGCTTAATGAATTAATTTCAACCAACTTCATCAGCCCCAAACTTAGACATCCAGTCTACAGAAACCCCTATGACCTCTCTGCCTGCCATGAGTGAGAGAGTGATTTTGTCCTTCAGCAAGTGTCTGAACCAAGGGGATGAATCACCTCTGGAGCTGTTCCCCCAGGGGTGGTCCTCTCCCCATGGGCTACAGAGCCAACCTACACACTCTGCAGACTGGGTGCCCAGCCTTTGATGGCTGGCAGCAGTGCAGATGAATTCCAGCCCAAATTACTTCAAGTAATCAACCGTGGCTTCAATTTTGAAGCAGGATCTGTAGCTGGAGCAAATAGCAGAGGACAGAGGTTACAAACAGCTGCTGAAGAAAATGCAGTTTTGAGGTCAGTTTCTGAGACAGCAGGACTGTCCTGAGAATAACTGAAAGTCCAAAACCTTGGTATCCATTGTTCCAAAACAAGATCCCAGTTCCACATGTATAAATATATTCTTGAGACCTCACAACAACACACACCATCACTGTACAATGTTAATCCCGACCTAGAGTCCAATTACCTTGAGGATCTCACTGATCAGAGAAGTGCAGCATACAAAATACCTAAAACTATGTCAAAATAACTGAAAGAGCTGTTTAGACAATCAGAAACCTTCCAGATGTAAAGGGCTGATGGGGAAGGGCAGACCAATAGCCAGACAGCAGCACACAAACACAAAAATCAATCCTGGGATATGCAGGATAGCTCAAATATTTCCATTTGGTCTCCTACAGCATCCCCAAAACGCTACCCAATAACTGCCCCAGGGCAGCACTTCACAGCCTCTCCTGGGAGAAAGGACTGGCAAAGCAAGGTGCCTGGGAACCAGACATGGGAACAGGCTGTTCACATTCCAACCAGCACACAAGGTGTTACAAATGGTGAATTTTCAATCATAAGATCCTGGTGGTAAGAGCACCTGGTCTTCATAGAGTCCACTTTGAAGCCCATATCCAAGGGTTTCCCCCTTCAAAAGTTTAAAATCATGAAATGGATTCAAGATTGACCACTAAACCATACATACTCTGCAGCAAAAGAGAAGCATGTTGATGCAAGAGAGCCACTTAGAAACAAATATATACATATCACATCTGCTCCCTAAGGAAGTGTGTGCAAGTTTCTAGGTCCATGTTTAACCAAAGGAAATGAAAATCATCTGTGAAAAGGTCTCAGAGGAAAAAAAAAGTTCTTTGTGCATTGAGAGTTTAAAGGTGTCTGTGCCCCAAAGTGAGTCAGCTAATGGCTCCAGTGTACAATGTAGGAAATAAAGATCACATTTCTAAGTGGGAAATATCATTCCAGCTCAGTAGTCAGCAGCCAGGGTGTGCAGAAACCCACAGACATTCAGATACACAACTTCAGACTCCACTTTCGAATGCCATCCTTCGGCAGCAGCGATCCGCAAGCCATGGAATACCCGCTTTATCCTAGAGACAGACCCAGTCTCAGACCCAGTCTGTATTGATTGTCTTCAGCAAAGGAGAAGCCACAGGAGGCTGAGGATGCACGGACAGGATTCACATTCGTCCTCCAAAACAATCACTGGCAAGTTCTCCAAGCACCATTCACAGGTCGAGACTGCCTGGGCTCTTAATTTTTTCTATATGTTTTTTTAGAAACATTCCTTTTCCTTACAGTTTCCCCTCATATAAAGTCAGCAGGTGGAGGTGCGCTTCCTGTACTGTTGGATAAGGGGCACCAAGCACTCTGGAAGTCCTGTCTGGAGCAAAAAGGGGTGATCCAGAAGTTCTTGTGCCGTTGCTCTTTCCAATGGATCCCGTGTCAACATCCTTTCCAAGAAGTCTCTCAGAACTGGGGAGGTCTGTGAAAAAGCAATCAACCAAGTCAACCACAAAAAGGGACCAGGCACAGCTCATGCAACACCAGGCTGCCAAGGTGGGTGTGGTTAAAAGGATCCTGCACATTCCTAATCTGTATCCCTGTTTTTCCAGCAATGTGACATGGGTCACGTGCTTTTCATGCTATTGACATAAATTTCTGTCACTGCTAGGCACAACACCTAGGTTGTTTTCTTTTGAATGGGATACAGTCAATTAAGATAAGACTGCCTGCCACATCCTTCCATTTGGGTTACTTCTACTTCCCATTTTGTTACTTAAACTTTCCTGGATTTCAGCTCAAAAACTCAACAGGATTCCTGCTACCTGGGCACATCACTTGGGTGGGACGGGGGCATCAATCTATTCTTTTACTGGTCATAGATTATGGAGAGGTAGTTAAACAGAGTTCTCCAATAGGTTCTGAGAGCCTGAAAAACTCTCATACTAATGGTACAAGAAGATGAAGAAGCTGCAGAATGAGTACCAAAAAGCTGAATGACCTCACAGGTTTGTCCTTTGGAAGAGGTGTAAATGCCTGGGAGTAGCCAGCTCCAATCACCAGTTCAAGACCCTGGCTGGTTTAATGCTCTGCATCATTAAAACGGACTAAAAAATTATCTTGGCATCATTCATTTATTTTAATGTTAATAATTAAGTTAAGTTAATGTTAATAATTAAGTTAATAATTTAAGTTAAACTGGGGGGCATTTTCCCAGCTCTGGTTCACTTAATAGATCCTGAAATACTGTTCACACAGATATTGCTTATCTCAGAAGCACTTTGGATGACTTTGCTTGGGATTGCTGGAGAAGGCACCACACAGCTCAGGACGAGTGCCAGGATCCAGCCTGTATCCCTATCAATAAGTCTGCCCATGCTTTAGCAATGCAGCAGGATTATCCTAGGTGGCATCCCTGTAACCTGCTGCCCCCAGTAGTGCAGTCACTGACCAGAGTGAGCCATGAACTGGCACCAGAACAGAGGGCTGGGTCCACAGCTGGAGCTGCACTCCAGCAGGACACTGGGGAGGATGCCCACTGGCCTGTAAATCAGAGGTCTGCTGGAAGCCAGTTTGCTTCCCAGTACAAAGTGGAGTAGAGCAAGACCATAACCAGCTCTGGCTGTCACAGCCTGTGGCAGGCCCATGTCACCAAGCAAGGTGTGATCCAGACCAGGATGACTTTACATCGCCCAAGGAGAGGAAGCACCAGGTCCAGAATGTGACCGTGAAATTTTAATTAGTGTTGCAAAGGCAAAAAGGAAAGAACAGCTGTTGATGTTGGAGTGTGTGCTGTTAGTTCAGCAGTCTACTCTCTTAAATAATTCAGTTTTAGCAGCTGCAGATGCTCTGATTAATTGGAAAGGCTGGGTAGCTCAGGATGCTGCAGAAGCTGTTTGATCTCAGATGCTGGGCACGGAATGAAAGGAAGACTGCTTTATGCAGGCACTGAAAGGTGATCACTATTTCTTATGCCACTGCTCCTTTTTCCTAGGAAACCATGGAGCTAAGCTCATCTTCTGAGCTGCTGCAGTGTCTCCACAAGTTTGGATCTGTCCTGAGCTCTCCTGCTCTGACCATAACGCAGCCTTTGTAGTCCTGAAGGCCATGAAGGTGGAAACTCCCAAGAGCAGGGCTCCTCCTGTTCACTCCCCTGGAAGATAACCTACTCAATCAACATCAGCAAGCTGGGAACTGCTGGGTCCACCTGAAGCAGCCCTGACCTGCACTTTCCATTGATGCCCAGGTGCCCTCCCACTGTCAGGGTTGTTACCCAGAGCAGCCACCAGCTGTCAGCAGCAGCTCGCAGCCAGTAAGACCCCGAGGCCAAAGCTGTTCCCCAAGAAACATGTCCTAGCAAGACCACAGCCAGCTGTACTGGGAACAGCTGATATAGATGTTTGCCCGTGATAACCATCAGGCTTAAAAGTGTTTGGCAGCATGCTCACCCTGTGGAAGTTTTTCAGTTTGGGAGGAGGGCTGTCACGGAGCCTCTTCATTGCCTGGACTGGAGAATCACTGAAGTAGGGGGGCTCTCCATCTACCATCTCTATCACCATGATCCCCAGGGACCAGATATCCACCTGTGGGAGACAATGTTACATCAATACACAGGCTCCAGAGGAGCAGGTCCTTGTTTTGCTGCTTTCACAAAGACCACAACACCCCACCCACAACAAATGGTACCAAGAAAGTCCAACACTGATGACCTTAATGCTTTTGGACTTCTTACAGGGGTTTAACAAAGTCAGTCTTGCATCCAGGACTGAGCCATGCTGGTGTTGCAACATGTAAAGGTGTGCAAGTAACTGCTTGTACCACACCTGGTTGGCTGGTAAACAAAACTAGTCAGTCTGCTGCCACCTGCCCAGAACTCCAGAGCTCCCATGTCTGCTTTCCCTGACATGAGCCTCTCAGAGCTCACATCTCCCCCCCTTCCTCTATGGAACTGATTTACTGATCTCTATCATGTCACAGGCTGCTCCTTGCTCACATCTGTCCACAACAGCTACAAGTTTAGGCCAAGCTTTAGGTGTAAGAATAGAACAAGTTGATGCCTTGTTCCTAGAAGCAGAACAATCTGGTTTTCTGCTGATTTGGGAAATATTGATGTCATCGCCATCAAAGGTGTAGTCATCGCTGGGTTTATTTTCTAAATAGAGTCTAGAGACTTCCTAGAAAAGCCAATAGTTAATTTCCTGTGACACTTCAGAATATTACTTGCTCTCCTGCTATTAGGAAGGTGGTCCCTTACCTCGGTGGTGTATGGTATCCTTGCAATGACTTCTGGAGCCATCCAATAAGGAGTTCCTACCAGGGATTTTCTTTTAGGTACATCTTTACTGATCTGAGCACAGAAGCCAAAATCAGAGAGTTTTACCTGTACAAAGGAAAAAGCAACCAACCTTAAAAATAAGCCTTAAACAACACAGAGGGAAACACTACAGACAAAGATGACAAAGAGAGTAAGAGGGTGACAGGAAAACAAGGGACTGGGAACAGAAAGGAAATAAGAGACAGAGGCTGCAGCAGCAGAAGACAGGAGACAGTTCGTCTGAGGAAACACACCCTGCCATCCAACGTCAGAAGAATGGAGTCACTCTTGATGTCTCGGTGAATGACCCCCTGAGAGTGGAGATAGGACAGAGCCTGCAGCACCGACTCACACACTGTGGCAATCTGCTCCTCGTTCAGCCTGCAATTAGAGACAGGGGACTTAAACTGTGCAGAGCACAGTGCTCCTTCACAGGGGCACAGGGGGTTAAAGCACAGACACTTTGGATCCCTGTGACAATTGCCATCTCACCTCTACCATTCTTCCATGTCTCTTACTGAGGAAAACATTTTTCACTTGATGGTTGACAACTTTAAGTTTTCATAGGTTTAACACAGAGAAACTGCACTTTGAATTCTGTACCTAATTCATTCTGCAAGATGCTGTTTCAAGCAGCTCTGACAGGCAGCAGTGCTGCTTGATGCCAAGGTGCTGCAGTAACTGGTGAGACAGCTTTTTTTTAAGCAAATACAATAAAGACATTATTCACAAGGCTTATTGTGCAACTGTATCCACAAAACACCCAAATGCATCATTTGACAGGAAATATAGAGATCCTTTAGGTGTTTCCTGCCCACACTTGGGGTACACTCTCACCTAACTAAAGGTAGCACAGGGAAGACATGGAAGACAGTACTGATTTCTACCACTGTTAGCACATGGAATATGAGCCCCAAGAACCCCCTCTTTAGAAGCTGTTGTTGTTTAGAATAATAATACAAAAACCTTCACAATCGAGTGAAAACGGTAGAAACGAAAATTCTCTCCTGTGCCTGGGGACAGTGACAGCTCAGCATGTTTACAATGAGCAATGCTAGAAGTAAATTATTTCAAAAAATAGCTGAAGTACCCAATTTGAGTACTGTGGATTCTCAGCCTGTCTCTAGCAACAAGGTTCTGAACAACCCCCGGCTGAGGAGAGAGAAATGAAACATCCTCAAATTTGGGTCTGCAAGTGAGCCAAAGGAGAAGAGAGCACTCAGAAGGCAGAACTGTGCAGTGAACCAGCATTTTCTAAACCCATAACAATTTCTACACCATCAGCTGAGAAATCTACACTTATGCTGCTTGTTTGGCATCCCATACCTTACTCTTCCAAACCAGGACAGCTACAAGGTTGTAGCTGCACTGTGCCACACTGATGGCAACTAAATCTGAAGGGTGTCAGGGGGCTACTTCTGCCTTTATAATTTAACCTGAAAAGGGAGAGGGATAAAGGCTACCTGTGGGACCTCCCAGCACAGAACCCCATGTTTTTAGGAGCAGTGCTTTTCATTTCATAGTGCTTGAGCTGATTCACCTGAAAGCCCTGTGGTTCCAGAAGATCACAAGAGGTGCACTTTCACCCTATCACGTATGGAATTTGTTTTCAGTCAAGTGACTGCATAGTGTAAAACAGATTACTGGAGGATTACCTCACTCCTGGAGATGTAAATCACTTATCCCCCTCAGCAAAAGTTTAATGACTGCAATGATGGTATTTTCCTTCCTGGGAAAAACTGATAAAGGTTTGAAGCTTGCTTATGATAAATGTTATGGTTGTAACAGATCCTGCTTCCATCACAAGGGAAACAAAGCATTCATTACCAGGTTCAAAGAAAGCTTCTTAAAAGAAATCTAGGCTGAGGTCTCACTGGTAGATATAAACACACAGACCCTTCATAAACCTCTTCATCACTTTTTATCTGTAATTCAGTACCAGCCAAGAGCTTCAAGAGTTTCACTGGCCCTGTAAGCTGTAACTCAGCACTCCTCAGAATTAAATGTTGGCTTGCAGATGCTGAGGTGCCTCTGAACTCAGTTCTGGAAGGGCGTGCCCAGGTGTCTCCAGGACACTCCTTCCAGGTGGGGTTGTGGAGGTTACAGAGGACAATGTGGCTCTTTATGCCTCTCAAAACTGTGCTGCCAAAACACAAAACCCAACAGAGCAAGTTACATGCCTTAAACCCACCACAGGATCTAGGCCAAGCACGTATGTGAACTAAAGGTATACTATAATTTTAAAAAAAAGCTGACTACAATCAGTGCTAGCAATACTGCCTAACTGTAACCCAATTAAGATCCTGAATCTCCCAAAAAGAAACTCTCATCCTACAGACTTTCTTGGTCAGTCTTTCCACTGGCATTCCCTGCCCCAGTTTCCAGCCTCGCAGGAGGAGGGTGCTCCAGAGTCATGGGTAAGACATGATCACCATAACTGCATCATCAGAACAGCTTCTGAGAGGGACCAGAGGCCATTTGAGAACAACTTCTTTGCCCTACAGAAATGCTTTGGGCACTGTTGAATATGAAGCAGTGTAGATAAGGAAACAAATTTAGGAGAGTGTCCAGTAGTTGCTATCTTTAGGCAATGAAATTTGGGAAGGAGTCCAGATCTCAAGGCTCTGCTGCACTTCTCCAGAGGAGTTTGTGAGGTTGAATTTGTGGCTAAGGTTGCACCACTGAAAACTATTTCTGCATGCTCTTTAATACTTATTCAATGAAGTTCCTGGCCAGGATTCAACAGATATAGTAAACAATACTTTTTATGAGTACTGTATTTTACAGGGAAGGTCATCAAGGAGATGACTAGTGGGTATCTAAAGGGATCAGTACTTTAAATTAGTCCCTTCTATATCAGAAGTATTATCACATATTTAGAACGGATAACAGTTATAAACTGTAGTAGTTTCAGGGCACTGCAAACACAAGATCTCTATTTGTCCCAGAAATCCCCACTCTGCTGTTCTTGCTCTCCCATATTAAGGTCTGGGATTTTGCTTTGTACCTGATCTGAGACACGATGTCTGTGAGGGCTCCTCCCTGGAGGAACTCCATCAGCACCCAGAGCTCCTCTCCCACAAGGTAGCTCTTGTACATCTCCACGACGTTGACATGTTGATAGTCCCTCATTATCACCACCTGTAAACCACAGACAACAAGTGACCACCACAAAATCACTTATTTCATCTTCATCTTTTCCAACCAAGTGAGCACACACAGCCCTGCAATTACAGCGCAGAGCCTCCATTCCCCCACCAACAGCTGCTCTTGGTATGAGCATAATGCTACTAAAAGGAAGATGATCCTTCTCTTCCCTTCCTTTTGCCACACTGATTGTTCCAATGTGGACAGTAGAATCCCCCTGTCTTCAGCACACTCACCTCATTGAAGAGGAGCTCCCTGCGCTGCTGCTTCCTCAGATCCATCATTTTCACGGCCACCTGGCGCCCCGAGTGCTTCTCCCGAGCGATGCACACGATGCCTGTGGAGCCTTCCCCAATCTTGATGTAATTCTCCAGCAATGTCCTGGGATCTCCCTGGTCCACAACCATCCTGAGGGCTGCTTTGAACTGCTCGTGAGTCACAACCACAGGGTCCTCGCTGGCTGGCTGCCCCTTCCCAGCAGAGTCCTGGGGCAGGTGGAGGTTGCTGGAGCTGGTCTGGGTCTGCCTGTTCCTGGGGGACCCCGCCGGGGAGGGCCGGCCTGGTGGCACTGCCACAGCCTTCTCTGCTGTTGGGGACTTCTGGGGGGTCCCAGCTTCGGAGATCATCCTGGGGAACTCGGAGGCAGGTTGGTCTGGGGGAAGAGACTGGGCTTTGGCTGCAGGGCTGTGGGGGGAACCCCACTGCTGGGGCTTGAAGAAAGCATTAGGCTTCAAGAAGAGCAAAGAGGAAAGTGAGAGGAAAAAAAAAGTGATGGTTGGATTAACAAGCAGAGAGATGAGGAATCAGTTCTGTGTCATCCCACTCTGCCCTAGCACACCCTGGAGCAGACTGGAGTCAAGAGCTTCAGGTTCTCGTCTCCAGGTCTGCCCAACACACAGCTTCGATGAAGCTCTCCTTACATGCAGATCTCCAGGAATCCCTTAGGGAATGGGTGCTACACTTTTGCAGCCTCCATACTGAGGCAGTTTAAAGGGAACATGCTTTAAAAAAACCACCAAGACACAAAACCCACAGAAAAAAAAACCCAGCTGCTAAAAAGCATTCCAACCTTGCCACCAAAACTCAGGGGCAACCTGTGCTGCAGAGAATTTGAAAATCCTTTATCCCTCTGTGCCTCTGATCTTCCTTTGTATAAAAGGAAAGGGGATTCATGCCAAGGCTGTAAATCACTTTGATGTCTTGGCCTAATTCCCTTTGGGTAATTACACTCTGCCTACTGAAAACAGTCTCTGCACTTTCCACTGGTACCTGCAGAGCATTCCTGTTGATCAGGCATGGAATTAGTTCTCCACTTTGGGAAAAGCACCAGGCACCAGGACAGCTGGAGGCAGCCAACATGAGACTCCAGCTACACAGAGCAACCTGGCACCTCGCTGGCTTCAAACTGACCTACAGTGATTTTGGATTAGCAATGCTCAAGGTTTTTTGAGACCTCCCACTCAAATGACAAGCAGGCCCAACCCTGTTTAGTGTAGGAGATATAGTAAGATCACTGCCTGTGGGAATGTGGCTTCGGGATATGCATTCCCGTGCCAGGAAGGATAAATATTGTTGTGCTAATACTCACCCTGGAAATGCTGATTAATTAAAATTCAACAACATTTAGCAGGTGGGGTACAAAATAAATTATTAATGTACATGTATATGTAAAATATACATATTACACGTATATAAATATATGCAAAGTAATAGTAGATCTGTCAAAGAAGCAACTTCAGAAAGAGCAAACCCATCATTTGTATTATAGGGCATAACAGAAACTTCAAAGCAAAAAGCTTTTTCTCTCTCACAATTCAGAGAGATTATTAATAAAGTTAATAATATGGGCATGGGAACTGAAAACTGCCAATCAAGAATTTTTTACAAGAACACTCGTTTTCCCTGTCTCAGACAGGGAATAATTGTGTAGGATTTAATTCTATGCACTTTGGGTTTTAATCAAGTATTTTTGTCAAGAGCAGAATCTGCATAAGCCTCACACGCAGAGAGGGCCTGGAAAACACGATTTAGCAGCATCAGGGCACAGCACAAACATAACTGCCTGTCAGGAGTTCCTTCCTTCCCATACATCAGCTCCACCCCTGCAGTCCTGTGCTGACATGCTCACAGCAACACAGAATTTATTTCCCAAATATTGTTTTGTCTCAGGAGAGAGAAAAAACCCACGTTTTACATAAGCCAGAGCACGCAGAAGGGCACACAACACACATGAAAGCTCACACAGGTTTGTTTAACCATGTGTAAATCTTATTTCCTATCCTGTAATCTGACAGTCCCCATGAACATGTTTTCTGTCTTGGGACATTTTAAGGTGTCACTGATTCTCCCACTTCTTCCCTTCATAATGAAGATGCACTCAAACTTCCCACAGTGCTTTTCAAGGCACCACCTTCCCATTTCAGTTAGCAACTCAGCCTGGGTATCCCATTCCAGAGGTGGATGCTCCGTCTCTGGAAGCGTTCAAGACCAGGCTGGAGCAGCTCAGTCTAGTAGAAGGTGTCCCTGCCCATGGCAGGGGGTGGAACCTGATGGACACTAAGGCCTCTACCAACCCAAACCAGTCTGGGATTCCATGATTCAGCTATATCCCTGCTCCTTTCATCTGCAATTACACATTTCTTACACATTGTCAGCTCCATCAGAGCAGGAGACCCAGGTTTTCATCATCAGAGGCTGGTAAAAACATCTTGGATAACCAAATACCAGGGATGGCACAGACCCCTCACTGGAGTAGGGAGAAAGACTGGTCTTCAAGGTCTTCCCTACTCTTCTCCTCTGACAAACAGCTGGAGTTCAAACACTCCCAAGCACATCCACTTGGCTGGTAACTTCCATCCTGCTCCTGGGAGTGCTGAGCACAGCAAAGACACTCTCTGGGGAAGACAGAAGTGGCCAGTACTAGGTACTCAGGGGACAGGCCTCAAAGCAGTGTAGATCAGCCCAGGGTCACTGAGACAGCAATAAGTGCAATTTGCATTACACAAGGACTGCACACCTTCAAAATCCTCTCCCTTGGAAAGGAAACCCACTGTGCCCAAAGCCTTGAGCCTGGATCCTTATGCAAACTGCAAGAAGCTGAACTGGAGACGTCCCCTCCCGACAACACCCTTCAGAGCAGTCAGGTTGGTTTGGACAGTGGTTCCTGTCATCATCCTCCCAGTTCAGGCACTTCACAGCTGTGGGGAATCAGCCTGGCCCAGCATCAGCTTTGAAGCCACCAGACAAGCCATGCAAAGAAGATGGATGCTGAGTCAGCCCAAAATGGAAAAGAAGCAATGGCTGCATTTCCTATCCAGCACCAGGAACCAGAGATTTTCTCCAGTTTAACAAGAAATGAGTCATTCATTCAGGATGGCTTTCCTGGGGGAGCTGTAGCTGTGAGCTGTCCCCACCCTTTCCAAAATCCAACAGGCTGATTTCCTGTGCGACAGTACCGTGGGTGCTCATGCAAACCCTGCTGCTGTAGTGACCTGGCAGATAGAACTATAATCAACACCACTCTCCCGAGGTAGTTCTGGTTTGCACAGGCAGAAGAATACAGTGCTAATGCAAATCGTGGCAATTTCCCAAACGGCAAAGGCTCTTTGGTGCCAGCAGAATGGCACTGCAGTTATGCCTTTACCTCACAGAAGGTAATGACTAAGACCCCTCTTCCTTCCCAGCCCACGCTTCTGCAGCTCCGCCAAACCTTCTGCTGGAGATCTGGCTGCCATCCTGAGCTGTGCCTTGCAGCATCTCATGAAGCTCCAGTGGACCACACATTTCCCCTGCCCAGAACTACTTCGATTCCAACATTAATCATAACAAGAACAGATGGTTGCCCGATGTTTGCAATTAAATTGGTTACATGTGTAACCTCTGGAACTGTAAAGTCAACATTGCGGTCCAGTGAATAACTCTTACCTTGATCTGCAGGGGAGGGCCTGGCTTGTTCGAGGTGCTGGAGGAGGGGAACACGCTGCGCAAGAGCCTCCTCTTCAGGCTGTTCTCCCGTGATTTGGAGTTGGGGCTGCCCTCCCCTGAGGGCCGGGCGCTGGGCTGTCGCTGAAGCCAGCCCTCTTCCGGGCTCTTCATTGCCTCGCTCTCCCCCGGCACAGTGGACACGTGCTGCAGCCCAGAGGTGCGCTGCAGGCAGCTGCCATCAGTGCCCTGGAACTCTGACGGCCCCAGGGACTGGGCTTTTGTCACCATCCCATTGGGATGAGACTGCCCTTCCAGGCGGGATTTGTAATCCGGCCACATGGTCTGCCTCCGGGCCACCTTGGACCCACCATTGCAGTTGAGGTAGTTCCCATACTTGTCTGCCCAGTCTCCTTCAGGACTCTGAAGGTACATGTCTGGGGGTCTCTCATCTCCCAGGAGCCCAAGGGACTGGGCTCTCCTCCTGCTGGTGGGGCTCCTGCCCCTCAGAGTGTTCGAGCTGATGGCAGAGAGCTTCTGGATGTCATTGAGCAACCCAGAGATGTAGCCTTCCACTTCCACGGTGCTGCCCCGCACCACAGTCTGGGAAACACGGGGAAGGTGAGAAACAAGTCAGAGTTGTAAGAATCGAGGCTTAATTTATCTTGCCAAAAGTTAGATTTTGTACATATAGCCAAAGGCAACTCAAGGAATTCAGGAAAAATTACCAATTTTTGTCTTTTGTTTCATTGTCCTTTACTGAGGGAAAAAGAGTCCTTGGGTTACATCCTGCTGTCAGAGCAGCAGTGCTGTCAGCCAGAACAGTCAATTCTGCTGTTGAGCTCACATTCTAAAGGACAATATTAGAGCAAAACTGGGATATTTCAACACTCCTGGCTTTCTTGTGCTGAAACTGTGACACTACATCACTAATGCACTCACCAAGCTCCTGAAATATTAGTTCTCAGAAGTTCCAGCATGCTGCAAGCTCCATTTGCAAAACTCACCTTTGCTGTGCCAACACAAGGTTCATCTCTCCCTGAAGCACTCTCAGTAGCGTTGTAATCAGCGTCCCTCAGTCTGCTTCTCTACAATTTCTGCTAATACATCCCAGTCCTGACCAGTGCAGACTGTGCTGTTCCAACTCTGCCTCCCTGCTCTGCTCTGCCAAGCTATTATAATTAAAAATGATGAACAAAGGGTCACAGCAGCTCACAACTGCCTTGTAAGCAAACGCTGAAGAACAAGGCTTCCATCCAAACAGGCACCAGCTCTGTACAAGTAGGACACTTGAAGCTGTTGGTATATTATGTAGTGTTCTACCTTGGTTTTTTTCTGGAACTGAAAAGCTTACAGAAGCTTTTCTAGTGCTGGGAACCAAAATGTTTTTCATTTCTCCACAGAAATTTGCAGCACAGGATCACTCCTACACTTTCATGAACCTCTGCCTGAGGAAAGTCCTTCCCTGGAGTGACAGCAATCTCCTGTTTGCTAACTGAGCTCCAGGGATCTTCTAAACATGCTGAATTAATTACACTGAGACTAATACTTAGCTGGTGCAACACAGTAGCTCCAGTAATTTCAACAGAACACCACCACAGTGCACAAACAAGTACCTGGTTTGCTCAGCATCTGAGAATGAAAGGCAGAACGGAAGATTTTTGTTCAACAAGGTGAAGAAAGGACAACTCAGCTCACTCCATGGCACACACACCAGCTGCAGCTGGAAATTCTGGTCTTCACTCCTACTCCCTCACCACACACACCCCCCCCCCTTCCTCCACAGCCCAACTACTGCCATGGAACAATGTGCTGGGGACATGAACTTTTTGTCCTAAATGGACAAAAATCATTCCAGAAAGATGTGGGTATTCTCAAAATAAGAAGTCTCCAACAACACGCTATGGCATCTCCAGAAAATCCACTGCAGTGCTCTTCTCCCCTTCTGGCTGAAACTCCCCGGAATTAAACTGAGGTCACTCCCATGAAGTCAGACCTGGCCCCAGCAGAAAGGGGAGATGGGAGTTGATGTTGCTTTGCTGCTGTGTTTAAGGACTGCCATCAGATTAATGAGGAAACATCCAAATTTGAGCCATATCTACATGGAGTGCTCTTACGTAGCTCATGTCTTACTGACCAAAACTGAGAAGTTATAACAAGAAAAACACCTTTTTGTAAGCTACACACAAACCCAGGAACTATTTGAATAATTGAATCCAGGACTATATATGAGGGCTTGGCTAACCTAGCACTTGGAAAAAAACCCAAAAAAACCCAAACCTAACTGACTGCTATCATTGAACAGTAATTAATTCAAATGGAGTTTACCAGAAACAGTCAACTTTTTTATGCAGTCTATGAGAGCGTTTGCATTTGGAATCACTGGGAAAAACAGTGTTAGTTTAAGATGATTCTTTAGTTTTTAAAGCCTGTTGGGTATTCTGTCCTTGTTCTCTTAAGGATTTGCACCTCCTTTCAGCTGTTACCAGCCTCGGGTTTACTAAGTCAGACATGAAAGTTCTGGCCAGCATAAGGCTCAGGGCAAACTCCAGGAAATCTCTTCACGCACATTTCTGTTTCAACAGTGATGCCCCACATTATTTTTTGAGCATCCATTGCCTAATACTTGAGGAAACTTGGTTTGCTCTGGAAACGCCATCGGTGCAGCGTTTGCACCTCACTGCAGAACCTCACTGAAGCCAAGACACAGGAGAGTGCTATCACTTCTCCCTGACCCAAAGCCCCCCACCCTGTGATCAATGAAAATTGGGTTGCTTGACATGATTATTTTCTTGATAAACCCATACTGGCTGCCAGCTATTACCCTGCTATTTCCTTGGAAGTGGCTGCAAATAGATTACTTGCTTATTTGTTCCAGTCTCTTTCTGGGGATAGAAATTATTCTGACTGATCTGCAATTCCTTGAATTTCATTAGGCCCAGCTGACTTGAAAATATGCAACTTCTTAGCTAAGTCTCATTTCTGTTCCTGTTCATTTCTTATTCTGGCCTGCATTCTCATTCCTTCATGCTCATGCTAATTGTCAGCCCACTGATCACACTTAATGAAGACCAGAGAAAAATCATTAAACACTTAGGAATTCTCAGTGTCATCTGTTAACTTTCTTCCAAAACCAACAGTGAACAAATTCTTTCCTTCGTCATCCTCCTCCTCCTCAGTGCACTCATGATGTGTCCTTAGTGCTCTTTATGTTCTTTGAGAATAACATCTCTTTTTGTGCCTTGGCCTTCCGGTTTTGCTCCTACATGAATTTCTTTTCTCTTTGCCCTTTATAACTTGACCTAGTTTCCACCCTTCTGAGCAATCCTCCTGCAGTTTAAGCTCATTACGGAGCTCCTGATCTAACCAAGTTGGTCTCTTATTACACATTTTATCTCTTCTCTGGATTGTGCTCCTATCCTCTACTACATTTTGATCCTCAAAGCACATTCAGGACACCAGGCAATACCTTCTGCATTTTTTTGAACCTATTCTTCCAAAGCAAGATTTTCCTTTATAAACCAGCATTCTTCTCAAAGATCCTGGTGGGCCATTTCACTTGCAGGTTTGATTATGTACTGAAGCTTACATTAAATTAAATATAGTCCCCTTTAGTCCCCATGTTTTAAGCTACTGTACACAAAAAATGAAATATATTCGTCAGATAGCCAAATCTTTTTTATATCCCTCCTAAAACCCAAGTATTAACATCTCTGCTTTACAACATACCTTTCAGTTTTTAGGCCCCTGAAGGTTTTTTTTTAACTGGGAACAAAAACTTCCCCCAAGTAAGCAAGACTTTAGACACAATACTTCTGTCACCATCTTTCATTTCCTTTCCTGAGAGGTCACCACAAAGTTGTCTTTTCCCACAGCATGTTTTTGCTGTCACTTACAGAGTCTCCAGAAGCCAGTACCAGCAACTATCTAAACCCACCCATCTACAGGAAGCACTTGTTTACCCTTACTGAAGGACATTGTCCCATTACTATGTCCCACCTTCCACTAAAATGCTGGTTTGTCAACCATTTTAGCCCAGACCCTAGTTTAGTCCTTATTGTCCTCACTTGTCCATGAACAGCAAAGCAGTGCTACCCTGCTCTCTCCCACTTAGGCTTCCCTGGCAACTTAATTACTAATCAAATTTGCACACCCATGAGAATGACAAACCTGCTAAAACAGGTCTTTCAAAAAATTCTTCTCTTGGCTTCCCTGTACAACAGCTGAATGCATCCTGGGTCCTGTCAGCTACCACAGGAGCTTTCACGAGTCCCCATCACTGTGACAGGCAGCCAGCTGGTTATTTCAACAGTGACAGCAACAGGTCAGGATCCTACTGCCCTTATTCCTGATAAAGTTACTATCCCCTTGGGCTATCAAAGCCTGCTACCCACTGAATTCCATACATATACCACCCTTAGTCCCATTTATGGGTCACGAGAAACAGTGCCTCAACTTGGAAGCAACTCCCTGAGGACCAGGAAAGAACTATCTCCCTCCCTTACCTTCATAGGCTGGAGCTGCATCCTTGTGATCCTGGAAGGGTCTACCACTGGCTTGGGGCGCCTCAGCGTGTCCAGAATATTCTGCCATTGGGGTGGCAGGCCCACAAATTTGCCCTCCT
This sequence comes from Trochalopteron elliotii, assembly GCA_024734555.1. Lineage (NCBI taxonomy): Eukaryota > Metazoa > Chordata > Aves > Passeriformes > Leiothrichidae > Trochalopteron > Trochalopteron elliotii. The sequence continues at coordinate 309,710 of JANPWX010000409.1, forward strand.
TGGGGTCAAAGGAGGTATGGACACGGTGCTCAAAGTTCTGCGGGGCCGAGATCTCCGGGCGTTTCTTCTTCTTCTTACGGAACATGGTGCCTGAAGGGGAGAAGGCAACACCATCAGTGCCTGTCTAGGGCTGAAGTGCCCAAGCAGTAAAATCAGGTATCTAATCAGAATCTATCAGTTCTATTAATCAATTATGTTGTATTGAGAACATTTTCCAGTGAAAAGCACTTTATGAACTCCTGAGCTGATCACCTGCTTTTACAGATGAGGAAACAGGCACCAAAACAGTGATGATTTTGCCCAAGGCCACCTTGCAGGTTCATGGCTCAGATGGGATTTCTAGTGATTTCCTTTATTTCTACAAATTCATATTGGCTGATAAAATTATTTATAAAGTAATCAAGAGATACATATTTATATTATACATGCTTGTACCTGCATTAAATGGCGTTGGAGTCCAGCCAGTTAAACAGCACTGATTCCACCACAAGCCTGAAATTTAAGGTGGCTATGAACAGGGCTCAGGCTGTCTTCTCCCTGCTTACTCCAAGTAAGTAATATCCACTTGGTTCCCATTTAAGGACAGTAGAGCTGTTGCCAAAGGAAGAGCTTCCTGAGACTGACTCTGGATCTCAGTTTTTCTTGCTTAGACAGAGGGCTCAGGAGGGAGAGAGGAGGTGGTAGGTGGAAATCAAACTCTGTCAGCAGGTAGCTGAAGAAGCTAAAATTAAAAACTAAGATTCTTTTCCCTTGGGGGCTGAGAGAGACAGCTTGTGTGAACAGCCAGCGCAAGTGCAACAAACCAGAAGCATCTAACACTGAAATATACCCAAACACAGGAGACATCAAAATCTGAATTAAGAATTTTTAACCAAAAAAAGATACTTAGAAAGCTAAGAGACTGGACCTTCATGAAATCAGGAAGATACGAAGGAAAAGGAAGAACCAGAGTTCTGCACACAGTCAAGAGGTGAAAAAGCTGGAGAACTGCAGTGGCTTGACACAACCTTTCCACAAAAACCAGACAAGGAAGACAGGGTGAGGTAAAGAGATTTTCTGTGGAGAGCCAGGTTTTTCACAATGGGGAGTGGTGGGAGTGAGAGACAGACAAGCATAAATCAAAACAGGAGTGGTCCCAACGACATAGAAGGAAAAGCTTCCCTGTGACCAGGAGAGTCCAACATGGGAGCTGCCTGCCCAGACAGGCTAGGCAGGCTCCATCCTCAGGGGTTTGGTCTCAAAGCCAAAGCCCTGAGTAATCCAGCCTGACCCTCCCAGCTGATCCTGCCTTGAGCTGGGGGATTGGGCTGCACCTCTCAAGGTCCCTTCTCCCCTGCAATGTTCTATGACTCTATTCACTGCTTTGGGAAAAAGCTGCACAGGTTTTTTAAAGCAATTAACATCCGCCAATAAATGAAAATAACATCTACATGCTCTTCCTTTTCCACAGACAACGTTACTGTTGGCATTTGCTTCTCAGTAACACTGCTTACAGCCATTAATGCCATCTCTTCCCTGACACCAGGCTGAGGATTTTTGCCACTTAATCTTCAACTTTGCAGCAGTCACTCTTCCCCTGTACAGGACCTCAGCCTCCAACTATTTGTGCTGAATAAATATTTACAAGGGTCAGAGAGACAGACCACATAGAGAGATAACCCGCTGTGGTGTAGACATGAACACACTTCTAGAGGACATCAGCCCCCAAAATCAGCACATCACAGTGAAATCTATGTCAAACATTTTCCAGGTTGTCCCACTCTAAACTTGTTTAGGGAGCAAAGTGCAGCCACCAGCTGAACAATGGCTTTGCTCCCTGGTGCTAGACTGGGGTCTTGAAAATCCAATACACAATGGCTTCCAGTTTGGTTACCATGATCCTGCAGTCACAGGGATAGGAAGTGTTTGTATGGCAGAGAAGGACCTTTGCTCCATCTAACCCCTGGTCATGCAATCCATCCTTGGTGAAACACCAATTTCACACGCACTGCCCATTGCGACAGCCTACTAGAGATACCTCACAGATGAAAAAGAAAACAAAAGGCCAGGAAACAAACAAACCAACCCCACCCAAACAAACAACAAACCCCAACCAAACAAAAAAGCACTTAGAAAAGAGGCTGGAAGCAACTGCTCTGCCTAGAAGAGATTTTGCAGCCAGAATAATCTTTGCTTAGAACAAGCTCCAATGAAAACCCAAATATATCTTAATGGAGAGCTTATGAGAAGGATGTCTGTGCTCCTGGTCTGTATTGCAGCTCCTCAAACACAGTGATTCATTTCTCAGGCCCCTTAGGTGCTGCTTATTAACTAATAATCAAGACTAAAGTCAGAGGGCAATTCTTTATGGGAAAAAAACTGCAGACAATCCCAGGAAGGAAAGATACTCTAATAGCTTGTGGTGTTAGTAGTGCTCAAACCAACAGCTGGAGCTGCTGAGGAGCTTGAGAGCCTCCAAGGAAAGCAGGGAGTATCTCTGTAGCATTACAGCAAGTGGTTCAGTTCTGAATCCTTGACTACATGTGAATTATGATAGCTCCTTGATCCACCTTGACCCAGCCACAGCAATCCCAGTGATCTTACTATTTCAACCAGTACCTCTTCTGCTCCTACTCTCACAGCTTCATAATGAGAGGATACCCAGGGCATAGCAGACAGTCTCAAGTTTGCTCTTTTAAGTGCTTCATGTGGCAAAGGGTCCTGTAAAACAGGGTGTTGCAAATGCCACAATCATTAGCACTTGTAGCATCAATGGCTTTCTGAACACATCAGATATTTCCCCATAAGGAAAATGACTCCGGCTTAAGTGCTTCAAAATGCAAAATTTTAAAGCCCAGATGATATTTTGGCCCCAAGCACAACAGTGGCTCTATTTCACCATCTCAGTTTGCAGAAGCATAAGCACAACACTACATTTGTATATTTACATAAAATCCCTATCCCTGACAACCAACACGTGGACTACACCTGGATCCCATAGGCAAAAGCTTCCAAAACCCAGAAAGGAGCACCTACTGAGTTCACGGTCAGTTTTAAGCGACTGGTTGGCATGGCATCTACCTTATTGGCTTAAAACAGACAGCTTAAAAACAACAAAATGTAATCAGCTCCAAATACAACACACCCCTGGGCATCCAATAGCATTTGCTTTATATGGTCAGCATCAATCCCTGATTATAAAGAGATCAGACAGGTGGTTTAAAGGTAAACTGCATTAGGATCAAACAAAATACATACACTAAAAATAGTTATTTGAAATTCAGTGAATTCTAATAATCTTGGTAGGTTTTGCATCTCACTGAGGAGGTCTGTATTTAAACAGTCTCCTTTCACTTTGTGGTTTTCATGCAAGACCTATTTACTTGTATCTCCAATACCCAGCTAAAGAATGTTTATTGTTAAATCAAACACATAAAACCAGGCCTTTTCTAAGACAGTGAGAAATTCATAAGAACATTTTAAGCATATAAGATTTTGTAAATCAAGCCAAACCTGTATTTAAACATAGACAGCATCCCTTTAATATAACAACACAAATACTGTGACACTGATTTTATAATAATCTACTAGACTTTAGTCTTTCATTCAGTGCTGACAACTGTACTGTAAGAAATGTCACAAACATAAATAATAAAAGTCACTACCACAAGACAAAAGCAGTCGGAGATTGAAATTCTCTCAGCGATCCATTCCTGCTGCCTGGGAAACCACGTTAGGTTTTTCAACTCCAGATATAGCTGTTCCTAGATGATACAGTTCCAAAAGCTGTCACATCTGCCAGTGAGCACGAGAAAGAAATCCCACAGCCAGCAGATCCAGAGCAGGGGGAGGGATCAACTGGGAAGGAGGGGCAAGAAGAGAGAGGGGTCAGACTCAGATGAGAGGAAGGGGTGGGAAGATTAAGGATGGAAGGGGAATGAGAGTTAGTAAGGAGAAGAGGAATGGCTGGGAGACCGGCAGCCCGAGGAGGAGGGCACAGAAAAGAAGCCAGATCACCCGGAGGAAAAAAAAAAAAAGAAGAAGAAGAAAAAAAAAGTAGATAAATGTTATCAGGAGTGGCTCGTTCCAACGCCCAGACAAAGGCAGCAGCATGCACTGCCTTTTCACCCGACCTGCCTCCACCCTGCTCACGTCTAGCCACACGTTCCACTAGGACACCGCGCCGCACGGACCCATGCTCATACCCTCCCTCACTCACACATGCACTTGATGATAGCACGGCAGCACAGAGCTACTTCAGTCTCACTTGTGCAGTTTCCAGTTAAAAATAAGCTCTCCCTCCCCCTCCTTGCTGCAGCACTGAACTCGCTCATCAGCTCATTGCGTCGCTATCGCAGATCTGGACGCAGCTCCCTACATTCCTGCTGCCCCGGACGAGAGATAACGCTTGGTCCCTGGGCTCAAGAAAGCCATTCCCATCATTTCCAAGTCCTCCCACAGCTGATCTGCCAAACTGCTCTGGCCAGCTCCAAGAGGAGGAGAGAAGAACTCTTCCTACAGGACCTGAGGAACTGCAGTATGCAGATTCAGTTTGCAGTAGGAAGATGAAGATCCCAGAGAACCCACCAATTAAAAAGAAAAATGTATTTCCATACTCTGCTACTCAGGTCACTGTCATGTGCTGCATTTGAAATGGATTACAGGTTAACTAGCCATTATCCATGCATGTCATATGCATGTGTTCACACAAATGTATGTGTGAGTATGCACACATGGAATTTCACTGCATCCCATACCTTCTAAAATACTCGTGTTTGCCTTCCTGAGGTTTGCAACGCTCTTATTATTTATAACATGCCATAAATGATCATAGCAGTTTGCAAACAAAGGGAAATGACAGGTTAGGTCCTTGAAGAGCTGACAAACCCAAATGTGACTTCACACAGCAAGGAATGGCAACAAGGGTCAGTGAAAGGGAAAAAGAAAAGCCAAACGGTCCAAAATCTGAAACAGGATCTAACAGCACTGCCCTGACATCTTCCACTTTGTCTGCAATTCTAGTTTTAGAAATATTCGTAGAAGTACTTTTTTGCCTCCTAAAGGAAGAGTGGATATTTCCTTGCTGTGCTATCCCTTTCTTCATTTCAAGTCCTCTCCTTCTATTCCTTTCTCTCTCACCAGCCCCCCATGGCAAAGCTGCATGTTGGAGCAAAGCAACAACACAGCAAACTGATGTGATGCTCTAAATCCTGCCCAAACACACACGAGAGCACAGATTAATATTACATTAGAAATAAGCTTAGGGAGAGACATATTTGTTATATTGGTGGGTTTATTTCTGAGGAATGAGAAGAACAGCACGACTGGCTTGACATTTTTTGCCTGCCCCCACTGGACAGGATTTGAAGGCTTCTGGAGGCTTCGGTGCTGCCTCTCGCCTGCTCCATTTCCTTACTCATAAATTAGGGCTAAAACCTAAAACCCAGTGAACGCCTATTTGCTCAGCTTGTTTGGGACGCTGCTGGGTTACATACTTTTTAGATGTGTTTTAGCTATACCATACCAGATTCATTCTGGCACATATATAAAAGCACTTGCAAAGAAAAAACCTCTTGAACTTTCCAAAACCAGCACAGGCATGTCCCAAATGCTAATGGGCTTTATCCCTCGACAAATAACAAAGTTTTCCATTATTTACAGTCCCCTAGAAATCCCAGCTGAAGTCACCATCCCATTGTGTCTGTCTCTGAAGTCAGGCCCCACCCTCTAGAGGTCTCATCTAAACACACGAAAGGTGAGGAAAGGGAATTATTATCCTCATTTGCAGATGAGACAGAAAAAAATTACTAGCCCTGTTTCTTCCCACCTATGTCTAGATTAGCAGATCTACAACATCTCCCAGGTATGTCTCCTGGCTGCTTTTTAACTTTATATCAAGGCCAGATCCAGGCCCAACACACCCTGGCTTCCACAGAGAGAAAACATGGGTGCAGGCCCCCAGCAGAGGCCAAGACACACTCTGACCACAGGTCTGATCTGGACACCAGCACGTACGTCCAGAAGCCTTGACAGAACCCAGCAGCACAGACAGAAATCACACCCAAACCTCAGCTGCAGTCCAGTGCCTTCATTACAAGACCAGCCTTTCCCACCTGGGCTCAGTGTGTGAGAGGGCACAGCCACCAAATGCTGCTGCAGCACCAGCGAAGGTGGCTCACTCATTGTGTCCTTGGCACGCAGAGCCAGCAGGACATGTGCTGCAGGTCACCAGGGTGAGACCAAAGACACAACAACTCTGACCCTTTTCTCCCATCTTTTATGTGATTCATGTGGCTTGTGTCCTGTTCTGGCTATACCAAACCGCGCTGTGCTGCACTACTGACACAGCCCACTCCTACACCCCTCCCTGATCCCTGTCCAAAGAGCAGCTGCATTGTTCCACATGGATTTCCTGACGTTATTCTGTCATGAAGGATGCATCAGGGTTAAAAACAAATTGCTGTATTTTGCTGTTAATCCAAAGCACCACAGAGATTCAAGACAGAGCTTGATAGATTCAGGGCTTCACTCTCCGCTGTCTTGTGTGACAGATCCATTCAAAATCAGCATAAAAGTACCATCAAGATTAGAATAAGAACATTTAAGGTCCTGTCTCCAAAAATTCACATGAATAGCAACATCTTACATATCAGACAAGAGGTTACATTGGGACAAGCCAAGGGGCCACATCTGGCATGTGGGGTCACATGGCAGGGGAAGGAGCCAAGGCATTGGGCTGCAACACTGGGCACCACATCCTGCGGCTCCATGTGAGCCCTGGAACTTCAGCGTGCTCTTGCATGGCTCACAGATCCAGCTGCCTCTGGCACACGGGGTTACAGGAGGGAAGCTGCAGCTCTGTGCTGCAAATGGACACAGCACAGATTTTACTGTATGCAGGAAGTCACACACTCAGGGAGCAGGGCTGAATTCTCATAAGCAGACCTGTCCCAGCAGAGGCACTGGTGACCACCGTACTCACTCCAGCAACACCGCAAAGGGCTGACAGAGACACTCCAGCAGTTCCCCAGATCACCCAAGTCTAGAGATGCAAGAGTTAAACTTCCTTCCAGCCCAGCACTAGACAATCTCAACCCGTAGTTAAGCTCATCATGTTCTCCCAAAGAGAGATACAAATATATTTAATTGCTGTCAGCAGCCTGCAAGGCAGTTTGCTTGTGTTATCCCTGCAGGATAACTGATGGGAAAACTGCAGCCCAGGCAGTGCCCCCCAAAACATGGAGGACCGATCGCTTAAACTCCACAACCTGCCTGACTCTCGGTGCCTTCCTGGCTCACTGCTGCCAACACTGAGATGCAAATTTAAATCGCCAACAGACAAGTCTTCTCCCAGGGAATATCGGTTATCCTGCTCTGTTTGCCACGACTGTGAGTGTTCACACAGCCCCTCTGTATGTTAAAACCTGAGGTGCACTCCTAACATGAGATAAATGACTGCTATTGGCTACAGCTACATGCCGTTCATCAATTAATTACAAAATAATCCAATTACTAACACTACAAGTTAAATGGCTGAGCCCTAGGGAAAGTGTAATTTCCTGAGATATTTTTGAGGGAAATAGATTTCAGCTTTTAGTCTATGGGCACCCACCCTCCATTCCCACTGTTCTCTTTTGCCAGACAAATGGAAGGTCAGTCTCAGAACAACAGTGTCATTGCTAAGACTGAATGGCAGTGCATTAGTCCTCGAACCACATGGTAATCCTGCAGCCTTAGAAACCATAATGAGGAATTCCTTAAAAACAAGACCTGTAGCAGCCAAGTGCTGATTTTGTGCTCCATTGCACTAAGTCTATGCCATTAGAGCTCAAAGTCAGTGGGACTGGTGCAGGAGCACTGTTGGTGCCACAGACAAGGAAGCAGCTCCCCAGTCCAGAGCCCACCCTGATGAGGTGTCAGAGTCTGCTGTGCTCTCTGCAGCCCTCAGTGCTGAGCAGCACAATTCCTGGTGAGCCTTCAGCTACTCCTGCTCACCTGTGTCCTGTCCAGGTACAGAGCTCATGTGCTTCTCTGAATGGGATGGAACTTCAGCAGGGTATCCTTGTAGGTACCCAAAAAGCCCTCAAGTGCAATACAGAGCTCAGAGTCTGGCTGTGTGCTTTTATTTGCAGTTGGGCTAAGCTACTCCAAGCTGCTTTAAGCAATTTTGTTTAAAGCAATTTACACAAATATTTAGCTCTTTTCTCTGCTTGTGAATTTCCCTAAGCATATTACAGAAGTAGGTTAAAAAGAGCTCTTTTTTCCTGATTGAAGGCAGGACAGCCAAACTTTAAAGAATTTCCTTAATTTCATTCCCCTTGGGAATGAAAACCATTTTGTGACCAAGCAAGGGTTGTTTCTCACTTTGCAAACCTTGAGAGCAGGACCCAGGGTCGCCTTCTCAGGTACATCCATATTCACACCCATCTAGACAGAAACAACCCCTATGCACAGAGCAGGATTTCCATCTGGGAGCACAGTTAGTAATCCAGCAAGCTATTTGCTGATAGCTCTTTCCACTATTTGATCAGCTTTGCTTCTAGATTCATAAATCATTGTTCACATATCATGCAGGATGTACATACCAAGGCAGCACTGAAGGCTAAAAGCAATATAAAGCTTCACCACACCACCAGGAATGAGACTTTTCTGTGGGACAGGGCTGGAGAGAGCACGAGGGAGCAGCTTCCCTTCCCCAGCAGCTGTGTTAGGGGCTGGCTCAGGTTGTACCCAAACAGAGAACTCAGAGAAGCAAAGAATGGGCAAAGGTCTCTTACTCTCTGTACATCCCCCAGCCTCACCTGAGAGCTCACACTCACCAGACACAAATTGCTCTTCTGTTTTCTCAGTGCTCTGTTCCCAAATACATTAAAGCATTAATGTCCTGGCAAAGAAGAAAGCAAATATTAACAGACAGGACTGTTTTCTGTCACTGCAAATACCTGCCTGAATGCACTGATTACCTGACAAAAATAATTAAGTACAAATACCCAATAAAAACGTATATTGTAACTTAAATAGGACGAGATTAGGCAGCTTTCAGCCAGCCAAAACACACACACCCAGCCCCACATGAGTACTCCAGCATAGCTTCAGGAGGTGTTCTGAAAGGATCCTGGTCAGCATAACCGCCAGAAGGTTGGGAGTACCCATAGGAAGGATTTAACTAGACCTCTCTGTAAGGTATGGCGAGGGTCCTTGCAAATACAAGATACTTAAGAGCAGATATTACTCTGTCTCCCGTAAAGGCAATGAGTATGCATGTTCCTGACATGCTGTCTGCTCTCTCAAGCATCATCCAGAGTAGTTTTTAACCCTTTCTTCACCCCAGAGTTTTAAGAGCATCACCCTGCAGGATTCAACAAGGCATTTTCCCTCCACTTTCCCCATCCTCTTGAGTGTCAGTTGGCTGAACTGCCAGACCTCAGCCCCACATGTTGTCCCACCTCTTAGACTCTGGAAAGTAAAAACCATAAGATCTTACTGGCAGCCCTGCTGCAACAATGCCGGTGGTGGACAGTTCCAGGGGAGAGGAGAAAGAAGGGTCTGGAGGTAAATTCTCCCACTGTCATGCAGCAAAGCCGATTGGAGGATGGTGTTGCTGGGCTATAGGAGTAAAGATGAAGCAAACTCCTTCCCAAAGGAATCCAGCTCCCAGTTTTTCTTCCCTTCCAGAAGCATCCCTTGAGAGAAAAAATTGTATGACCCCCTGAACTATTCCACTCTCACTTCACCCCAGGCTGGCACTGCCAACGCATGTGTCATCATTACGCACTGGCACTGCTCAGCTCCGAAGGGAAGGGGTTAAGCCGAGGCAGCACCGCCACTGGGAAGTGGAGACTTAGTTTAAACTGACAAACCCAGTCCTCCGTAAACACAGGGAACAAATCCCACGAAACAGCGGCCATTAGGACGGTTGTTCTGGCTTTAAAGCAAGCAAGCAAGCTAATCAATGTTGATCCCCAAATCTGCGGGAGGGCGCTTACCCCTGACTCCTCATTGCTCCGTGTCCAGAGGTGAAATGAGAATGTTCTGCCACCGGAATTCGCTGACACGTCGATAGACTTGGGAGAGAAAGACGGCAGGAGAAAGCGGGAGAAGAAAAAGGGGTGGAGGCAAGTCTGACATGTTTGTACAGTGTCTGGTTCACCTAAGCTGCCGAGTTTGATTTCAGGGTGTGGTAGCAGATGGGACACAGGAGCGCTCAGCGTGGAGAAGCCTCAGATTCCTGTTGCACGGAAAACGACAGATGCCAACGGCAGAGCCTCTTGGGACCATTTCGCCGCCTTCTCACCGTCTCCTCTCTTGGTCCCTAGAGGGAATGAGAGAGAGAAAGAGCTTAGAGTTACACCTGGGCACCCCGGCGTGCCAGGTCTCAGGCAAGAACCTTGGGGAGATTACCCCCCTTTCCCCTCTGCCCTCTTTCACACCCCACTTGACTGTGACTTATTAAAGCTCCACTCGTCAGCTCTTCTCTCTCGGCTCCACAGCCTCGGGGCCGGGAGCTGCTGAGGCTTCTAACGAACCCGACATCTCCGCCTGCGTAGCCCGGCTGCAGATTTCAGGACCTGCCACCAATCCCTTGTCATTCCAGGAAGGAAAGCTTTGATCGCTTGCTTTATAGCTCGCTGTAGAAGAATTCACTCCATTTATTTGCATTGCAGATGAGCAGCACATGACCTGGTGCTTTTACTTTCCCCCCCGTCCTCGCCATGAGTCAGTGCTGCCAGATCTGGAGTCTGGGATCACCCTCTAATCCAGTTGCACTGCCTGTGCCTCAGGGTTTACTGACTCCTGGAAACAGACTTTCCACAAGCAGCAGTACACCAGCCCTGGCAGTGCCGGCTGGGCTTGGTGGCTGGGCCACCATCAGAGGACTCTTTGGGGATTACAGCGTGGAGCGGTCAGAGTTCATGGCAGCAAACCCATCAGCTGCCCTTGCTCCATTGCAAACAAAGAGGATTCTTGGCCTCTTCAGACCACTGAGAATGCTGGCTTAACCCTCAGATATTTTTAGGTCCAAAGAGCAGAGATATAAGCCATAAAAATCCACCCCCACGACTTTTTAGGATTTTTTTACAACATTGGTTTTATTGAATCACCCTTAAATAAATTAGTGACATGCTACTAATAATGATTAGGTGGTCATTAGTATTGCTGGGAGTGGCTTGTCCTGCAGAGATAGGGCAGCCCAGTGACCTTTTAGCCATGTTCCCCCCATTCCCATTTTCCTCCCCACTGGTTCATTCCAACTAAAAGAGCTGCAGTATCTTTGTACAACCACCAGAGTCTCAGCTGTAATTGGAATTCATGAGCTCTACAGTACTATCATGGAGAAGGAACAGAACCAAAGTTCATAGAGAGAACCTTTTGGACCTGATGGTCTGAGGTTCCTAATCCTCATTTCCCAACCTGCTTAGCTAAGTTGTGGAAGGCTTCTTCCTGAACACGCAGCCACTGCTTCTACATTACACTGCAGGTCCCTGCCTGCCACAGTGACCCAGGTTTTCTGCCTATTCCCTCCCCAGGGTATAGGAACTAGAGCTAGCCAGGTTCCTTTCTGTCTGGGGATTAGCTTCTCTCTCCTATGGGGCAGACACCATACACAGATGTAATCAAAAGAAGGAAAGTTCCTTTTAATAGTAAAAAATCATAGTAAATAACAAAGGGGGACAGCATTCTTTCCCAAAGCACTGAAACTCACCAGGCAGAGTAGCATGGTGGAGGATCAGAGATGAGGAAGCAGAGGGTGAAGCTGGTGGGTGTGGATGGCAAACCATCCCTGTCATCTGTGCACCTGGGCTTTGCTGCTGTGCCAGGCAGCGAGGAGTCATTGCACAACCATGGCATAGGGAGCGTCATGCACAAATGGCTTCTGCAGTCTACAAGGAGTCATCCAGCCTTGGAGCTGGCTCCACATTTGCATGAGTATTGTATTTCCTGGGTTACATGCTAGCACAGTCTTCTAGAACAAGACTTGAGTTCGTTACAAATGGCAGAACCTGATTTTTCTTGTCAAGGCATAAGTTTAGATGAAACCAAGGCAGTTCTGAGTCAGTGTGAACCTCTGCTGCCTACAGTCTTTTAATGAAAAATTAGGCCACTTTCCAGTCTTTATATTCACAAGTTTGGTCCCAGCAGTCCTGCACACTTTGAAGAAAATTTTCCCAGTAAAAGCGACACGTCTCTAATTTTCCCCTTCAGCGACTATCCCTTCATTACACATTTTACTGCTCCTTGTCTGCCTACTGCTCCCTTCTTGCCTAGAGAATTGCACAAGACAATATAAATAATTATACTGGCACATTTATATAAGCATGCGATACACACCCCACTCCTCCTACGGCTGCTCTCTCAGGTCCTGTCGGTCCCCGGGACAGCCATTCCTGGCAGCAACAAGTGCTGCAGGGTACGTTGACTAAACGTCTGCATTGCAGCCTGCCTGATTTATCTTCCCAGCAAAGGCCATTCCATATTCCATGTCCCCTCCCCAGACACAAAGCAAAGCAAATTTCAGATCCAAAGTGCTGATCTCACTGTGTTCCTCACCCTGCCCAGCCACATCACTGTGCTAGGAGAGCTCCGGGATCTCACATCCTGCACTGCTGCTGCAATAGGTTCCATTAAATCACATTTAATTGCCACTGGAGGAGGATTTTGTGATGAAAACCCCACTATTCAATGTTTTCCTATTCCAATGGGCAACACTGGGGATTTTTAACTTAAAAAATAGAAGGTCAGAGACACCCAGGCCAACTGTACCATGTACAATGTCTGTCTTCTACCTCAGCCAGGAGCAACATACCTGCCCACCTGTCTGAAGCTTGTGGGAACTGGGCAAACTGCTAAGGAAAACAGATCTGTATTCAACAGAGCTTCCAGGAAAAGCATAACATCAAGGCACAGGAAATTTGATCCATTCAGGAAATCCCAGTAAGAACTACAGCAATTCCACCTATGGTCCAGGCTGTGGCTTAGGACCAGACTTTCCATCAAATCTTCTCTGTGCTCAGGGATCAGATAGGAAGCAGAAATGCTCTTCCACAAAGAATCCCTTCCTTCTCCATCATGGTTCTGTAAATCTAGAGAAGCTGGCCAGGGGAGTGAAAGAATATACTTAAGGATTGGGACTAAGGGGTCACTAGGAGAAAGGGTGTGTTGCAAATTTGCACATCAGCACCAACCGGTGGGAGGAAGCACGAGATAGGAATCAAGTATGGGAGTCTCCTGATCAACACATGAAGTGAAGCCAGGACTGGAGATAAGGAGGGAGCAATCCAGAGGCAGTTTCACTTTAAATGAGTGCTTACAGTTAAGCCACCTTTCCTCATGGGTATCCCGTTCTGAGGTGGGTAAAACATTCCAGGAGAGCATTACCTGGATAGCCAGCTCCAGGGTTTGGGTTATCCTCCTGCTTACTATGCATTACTGCCATTATCCAGGTAGTATCCTGAGAGCCAGCAGGACAAAGCCCTGCTTGCACTCAGCTGCATGAGCTCACCCAGTGTTTTATCCAAAGTTTACAGTCTGAACCGGGGGAAGTTTTTCCTGGTTCAAAACAAAACACAAACGCTTGAGAGCTGAAGAACTGGAAGTTCATTGAGCAAGTCCATTTCCTCTGCCAGAGCTCTGGGTGCTGTCGAAGATCTGGACATATCCCCACACTCCTATCCGGCAGGGCAGTGGGCAGTTCAGAGTCCCTCTTTACCCTGTGGCAAACAGTGCAGACTGGGGCACGTGGAAGAATGGAATTTGTCCTGTTTCAGGCTCGCATTGGGTTACAACCAAGTTCTCCTGGGCCAAACAACTCCTGTGATGGAGCAAAGCATGGCCAGCAAGGAAACAGCACACAAACCTACAAATTCTACCAAACCGAGAATGTCAGAGGCAAGAAGGGCAGAATCATTAAGGTTGGAAAAGAACTCTAAGATCATCAAGTCCTACCTTTGATCCATCACCACCTTGTCAGGCAGACCAGAGGACTGAGTGCCACATCCAGTCCTTCCTTGAACACCTCCCAGGATGGTGACTCCACCACTGCCCTGGTGCAGTGCCCAGTGCCTGACAACTGCTTCAGTGAAGAAAGCAGATTAAACTTAGACAGAGTAAGAAAACATCAGACTCTTTGAAAATTTCAACTCCCACTCTGATGAGAAATTGAAGTTAAAGCTCAAGAAGATCACCTGAACACAGCACATGCTATTTTGCTACTGCTTAAATTCCTGTGGCTTGGTAGACATTCTCTACAGATAATATCAATACAGCTTGGAACACAGCCACCTCACACTTCTTCCAGATCTTTTACTTGCAAAAATTCACTGACTTATTTGGTTATAACAGAAGTAATGTCCTGGTGCTCCACAAAAGCCTGTGCCACCCTCTACGAAAGGTGCATCTTCTGCTTCCCACAAAAGTCACGATGATCAGTCCTGCAATGGCGACATCACAGCAGAAAGCCAACATTGCCTACAGATTCCCAGGTCACCTTGGGAAAGGCATTCTGCACGCTGGTAAAATGACTGTGACAATGCTCAACTCCCCCAGAACAGAGGCGGCTTAATCTGTTGTTTTTCCAAGCATGCTGTGATCCTTAAGGATGCTATAGAAATGCAGATTGAAATCCCTCGCTGGCACCAGAGGAATACAGACCGCAGCCTCTGTTCTGAATAACTAGGTCAGTCAGCTATCGCTGAAGTATTAGCCAGAATCCAGCGAATTCCTAGTGGCTAAAATAACAGCTGCAAAAGTCTAACACCATTTGCTGCCATTAGTCACTCTACCTCTGGGTACATTCAAACCCAACTCTCAGGAGCTTAGAATAATTTGAGAGTTGGAGCCTATGCTTGTCAAAATCCAGGCACGTGCCTCTGTGCAGCACAGGTTTCCCATCCCACTTGCTGCTTTGTGGAGGCAGGGAACAACTGTCCTCGCAGCCAACTCAGCCTTACCCTGAAAGCATTCAGGCCAGGAAAATCACTGCTAATCTCATGCCAGGGAACGGGCGTCACCTCCCAGCAGCAGCTTCCCTACAGCAAGTACAGTAGAGGGCTTTGACCTATGGTGGCGAGTGGGTGACATTTAGCGGGGGGAGAAGGCTGATAGAGGCAGAGCAGCTATTCCTCTCCATGGAAGAAAAGAGGGGAGGGGCTGACAATTGCAATAGGAACAAGTATCCAAAATTTATTTCAACCCCTTCTAGCTGCTGAGGCTGGATCAAGCATTTGGTTTCCTCTCCCTAGAAATAGCAGGCAGTTAAAGGGTTAAACCTGGGGGGGGGGGGGGGGGGGGGTTTGTGTGTGTGGGGGGTTTGTGGGGTTTTTTAAACTATTATTTAATTTATTTTCAAGCTGTGGTTGTTTCAGGAGCCCGGCCTACAGTTCAGCCACACAAAGTCATGCCACAACACAGCAGCCACAACCTGCAATGCAGGAACTGGACCTTCTTGTTCTGCCACTGAGAGCAGCATGTCACAATACTGTACCCTCGGTTTCCCTTATTTCCACAAGCAGTGAATGCTCTGGAGTCCACAGAAGGGGCTGCAAAGGATTAAATTATTATAATCCCCACTCATAGATTTATTGATATAGCACAGAAAAGTGGTATCTGAGACATCCTTGTCTTCCATTCTAACTGCTACAACAGAGGAACAAGTGAAATCCTACCTCCCCCTAAGAGTGAGTTTTGGTCTTTCCTGATAGTAGTTATAGGAGTCACTTTCTTTATCCTCAGCCTTCATTTAGGCTGGAATTTTTAACAGCCTGAATGCTGCCCAAGACAGAAGGAGGTGCTGGTTGTTCTGCAGTATCAGTTTCAGCACAACACAGACTAGTGGGCAAACAGTGAAGTTCCAACTACCATTTGTCCCCATTAAAAACAAGTTTCCAAACTACCCAAAACATCTGTGCAACTACTGAGGCTGTCGGATTCCCCAATAAGGAACTAAAGCATGCACAGAGTCAGGCAATGCACATTAGAGAGGACTGGAACACGCCGGCTGTCTCTGGTACTGTAGGAACATTTTTTTACCACAGCCCTACCCTACAATGAAGGGAGGCCAAAGTGAGCACAGTCACAGCCTACCTGAGCACATGGACCTGCTGGCACTTGGCAGAGCAAATGCCCGTCCTTTGGAAGGAGTCTAGATCCTGCTGGCTGCTGAGAGAGGGAAACCATGGTGGAACAACTCAACCAGAATCCTCTTCAACATGACACCAGAAACTAGTCCACTGATATACACTTGTGCCTGTATGTATCTAAAGATAAAAGAAAATTTCCATCATCATCACCATCCTTAAAGAAGAAAAAAAGCAACATACGACAGAGCCATTTAAGCTGTAAATAAGATGTAATATTTCCTAATCTGCACACTTAGAGATTCTGAGGCTAGCATTGTAAAAATAACTTCAATTAATCTTCTATTTAATCACCGTTCCTCAAACTGCTAATTCAAAAAATCCCTTTTCTTGTTCATGTCCTTTCTGAGTTGACAAATAAATTCTATTAATAAATGAATTTTTAAAAATTCATTCCAATACAAAATATAGTTCATTTTAAAAGATAAAAGATAGTTCATTAACTAGTTAATTTCCACACGTGACCTTTGGGGGAAAAAAAAAGGCAAAATAAAAAAGCCTTGTTAACACTTAAAATTAGTATTTTCTTTTTTTTTTTTCTTCAGAATTTTAATGAAAACTGAAAGCCTGAGTTACAGTTGGGCCCAAAGATGTTCTACAGAAATACTTGAGTATTTAGCTGAAAAATTCCTTCATTTTCTTCTTTCCATAGATAGCAGCCCCAGCCTAAGCACAGCCACAGACCACTGAAGGTGATCCCAGACCACAGATTAGAAGTAGCCAGAAAATTCAGGTGAGCCTAAGAGACTCTTTTAAAAACATGTCTTTAAATAAATAAAAGGTAATATTCCCTAAATAAGTTATTGGCTCATCTTTATGTCACCCAGGCTGCCGTTTCAAGATGCTTTGGGAGAACATATTTAGAACTTGGAAGAGAACACAAAAGCCCAAAGAGCTTTGCAAATTTCTGCTTTGGGAGCAAGCAGAATTAGTATTTTTTCCCTTTAACACCCAACAGTATTCTACAAGAAAGAGGCAGAAATCAGGAGGTTTTCTAAGCAGCAGTCACAGACAGGAGCACTTTGTCTACTGACATCATCTCATGGTTGATGAGGTGGCACAAGATCCTAAGCTATTTGTGCCATTAGTTAATACATTTAGGTTTCTAATGAAATAAACACAAGCAGGCGTTTTTCCTTTTAGGGCCCAATTATTCCATCCCAGCACTGGGTTTGCAGCCTGACCTTCCCCCTTTCCCTGCACACTCAGGAGCTCTGATGGCTGTGGATTGTGAGTGTCCCCAAAGTGGACAGCTTGCTGCAGCACGACCAGCTCAGAGATGACTTGCCCAGAGAGACTTCTTCCCAAAGTCAGCTGTAACATCTGTTCTTCGGACGCAATCCAAAATCCCTTGAAACCAGAGCTTTTTCACTGACTCCCACAAGTGCTAGAAAGATCCTCATTCTAAGCTGGATGTTACAGGAAAGAAGTTAATTTCTAGCATTATTGTATGCAGTGATGTACTTTCTTGGCCAAGGCCCAAAGTACTCATTATGAAGTGTAACACCCTGCTTAATTCTTCCAGAAGCCAATCATAAGGCTACTATGAATTTTAATGAGCACTGAATCAAGACCCAGATGGTTTTTTAAGCCAAATTATCCTGTTCTTGGTTATTTTAAGATCTGTGTAGTGCCTTCTGGCCACTACATGTTAACTCCTCTGTTCCTGGCCCAGATTAATGTCAGACTTGCACCCCTCTTCTCCCTCCTCTAAGCACAGCTCTCCAGCTGTACTGTGAAGACCCTCAGCTCCTTCTGTGCTTTGAAAATCACAGATTTAGAAGACTCAGAGGTTGACACAGGTGGGGTAAAAAGGTTCCCACAGCACTTGGCGGGGAAGAAAGTCAAAATTCTAGAAGGCCACCAATAAGGTAACACTGACCCTGCAGACAGTCCTATTTAACCAACTCTCAGGGACAAACAATTGAGCTCAGAGCCACCAAGTTGACATAATCAGTTTATGGAGTCACTGTCTCTGCTGAAGTTGCTGAGTACATTTGCTTTCTAGTTTGCAATGCCATGTTTCATTTTAACTACACCATCTTGTCTACACATTCTATGCCATATCATCCCCCTGGCCAGGGGATGCTGCTGCAGTGCCTCAGCTGGGTCTACACCAAAAATGACACTGCTCAAAGCCACGGTATGACTACATTGATTCTTCAGAGCAGGTTACAAATTACCTTCCACATCTACCACAAACCATCACCTTACTCTTTCCTTTGACTAAACTTGGGGGTTTGTGGGGGGGAGCTGTGGGTGGTTAGTTGGTTGTTTTCACAGTTGGGGTAAGAGGGGGAGGAAAGGAAGAAGAACACAAAAGGAAAAAGATTCCAGTGCCTGCTTTCCTGGTCCCCCAAGTATCCAGGATCTTCTCTCACTGCAAAAGCAGTTCTCATTCCAATGTCCCAATGCCTCTGTTCTTAATGAAATCCCCTTTATATACTCATAGAATCAAAGAAATCACAGAATAGTTTGGGTTGGAAGACACCTTAAAAGTCATTCAGATCCAACCCCCGTCCATGGGCAGGAAACCTTCCAATAGACCAGGCTCCTCCAAGCCCCATCCAGCCTCACTTGTATGGATTTTTCTTTTTGTATTTTGGGATTATTTCCACCCCCCTAACCTCCTCAGCCTTGTCCAGTAAACAGATGGATGTCACAGAAATGAAAAGCATGAAATGGAAAGAGTAACCAAAACTGAAATGCAGCATTATGCAAGGCAGCTATGGAGAAGAAACAATGTCATGGCACTGGCTGTTACTCAGTCAAGAGTGGTTAATGAGTTCACGCTATTTAACCACCTCCCCAGAATGGGCATCACAGCTTGCAGAATGCAGATAGAACTCTAAAATGATTGAAAATGAGGAGTAGGAGGGAAACAAGGAAGCAAAAGCTGGTTTAATGTCCTTTCTTGCCTTCAGTTGCATGACACATGGCACAGTTGTCCTAAGCCTGGGTCTGAAATATTTATTTTTAATTCACTGAAAACATCCTGACTGAGCAGCAGGAGCACAAGTGACACACAGAACTTGCCATGATTTGCTAAAGCAGAGAAGGAGCTCAGTCTCTGTGATGAGATTGCCAAGCCCAGCAAAAACATCCAGCTCAGGAACTCAGACAGCTCTGCCTTTGGAGGTGGCCCGAGGAGCGTGTGCTTTAACCAGCACCGGTCCCTTTGAACCACATTTGAACTTCTTAGCAGTGAAAAATCATTGTGCCCTGTTCCTATTCCTCTGAGCAATTGCAGACAGGCCCCTCTTATTACTACATTAGTGTAATTTTGTCTCCGACATTTCCCCTGAGAGAAATTACTCATGTCCTGCTATTATTTATTTTACTGCTAAGAGCCTGTGTTTTAGGAGTAGTTTTAATTAAATACCAATCCTCCTCCTCCTCAATTAGGATCACCTTTATCTAGGTTGCTGTGCTTTGCATTCTGCAGCAGCAACAGTTGTTTCCTCTATTTATCCCTCCTTTCACGGTTCTCTCCTGGAACTCAAGAAAGCCCCCCTTTGCCACCAAATCATATCAACCAAAATGCAAGGTTTTACCAGATGTAAAGATCCATCCCATGGAAGATAACCTGACATTTAACACTAGTTATGCAGAATTCCAGTTTAAAATGATGTCAGGTGGCACTGCCAAAAGCAGCAGCAGCTTCCATAGCCACCCAAAGCCACAGGGTGCTGTGCTGGCCTGTCCACCAGTCCACAGCATGTGGCTACTACTGTCCCTTTCCAGTTTCCCTGCTCCTCTGGGGCCTTGCTTGCACTTCCTTTGCTCCCCGCTACCCTCTCGTGTTGTGGTTTTCTTTGGGAGTTTGAAGTGCAGCACAGCCACCCCCTGGGTAAACACCTCTTCAAACTCTTTGCTGTCTCTGGATAATGAATTGAGTCACAATGTATTCCAAACTTGGGTACACAGGATTCTTGGAAGCTGCCCTAGATTAATGACTTAAGAGTTATTCATTCATGCTCCCCAAGTGACAGAGGCAGAACTGATGACTCCTGACTGGGAAGTTGGCAGGAATATCCTCAACTATTTCTATGGAGTGGAATCAAGCTGCAGCAACTACATCCAAGTGCATGAGCTGATCCAGCGCCTGGCAGCGCCAGCTGCAGAGACAGCACAACATTACACAACCACTGCTGGCACCAAGGCTCTCCTGGCCACCAGCCCCTGCCTCAACATTGGGCCCTTCCCCAGGCAACCTCACCCAGCCACTCTGCAGCCTGCCCAGAGCACAGTTTCCCTCCAGCCACTGCTCGGTTCCCACCTTCCATTAGGACAAGAAGAGACAACCAAGTATTTTGATTTCACTCTTCACAGACTTGACAAGGCTTTTTTTCCAAAAGTTTACTGACTACAGTTACTTCCCTAACCAGAACGTGGTTTTGTTTTATGAGCACATATTATTCTTTTTCCAAGAGCAAAATGGAACTGCATTCAAGCATTAGCACCATTAGTGTGCAAAGAGAAAGTGTGGATGCTCTGCCCTGCACTTCTGGGCTCAGCAAGTGCCTTCCCTTCACAGCTCCAGCAGCTCTGCCAAATCCATGCTCTGCTGTACTCCCATCAAGGATTGTAATTTATACCCCACAACCTAAGCACACATTTCTCAGGCTGGAGGGTTCCCAGCTAGAAATAGTTCAGTATAAGGAAGGGATGCTGATGATCAGACATTTTTTAGGTGTTACCAGTTTTTTTTCAGAGCCATCTCTGTGCATTCAAGGTATTTTTTTCCTACCTTTAACAAGCTTTTCCTGTAGCTAGGACAAGCTCTACTACTTTCTGGCCTCTCAACCAATACTTTTCAACAGCAATAAACTGGTTGTTCAGGTGTCAAATTTTAAAAAAATAATCTTGTCTCCTTGCTCTTGGTTTCAACAGCATTTCTTTGAACCATGGCAATTAAAAACCTTTAAGTCCAAGTTCCCAAGGCAGGAGCCATCTTCATTTTGCCTCCCACAGAACAACAAATAATCTAGCAATGTTGAAAACCACTAAATTAATAAACCATAAGCTGATGTCTATTTACTAAATTTTACTTTCATTCACCTACTGTTCTTTCAATATCCATAATTCTGCTACTTAAATATATGTTTTAGAGGCAAAGTCCATGGCATTTAGTCACCATTAGAACACAGGCAGTGTTAAAAACACCACAGGCACAAGGCAATGTTAAAAACATTCTCCCTCATTTTTATGGCTTCAAACCTCAGAATATTAGCTCTTATTGGCTGATTTTTCAGCCTAAAAAGGGAGTACCAGTACTCAGATAATACATTTATCTGAGTTCTACAGACTGGGAAGGTAACAAAAATGCAGAAGTCATTTCAGTTTCAGTGTTCAGAATGCTGAACCCTGTTGCCCCATCTACCTCACACAAAAGCAGGCTTACCTTGAAAAAAGATCCTGGAGAAATACTTTTGGAGTGAATTCAGTCCCTTCTTCCTTCTGACTGCAGGTTGCTGCTTGTCTTAAGCACGGGAAACATCCCTTGCTTCAGGCAAAAATTCTCAGCAATTTATTCTTAAAGCTTCTGCAGAAAATTCCTCATGCACATGCAAACCCCCCCCAGCTCCAGCTGCTTCCTCAGTAGCACTGCCCCGTGCCAGGTGCTGGGCAGTGATCCCAGTGCTCCCACCCCTATTCCCGGCAGGCAGTACAGGTGGTAGCACAACTCCGGGAAGGTAAAAGAGCCTCACAACCACCAATTCCATTGAAACCTGGCAGTTCCAGCTGAGGAGATCTCATTGCAGACACATAGCCCTGTCAGGATGCTGGGATGCAGTGAGTCAATGTTTTCTGGGACCTTTTTTTATCGTGGGCTGATACTGTGAGCTCAGCAAAGAGGATGGCACAGTGCCTTGAGTGGCATTTTGCACAAAAGGCAAGAGCAAGATACTAATCAAGATTCTGGTGTGTAGAGACTCCATGCATTTTCCCCTCAACCAAGCCTAGAAATCACAGGCTTAGCATCACACTGGGGTGGGGAGAGAGCTACAGACATAACGGAGCCTTACACTTCGAGAATCTCTGATTAAAGACTCTTATGCTCTGTAAACTGCAGGCCACAAGTGGCAAATACAATGTTATTCCATCACAGACTTCCTTCTCTGTGTGGGGAGCAGTCCTTCTGTGGATGTCAGGACTCTGGGCATTGTGATGGTCTTGCATAACTTGCCTGGGTCCTATGTCATGCAATTTCAAAAAAATGCAAAAGCTAATACAAAGTTGACACTTCTGCAGGCTAGGTTTCAGCAACAGTTCTGCTGGCACCCTGAGAAGGAAGGTAAACTGATTTAAGGCTTCAGACTTCATAGGGATGTAAATGAGGACAGATTTATTAAGCTGATTGAAACAGCTCATAGTGGCTGAAACTCTGCAGCTGTAACCATTATATTCCTGATCTTTGAGTCCCAAATGCAGCCCAGCAGAATCCAATGCTGTTATCACGACAGCAAGTGCCATGGCTTCTCCCCGCTGCAGTTGGTTTAGAAATCAACAACAGCAGGGATGGCAGGGAGGCAATTAGGTATTTTCCATAGGTATCCTGACAAAGAAGCCAGTTATTTACAGCTTCCTGGCACGTCAGTTACTTTAGTATTTGCTACACAACATTCAGAAAAGAGAAGCACCTTTTTTTTTCCTCCCAGATAAAGGTGTTGTATCCAAGAGCCAATTCATTTTTCTTGCTCTTGGAGTTGGCTTCTATTTCCTCACCTGAATAACCACAAGCACATTTTTGTGAACATTAGGTAACAAGAAAGCCTGCTGCTAATTCTTCCTCATCAGAGCCTGGGGAAAAATCTGAGCTGTTGGGTGAAAGCTAAAAAAACAAACAGAATAGATGGGAGGGGGAAGAGGAGTGAGAAATAATTCAGGAGTGAGTCAGTCATGCTCCTCCTGCTTAGTCACCTGTAGTTCTGCTCTCCAGACACACTGAAGATCGAGAATAAGATGCCTGCCTGTCTTCCACCTACCTCCTCCTGACAAGGCCTTAGAAAATGAGATAGTGCAGAGTTTGGGGAACCAGCCACTAGAGATGCTTGTTTTCCAGAGTAACAGAGCTGCCAGTAGCCCCTTTGTTTGCTTCCCACCTCCTTTTGTTGCCCCTGCACTATTTTGTAGTTAAATCATCTTGATTCAACCTGATCATCTGCTGGTCTGAGTTCCTCTGATGGTGCCCTGCAGTTTTGACATCGTAGGGGGTTGCCATGGAGAAGAGGGTGATGTCATTGACACAAAAAGCACCGAAGTTACAAATACAACAGGAACCGAGCTATTTATAAGAGCTGCTTTTCTTCCCCCACTCTTTGCTGGGGTGGGTGGAAGCAAAGGCAGCAGCTCTATTTTTGATGTTTCTGTCAACAAGTCTCAGAAATGAATTCTCTTGTCAGAAAATATCCCAAGCCTGTGAAATTACTGAATGCTGTCAGCTTTTGGACTTCATTCATTAGAACTAGATTTATCTTTCCAGCTCCTCACTGGGTTTGAGGTTAAATAACACTCATGTTTGTAGAGTAACTTCTACCCTGAAAATCTCTGCAGCATTACTGAGATACAACCACTTCTGGAAGGAAAGACATGTCACAAAAAGAGAGGGGACAGAGACCCTGGTTTATGTAAAAGCTTCATACTGCTGATAACCACTCAGTAATAACTCATGGAATCACAGATCAGCCTGAGCTGGAAGGACCCCTGAGGATCCTGTGACTGTTGGTTTGGCCTTGGCTATGTGGGGTGCTGTTGCACATTAACACAACTCTCACAGAATGAAAGTTTAGTGCATGTAAAAATTGCAAAACACAAAGGAGAGAAAAGGGAAGATTAAGAACTTAGGGAGGAACAAAAATAGTAATTTTAGAATGCACTTGGAATAGGAGAGTAGTTTAAGAACAGGGCAAGCTGTGGCCAGTTCCATTCACATACATTTGTAAAGTACAAATCCAGGTTGGCTGTTTAGGAATAGATGCAGATAGGGGAGAACAGTCCAGTGCCTTTACTGCATGTCAAGGAAGGATGCCAATAAGTCATATCCACCACTGAATTCTGCAATATTCCAGCTTTTTTTTCCTTACAACATTATTCCCGTGTGAATGATATATATATATATATATATTTTTTTTTTTTAAAGTATTGCACTACAAAGTACATTACTAGTTTAGCTTCAAAGAACTACACAATTTGAGATACTGAAAATTCAAGAGACTCCAAAGCACTGGGAAAAAAAAATCAGCTCAGGCCTAGAAACTGAACACTAACATTTATCTTTTGTCAGCATTGTGTCACCCAGCTGCTGCTCCTGGTTGGTAAATCACACTTCCATACTAGCTGGAACCATGAGGTCAATAATTAAATAGCTTTGGATCGTAGTTATTACAAAAGGAAAACAGGGAACAAACATTTCTAGGACCAGCTAAATGAACAACATTCTTCCTCAGTCTTTACTGAATGACCTTGATATTCACAGGTTTAATAATTTAAACTATTATGGAAATGAAACCTTCATATTTCTAAGCTTCCAAACAGCATCCAGCTTCCACTGAATTAACCGAGCAGAGGGGCAACCAGTGTGAAAACAGTAAAAACCAAAAGAATGAAACTGTTCAAGGAGTTGGTGATCCTTGTCAAGCTTTAAGTGCTGATCTGTACAAGCACAGGCACATCCGTGTGACTGCAGCGCCCACAGCCCAAGGCTAAAGGAAAGGCTCCAACCACCAATTCCTCAGCCCACAGGCAAATACCTCATTTCTAATAAGAGCTCAGCTTTTGTACATAGAGGCATCCTTGGGGAAATCACTTTAGCCCAAAGGCATTTTGGAATATTATTTGGGAAATCAGCAGCAGAACAGAAGAAAGATGCAGAATTATTTGCTGATGCTCATGCAGGAGGGGTGATTTGTCTTCTTTAAACAACAGAATCATTAAGGTTAGAAAAGTTCTCCAGGAGTCCACCCAGCACCACCAAGTTCACCACTAAACCAGGTCATCCCCAAGTGCCACCACTATATATTATTTAAATCCTGCCAGGGACACTGACTCAACCACTTCTTACTAAAGAGTGCCCCAAAGTCGCATAAGGATAGAGATCCTTCTCAGCCCTTTTTATTGCTCATTTATTTATAGAAGCATTTATATACTGTCTTTCACAGCAGTACCCAGATTAAGTTTAAATTGGGATTTGGCCCTTTTCATTTTGTCCCTGCATAACCTTACAACATCCTTATAACTCTCCTGAGTTGCTTGCCTCTTCTAGCTCACTTTAGAAAAACCAAAAATCCTAGTTTATTCTGTGAAATCATTTTATCTGCTAGCACAAGCTCAAGCTTACACTTCTGATAATGCACCAGTTATCAGGTGCATCTTTCTCTTCTGAGGTTTTCTTAATCTCTCCATTGAACACAGACTCCAGGCTGGGAAAGTCTCAGATACATATATTCTGAGTGCACTTATCTGATACATTTTAGGATTCCCAATTACCTCAGAGTTAGGATTTTAAATCTACACATCACATACCTTTGAAGACCAGCAGATGACAAATACTCCTCACCTTTCCTCAATCTTCCTTAAAATTATCTCTTCAGATGTTAAGTGAGCAAATAAAGTGGGTTTCAGAGCTCACAATGGACTTGTAAGTGTCTGCAGGTGTACCTCAATAAGCAATTAGGTTCTGTAAAGTCATTGGTCACTCCACAACCACTAAGAGGTAAACTGGACCACCTGTATTTCACAGGTGTAGGCAATGATCTTCATGAGCCCTTAGAAACAGTGGAATCAACTCCAGCTGCATCTTCCAGAGCTTAAGGAGAAGAAAATGGCTCAAACCAGCACGTTTGATCAGCCTCCATTTACCCTCAGCATTTCTGGATGCTGATCATTGAATTATTCATTTCCTGCAAGTATTCCTAGACCCCTTTCAGCTTAACAGAGTAGACATGAACAATTTGCTTCTTTCAGTTTCTGAATCAAAGCAGATGAAGCCCACAGATATCTTGCAGACATCCCTCTTGTATCTCTGGTCAAGTTTTGTTCTCAAGCAACCTGGTACAACCATGATCTATCACATTGCTATTTTCTTTTGTGCACTTCTATTTATATAATAGGCATTAAAATTGACCATAGCACAGATTCCATCACTCTAGGTTTTAGTGATAACCTCACTAGGACTTCTGCATCTGGCTGTTACACAATTTCATTCTACCTTCTATCTGGTGTGGAACATTTTGAACACGTGGAACATGTCAGGATTTATAGATCCCTCTTTTCCCTTGGAAAATGTTAAGACAATTTTCATCTCCAGACTTCCTGTGGGCAAGGCTGGTGTGTCTCCTACTTCATGACAAAATCTATGGCAATCCCAACCTGCAAGGTTACAGAGCATCCATGTGTTACACAACGATTCAAAAAGTGATGCTCAGGAAAAGCTTGTTTAAGGTTGGAGGCAAAGTTACTTGAACAGACAACAGGGATGTCCAAAGAGCTCCCTCAGCTCCTGCTACATGTTGGTGCAATCAGCTCACGGCATAGGGGAGGCAGAGACTGACCTGTGCAGCATAGAGGCAGAGTTCCATCGAAGCAGAAGTGGGAACAAACAGAAGAGATGACTGCTCATTCTTGTCATACCTGCTTGCTCCTCTTCATTATTGGTGTTTATTATGAAAAAAAATTATAATGTCACTTCCTGTTTCTTATCTTACAGTATTGGGGGGCAGTTTTGTGTTGTCTGGGATGTACATGAAGAGTAACTGATCATGGGCAGTCATATTAGACAGAAGGATTAGCACACTTTTTGTTTAGAAAGATGCCAAATCAACAAAAAAGTAATAATAGAGTATTGCAGCTTGGATTTAGATCTCATTTAAGTAAAGACAAATAGGTTCACTTACATATTTTAAAGACCTGAAGAACAGATTTCCTTTACTGAACTTCTGCTGAGAGCTCTTATCTCTGTCCAGCCTGTTCTCAAAAGCCTTCTGTGTGAATCAGACACAGTGAAGTTGTTCTGTACTGGCTACGAACAGGTCTTGTCTGAGAAGTCCTTGGGGTGACTGATACTTTGTTAGGAGCCTTCTCTTCCTAATCTACCTGGTATTCAGCTCAGTGCTGCAGGATACAAACTGAAAAAGTTGTAAGTGAGAGGACAGCAAGAGTTTCCCCAGTTTTTGTCTAAAAGGCAGTTAGAGGATCAGCAAAACAACCAAACTTCAGCTAAATAATAGAACAAACATGCCATCTTTTTAGAGCTAGCACAAGTTAGTTATGCATGGGACTCCTGAGTGCTCTACCAGTGATCTTGGCTCTGAACTCTGGTTAGAGATGGATCATTGTTTATCTGCTAGCTCAAGAGATGACTAATCAATGTACTACAGGAAGCATTATTTAAGGTATAATGGACCAAAATAAATCCTTCAGCAGCTGTTTACATTCAATATTAAAGCTGATCTACCAGGGCATTTAGGTCCTAAACCTTAATTAGAAGAATATATAACCCTCTCAGAGAAAGTGTAAAAAAAGGCATTATGAATCTGTGAGAGCAAAAATAAGACAGGGCAAAGTATGAGGAACAGTGATGGAATATGCAGAAAAAAAGCAGGAAAGAAGGTGCTTGAAGCAATGTGGAAAAGACAAAACTGAGTTCCACCCCAAAATTTGAGATAACACAAAAGGGGTGAACCAAACAGAACCGTGGCTGAAGAATTCAACTGAATGGAAAACCACAGCCAATTTGGCTTCTTAGGGAGAAGAAATTGCTAATGATGCAGTTGTCTACTCTCACTTCCCTGTGTGAGAGAAGCTGCACAGAAGTAAATCCCAAGTCTGAGAAGTTTCTCTACACTTGAAGTACATAGTACCACCACCTTGGGTTTGGATCTGGTAAATTCTGCCGTCTTGAATAAAATGAAGCCTTTGTACTGGTTTCAGTAATGCAGTATATAAAAAGTTAACACATATAACTATCCACAAAACCTCCCAAAAAAGCCTGCCAACACTTCGCTTAGGGCAAGTAGAGATTTCAGGGATGCTCAAATCCAGTCAGGAGCTCCAGCCCTTGCAAAAGTAAACAAAACTCTTGCCTTAAGAAGCAAAAAGGTTTATGTGTTCAGCTTTTCCACTCGTGACTTCATCTACTGCTTCTTATGACAACTTTCTATGAGAGCACATTCCAAGTAGCATCATTCAAATTGTATTCAAGTGTCCAGGAAATCCCATGTGGTTATGAAAGCTGCCACCAAATGAGGGGCTTTTGCATCCAGCAGCCACAAAATATTCCCAGTCACACAGCAGCACTCCTGCATGGATTCTAAATGAAGTCTTTTGAAACCATTTGATTGCAATGTTAAAAATGACACTTGCTACCAAAACACAACTTTATTATTAAACAGTAATTAAAAGACCAACAGAATGCAGGACAAAGACATTTCAAAGAGTGTGGTGCAAGTTAGGTGTTACATTTTTAAGGAGCTGTACAAGAAGGGGAGGCAGCAGTTAAGACAAACTGCTCCATCCACAAAGGTTCATGTAGAGGCTCAGGAGGTTCTCCATGCACTCACGCAACAGAAACATTCTTGAGCAAGTCCCATGTGAAGTATTGCAAAAATGGCTCCAACCACTCTCATGTTTACATTTGAAAACATAAGAAAGCAACAACAAATTCTTCTCTAGAATACAAAATGTGTTTGTCTTCTATGAAGTCAAGTTCACCAGGAGGAAAGTTTCTCCCACAGCAGCTAAGGTCAACAAAAGTCGTTCTTTGAAAGAGCTGTCAAACATTTCACTGATTTCCTCTCTCAACTCCCTCAGCAGAGGTACTGTGGACTTGCCATCTGCATTCAGAATTCTCTCAAAAAGTTTACTCCAGAAATCACTGTCAGGGGTCCTAAAACAAATACAGCAGTGTTCAGTGGAACAGTACACACACACACACACAAGTCTATCAAGGTCTCCATTTATATTCAGCATTAAACATCCTGGGAGAAACACACCTGAAAGAATAATTTCACTCACATGAGTAAATATAAAGGAAAATTAGGAATGTATTGTTCATTTTATATGTATGGACGCCATTCTCTTTCTGCAATAAGTTTCTGGATAGTAACTACACAGGTCTACACCAACTATTTGTACAGTTATCTCTTCTAGTATACCTGACCACTACCACCATTCATACTAAGCCATGGCAATTTTAGTTTAGAGGAATTATCAAGAACATTTTTGAACCAAACAACTTGGAAAACTCCTTTAATGAATAAAGGGCAGAGGTAGATCTTATTTAGCCACTTGCAAGGTAAGTTAACAGGGCAATATTAAAGGAAAGCTGCAAGAAAAAAAATAGAAAAAGGCGGTTTAGAGCCAGTTTTGCTTCCTTTTTTTCCCTGCCTTCCATCTGCCAGAGTTCTGTACAGATAACATTTTGGAGACAATTAATGAATCCCCCCTCTCCCAGATGTACCCACACAACACGAATAAAAAGGTTAAGTGACTCATTTAAGTCTCAGAAAACTGATATTAGAGCAAACCCTTTGTTCTTCCATCTTGCACTGCTACTGACTACTGAAGCACTTTTCTCCCTCAAGCTAGGAGTTACAGTGGCTTTGAAACAAATTATCTGCCTCTGCTTTATCTAAGTGACTCACAAAACAGCAGCAGCCACTCTCAGAATGAATCCAGCCTGTACTGTTTCACTGGTAACTCTTATATTTGCTAAAATAATTAAGTCAATGCAGAACCTAACCAAGAAAAAAATATGCAATACTTGAGTCCATTTTCTTTGTGGGATTAGATGAGCAAGAGGTGTGGCAGAGGAGATGAGGTGTTGCTAAGGAGGTGTAAGGAGTTCTGAGTGACAAAAATAGTCCTAAAAATTCAAATGCAGCTTCTATATCCTGCCTCATATAAACCTGCACAGATAAAGTTTCCCAAAATACTGCAGTGAAAACAGAAAAAAATCACCATATCCATTCTTTAATAATGGTAAAACCCCTCCCCTGAATAACAGGCTGTCAGCATTATACTCAGAGATGAAAAAACCAACTTGATCAGAATTTACATTCTACTTTCTCCTAAATCTCTACCACAATTTTTCAGTGTTTTCCATTCATTCTGTCACCTTTTAAGTGGGTTTTCTTTTATTAAAAGCCATTGATCTTGGAAGAAAAATGTTGTGCTCTACCCTGCAGTTCCCCACTGCTTCAGTATTTTGCTGAACTGGTAGTAAAATCAGTAGCTCTTGAAGTCATTTTGCTATATCTACATGTGTTTAATAAAAATAATTAAGTCCTGTTTAAAAAGCTTTCTTAAGATAAGAGGGTCATGGTTGTTGTACTTGACACCAGTCAGCCCTCTAGTAAGAAGCCTTCTTTCTAGCTGTCAATACCTGGATTCTCCGAACTTTCTTTGAGGAGAGTTATTCTGTCAATACAATCCTTGAAAAAAAAAAAAAACAAAAAAAAAAACAAACACAAAACCCAAAACCCCAAAACAAACCACCAAACAAACTTAAATGAATCTCAAATAAAAAAAATCACTTTCCAAATCACTTGGAGAACACTGAACACAAATGACAGAAGCAATGTCATCATTACAAAAGCAGAATTACTAAAAGCAACAGGAAGAAGAATCCTGTGTTTTCAGGGGTGTCACCAGCATGTGTGGTTATATGCAAAGGAAGAAGAGCAAAACTGATCTCCATCAGCTGACTCTTCTCCCAGGGAATACTTAATTGTGGAGCCTCTTCTGGTGGATGAAGTCTCCCTGCAGCAGTGAATTTTTGCTTGTCACAGATTACTTGAAAGCTTCAAACTGACTAGAGGAAGTGTCATCAATCAATAAGAGCCAGACAGACTACAAGATCTGTGTGTGAATGGAAATGGATTCAGTGCAAATTCCTTATTCCCACATAATGAAATGCCTCATTTACACTGTTGATATCAGACTTCAGTACAACGTGTAAATAAAGCACCTATGCAGACATTTCTTGGAATAACTCATATTGAAAAGTAAGCATAGATGATGAATGATAAGTCTATAAGCAAAGAAGAAAAGTCTATAAGCACTTTGAGAAGCAAAGGAGAAGAGAGGGTGGAAAAGAAATTCCTTATTTGTACTCTGAACTCCCAAATGATGAACTGATGCACACAGGTGAGCAAGAAGCCATTACAGCCTGGTTCCAGCTCCACAGAACTCGTGCCCAGGCTTTACCTTCTTCCTGCTGTGTCTCCCTTAGCCCTTCACAGGTCTCACTCCTCAAGTCTCCCTCCAAGTTCTACCTCAGCCCAAAAATCCTAAATTTTTCAATCCAGCATCCCCAGCTTTGACTACAATTCCTTTCCAATTAACCTCTCCCCTCCAAACTCCACTAACAGATAGCCAGCCCTATCCTTCCTAACTCAGACTTACTATTGCTCCTGCTCCAGTTATCCAGACAGTTACGGCTCTTTTTCCCACACCCACATCCTGATCAGGTCCCTGACACCACGTCCCAGGCTTCTCAACTCAGGCCTCATGTGGCTTCATCTGCAGTAGCTCAATTTAATCTCTTGCAGAATTAAATGAAGGATATCATAGCAGAAAACCACATATATGCCCAGTGAAGAAAAAAAAAAAGAGGCATTTTTTCCTCTGTACACAGCTTAAGAAAATTGGATTTTTTCCAAAGGCTGAATACAACAAACTGGGAGATGTAAGCAGTGCAGGTTGCTAGGGAACTGGACAACTCCCACGCTGGTAGTAGGTTTTCTTAAAGCAATGCTCCTAGGAGTGATCCAAGATCCTGGATCACATAAGTGTCCAGCAACTGCTGTCATGTGTGCAGAGTTCTGGAAAATCCTCACGAAACACCAAGGCAAAAAAACCTGCAGTATGTGCCTAACAAAATGCACAAGTGTTCACTCTAATGACAAAGGGCACAGGAAGGCAGAGCAGACTTATAGCCAAAACACACAGCGCGCAGAGAGCAGTAGAATTTAATACCTGAGACAAACAGCAGCTTCCAAAAAGCAGCTGTTTGCACACTGGCATCTTAGCTGACAGTTTTAAATTATTTTCTTTGCTGTACAAGTGTACTATTTCTACAACTGTTACACCCTGCCATCAGTGTCTTAGTAAAATGAAAAAAAAAGCAGAAAGCCAAACTAATCCATTTCTGAGGCAACATGCTCATGTGATCTTTGCCCCCCTCACCACCCACCCACTTACAAATTTCTCCAAGCTTGATCTGTAAGGTGCAGAAAGACTAAGTCAGTCTCATCTGAAAGGATGGAGAAAGCAAAATCATCTCAACCAGATTATTCATATTCAACTTAAAATTGTCTCCTACACAGCACTGAGGCTACCAGTGAACAAGTAAAAAAGTTTCACAATTTTAGGCCCCACGAAACTAATACTTTTTGGCAAAAACAGCCCCAATTTGTTGTATGTTCTAATCTCTGAAGATAGTATCTCTATGAAGAAAATGAAGTTAGACATCTCTTGTTTCCCAGCAGCCCTCTCTGCCAAAGGACTTACTTACTTTGATAAGTTTTGGCTGATTTTCCAGATGGAATTCTCCTGATAGACCTGGATATGATCCCCAAACAACAGCAAATGGACTATATCTGCAATGCCAACCAAGTCTACCTGTAATCACAACAAACATCACAAGGTTCAATGTCTATCACTTTCTGCTCTTAGTGCTTTCACACATTTAAGTCAGAACTATCTTTGCACCAGGATCTTCTAGAGATCTGTTAAGCAAGAAAACTTCAAACAGTAAAATTCTGTTTTCCTTGTAGGTTTCTAAATAAATACAGTAGCTACAATCACTGAACAGCACTACTAATCCTTTCATTTAATGCCAAATATTCCATTGGATGTAAAATTCTCTTTATTCAGTATTTATTGATCAGAGCTTTCCATAGCACTCCTAAATTTTAACTTAAGAAAATGGGTTTTGTAAAGGAAACACAGAAATTAAGTTGTCCTACTAAATACAGACTCACCTGATAAGGAAGAGAACTTTCTGCCAGAAGCTGTTGTCCATGAGGGGTCTGAGCTGTGGGAAAGTTGTAGGGAAAGCTGACTTGAGGCAGTACCCTCAGATCCAGACTGTGAGAGAAATCCACTATCTTCAGAGCATTGGGCACCTCCTCATTAGAAAACGCATCACAGATCCTGAGCAGAGGAAGCACATGAGGCAGAAGATGATCCAAAAAACTTTTTCTTTCCTTGAGAATTAAATTTAACAGCACAGTGAAGGTGAGTATTAGCCATGTCGATGCTCCCCTCTGATGGCTGCTTGTCAGAACTACTGCTGCAAGGGCTGCCCTGGATGGCAAGGGCTCACAGCAGGGAGCTTAGGGACAATACTGCTGTCTCCACAGTAGGCAATAGGAAATAATAAAGGGTTGATGATAGATAATGCTATTTTTGTATTTGTCACAGTTATCTGAAACAAAGTTTGTGGACTGTGGGAGTAGTGTGATGTCTTTTCACTGGTTCTGAAATTAAGAGCCAGACGCAGGTGATAAAATGGGGTTACCTTTGTAAGGATCCTTATGGTGCACAACACTCCAAAGATGCAGATACAATTTTTATATGTTTAGCAAATTAGCATAACTGACAAGAATCCCCAATTAGAGACATAGGTGATGAGGTAATTCCCCCTGGCTCTATGCTTTTCTGAACAATCCCCCTCGGATAGGAACTAAACTTTGTTTATGAAAAGGTGTCTCAAAGAGCTGGTTTTCAACCTTGGCTCTCAGAGAGCCCAACCTTGGACCCTGGGACTTGGAGCCACTGGGGAATTTATTTTCTCTTTCTGTCTAATAGAGTAGGTAAAATGCAATAATAGGCCACAGAGCTACAAATATACATATGTAAAGAATGTAGATAAAAGCAAGAAGGCAAGATTCAATTTGGCATCAGTGTAAGGTTTTACACTTTGCCCTCTCCTTCTAAATCTCTGAATATTTGATACAAAAAGTAATTAAGCTCGATAACACTTTCACAAACTTTTCCTAGTCTACAGGTGAGGGAGGACAAACAGGAAGGGCAGGGAGGAATATCTCTATCAACAATTGCCAAGCCAACAATATCCACATATCACAGCTCTCACTGCTACTCCTCTTACATACTTGTATGCTGTGAGCTTATTTTCTAATTTACACTGTGCACTTGTCCTTTTGCTATCTGAAAAACCCCAAACCATTATCTTAACTTTTTAGCAGTTGTTTGTTTTGTATTCACCACAGAGAAATCCAGCAGGAGGTAACCAAGTCCATCAAGCCACTATTAGATCAGTGACATCTAAAATAGGACACGGCACCCTAAGGGTGCAAGACAAACCATTGTAGGATGTGAAGAAAATATTAGAACTTGCATAGTACAGGTATGTAATTTATAAATAATTATGTAAATAACTTTTATTTACAAGGAAATTATAACTATATTGGGAACATGCATGTTATATGACATTAAGCTCAAAGTAAATTTAAATTTAATAGCTGTTTTTAACATATCAGTGATAACTAAGAACAGCCACAGTGAATTTATGTAATGGAATTGTATCTGATTCATTAGACATTCTGGTTACTGGCTTCCCACTCATGCCTCAAGTTTTTAGCTTTTATGTATTTTTCATGTATTTGTGGCTCTGTAGACTGTTAAATGCCTCAGTGTAACATCCAGAACTTTTCCAGTTTTCCTTCCCACAATGAACAGGCACTGTGTTATTGACACATTCCTAAAATTTTGTTATGTCTTGCCTGTAAGTTCTCCAAGAAGACTTTATTTTGTACCATGTAATTATAGGCATAATAAAGGTAGGGTGGGAGGGCAGAAGCCAGGGAGGA
The DNA here is from genome assembly GCA_024734555.1 of Trochalopteron elliotii. Classification (NCBI taxonomy): domain Eukaryota; kingdom Metazoa; phylum Chordata; class Aves; order Passeriformes; family Leiothrichidae; genus Trochalopteron; species Trochalopteron elliotii. Next base: position 344,658 of record JANPWX010000409.1, read on the forward strand.
GAATACCTAACCAACTGTTCCTCTCATTGGACAATACTGGCCAGATATTCTAATTACCCAATCTTATCACTTGTAAGGATCTAATTCTGAGCACTGTTTTTTGCTACACTGTGTACCTGAAGGCTTTCAAGTAAAGGGGTTTTTTTACATTATCATTCTAGCATGGTCTAGAAAAGTTTGTGTCCTATTTCCAGGCATCACCACACTTAGTTCACAGATCGCATTCCAAGGGATACGTGACTTTGTTAACATAACATGGGAAAGAGTTTAAAGTTTAAAGAGTTTAAATTGGGTCTGTCATTAAGGTATAAGCTGGACTGCAGAGGAAGTGGAATACTTTGTTTTGGGTATCTGGATATTCCAGTCCCACCTGTGTTATGTCTTCTGATTTCCTGGGCTTCAGATATGTAAAGGCAAGTTACGAACCATATCGAGTTAGCAAACCAGAACCTCGGTAAAGCAGAAACTTAAAAGCACAAAGCACAGGTGATAGCAAAACCATTTTGTTGAGCATGAGTTTTACAACGTCAGTGTACACTATTTCTACAGGAAGGTTTACTCCTAAATTAAGTGTTTTCACTCTTAGCACTGGAGTGAGTGGAGAATACACTGGAGCCTAAAAAACCTGGACTGCAAAATCAGGTCTGTTTTTCCAATGGGCAGGTTCAGCACAAGAGGCACAGAAACCAACTTAAGGAATATGTGATTTTCTATAATACGAGACCGTAAAGAATAACACAAGGAGAAGCTCAGCAATGCACCTCATCACTGCTACCAAAGATTGCCTACAGTGATTAAGATACAGTACCAGTTGCCCTAAGACTTCCCCATCCTCCAGAGCCACACAGCAGCTGGGGAGCCTCTGTCCCAGCTAAGCACTGGAGAGCCCCTCCCAGAACTTGGAATTCCTATGGGTGCCTCCACCCACAGGCAAAGAGGCTTCTGACTGTGCTGGGACAGGGCCCAGCTTGGACAGTGGGCAATACACAAGCTCACACCACTTCCAGTGCAGGAACATCTGGGGTCAGCCTCCTCCTGGGTTCCTCCCAAAGCCTGGCCAGGGCTCAGGGAGCAACCCAGGGAGTTGCCTTTGCTCCTACACCCCCAAACCCAGGTGTGGCCTTATCTGGTTCCTAAATACAGGAAGGTAAATACATGTTTTGACAATAAGTAGATACACAGATCATACTGCTAATGATTCTTTGTTAATGAGTGGATGCAAATATAACATTTGGTTGGAAGGTGCATCTAGAGGTCAACTTTGACACACAGCCTGCTGTTGAGGCCTCAGTACTTGAGTACACCAGCTCAAGGGGAGAAGTTACAGCAGCATGGGAACTGTAGCTGAAATGACAGTTCTGTGCCCTCCCATGTCCAAAGGCAGAGACAAACCTGTCTCCCAGGAACAACATCTCTGGCCTCAGATCTCCATGGACAATCTCCGCTTTGTGCAGCTTCTCCACCATATGCAGAAGATCATGAACAACCAAGAAGACGATTTCTTTTGTGATGAACTTACGGTCATGGAGAACATCCTGAAAAGAGAATAACCTCTATCTCTGTACTCTTCTGCCTCAGATTAGGTGAAATATTTATAGCTCACCTTTTGTTTCATTATTCATCTGTACAGAGGTAACAGTCCCACCATAAACTCACTATAATGAAATTTTGCTCATTTTCAGCCCAGACAGAATTACAAGAACCATAAGCTCTTAGGAAACATTATTATTCAAAATTAGACAAAAGATTAGGAGGGGGAAATTGAACTGAAGACTGAAATCACTACTGAATTTCAGTCCTATTTGTATGCAACAATTCAAAATGCACTTATAAGACTTACAGTGTGAATCATTCAGCAAGACATTAATTGCTGTGACCTTGCTGTAGCTGACTGGAATGTACTGAAAGAGGTCAAGTTAAACAACAGCTTTAGATGCAAATCTTGCTGTGGAGTAACATGTGGTTCTTGGCTCCAGTCCTTTATGACTCACAAAGACAGAAAATGTGAAAAATTGGTTCAAGATTGTCTCTGAGAAGCACATGATCTATGAATTAGAAAACCAATCCAACTGAGGCATTAACAGACAGCCCTGATTTGTACACAGATAAAGACCAGAGCATCTGTACTGCAGGATTAAACAGGAGCAGCTCTTCAAGCAGGGAGCATAACACCACTCCAAACTCACTATTGGCACCCAAGCAGGAGTTTGGACCCTCTGATTGTCCTTGGTTTGTCTGTACTGACCCTGAGTGTGAAGCAATTTGTATCCTTGTGCACAAGGGCACAGCCATCCTGGTACAGGTAACAGCTGCAATTCTCACTGAAGCTCTGGTCAAAGTCAGAATTCAAACGCTTCTGTAACTCAAGGGTGATATAAAAATCCCAAGGCACAGGCTGAGAATACACCTACAAGAAGGTATGTAAGAAGAACATTTATTTTTGGAATTCAATGAAAATTGCTCATTTTCATATTCTTCTCATCCTCTTTTCTTCCCCCTCCCACTTGACCAAGGAAGACATTTTTCACAGTCAGAAACTTTTAATCTAGATCCACAATTAGGAAGAGGACTTGAAGTAGCAAACTTCATGCATGGAATTCAGAAATTAAGAATTTATATTAATGGATGAGATTTTACCAGTTCACACTTCCTGTACAATAACCATCATGTGTGTTACCTTAATTGCAAATCCCTTAGCATCCCACTGGAAAATGCATCCAGTTGGAATGGCAAAAAACATCTTGTATTCTTCATTGTTCCAATATTCCATTTTGATGCAGTAAGTCTCATTTCCTGTGTTGAAAGTTTACATTCATAAGCAGTCACAGTAAATAGCTGTTCCCAAGTCATTCCCCACCTGCACCACATAAAACTAAGAGGGTGACTATGAACCATAATTCAACCCATTAGAACACAAACTCTGCACTGCAGAGGGTCTGGCACACCTACCCAGCTCAACGTCTTTCCCAACCTCCAAGTGAGGCAGAGCTCCAGTCTCCAAGTGAAAATCTGGAGATGCAACCAGTGACGATAGCTCAGAACCTAAAAGCTTTTTACGCTGTTCAGGGCTCCACAGGAACTGAGTCACATCATCCTCTAAGAAAACAAACAACATGAAGAGAAGAGCTGAAATTGTGTTAACTCTCTGCAACTTGGTTTTATCTGTCAGTAAAAGTAACCTGGATACTGGAAACTTTCATCTCTTAGCAAGTCAACTCCTCTCTTTCCAATACCTCTGGGAAATCAATGTGACCGTTGTCCTTAAAACTGCCTCACAGACTTTTATCATGAGGTCTCAAGGGTTCTACTGTAGCATCATGCAAAATGCATCTTTCACAAGAGACAAAGCTCTGAATTATTTCAACCACAGCAGAATTCAAACTCATTCTGCCAATCAACACTCCTTTTTTAAGTCTATGTCCAGAGCAAGTGATTAGTTTGGGGTTTTTACATTATGGGGGTTAGGGGAATTTAGTCCTGTGATTATAGCAGAGGTTTTATGTAAGAAAATGAAAAAGTTGGACTTCAACTCTGCTGCTCACTGCAATGTTAAGAATTTAATGGCTTTTATCTCCTGGAAGACACCTGTAGGACTGGACTTATTTTCCTTCATAACAGAACATAAGGTCATTCAGTAGATGAGCTGATCTGTAAAAAACCAAGGTAGCCTCAAGTGTTTACTCTGCTTGATCATTTGAGTTAAAACACAAGAACTAGATGACCTCTACTGTCTTGTCCCAAATGCCATGGCTGTAATGAGGGAGAACATTTTAATCTTTCACAGTACACAGGTAAGAACCAGATTATCTACTGTTATCCACACTTATTTGAAAAGCATTTGCAGTAAGTACTGCTCAGGAAACAATTCTGTGAAAGATCCAGGAAACAGTGTAGGCTGGAGGCTAGAATGTGTTCCAAGCTTTTGCCATCACAAACCTAGGAAATTTACTGGCATATTTTGCAGGAATAAACTGACAGACATCTGAAGTAATTTTTATTCTTTACACAGTATTAAGAATTACTACGTCCAGGATGAGAGCTGCAGTTCAAGGGAGATGTGCAGAAATGAAGAAACAAAGCAACTGGAAAGATCCAAAGTTTAAGAAAGGGCCATTAAAGCATCTGAACACATGCCTTCTTTTTCCCTTAAGAGATTTTTCATCTTGCTGTAAAGTTTAGTACATATGATAAAAACAAGACAAAGATCCATCCAAAATATCCCAGCTATTTCAGTGACTTCATTTCTAATTGTATTTTCATTCCAAGTCCCAAACATGCTGCACCATAAAATAGTCTGCAGGCATGTGAGAACATAACTCTCCAGAGCAGATACACTGAATTTTCAAATACACAATTCTAATAAAGCACCATAAACCAAAATCAAAGGACTTAAAGCAAGTTAAACACCTTGAACACCATCATCCAACACACTTCCAATTCCACAGCCCAGATTTTGAAGGTTTTTTGTGACCATTTGTTCTAACTGTAATCTAAATATTTAGAACAGAGAGAAACAAGGGCCTTTAACTAGAAGAAAAATAAGCAAAGAAATTGACTATTAAAAAACCAGTACTGTTTTCCCTCAATAGGAATAAGGATACTGTGAAGCAGCACAACAGTTTACAGGATAGTTAAAAGGCAGATTTAAACCAAAATTATGCAACTTGCACTAGACTCCAAATTTGTATTCATCCCTTTCAAAGTAGTAGCTTATCAGTACATCAGGAGACACACAGTATGATTACACAAAAAAAACAAAGACAACCCAAAACAAAGCTTAGAAGCTATTAGTACCACCCAGTCTAAATTTTTAATTTTGGAATTTGACCTCATGATTCCTACAGACTGCCTGCTCTACTACCCTAAGTAACTTCTCTGTCACCTTGACACTGACATGCTTTGGATGCTGACAAGCGTCCTGTACTGCACCTCACTGCTGCTTCAGACAAGGGAGACAAGTTCAGTCACAAGCCACAGTAATGGGAAACATACAAAGCAGAGTGGGATACAGAAAGGACAGAAAAGCTCCCACATTTAGTGAGAGCTGCAAGTTATTTGTTGTGAGTGAAATTCAGGTTAGTACTGACCAGTAACGTTTCCACCTCCGGAATCAGTAACCACTTCAGCAGGCAAGCTCTGAGCCAGCTCCAGTTTCTCACTGATCTGCAGGTATTTAATAGCAGACGTTTGTGTAACAGAGGACAGAGAACCTCCCGAGACTGAGGAACCTGATGAGCGAGTATCTTCCAGGCTTGCTTCCATGATGGGGCTGTAAATAAAGCCATCAACTACTCAGGCTTCCCAAAGATACAAGTTGTAGATAATGTCAACCCAGAGACTAAGAGAGGATAATTGTGCACACCCAGATTTAATTAGCATGAAGAAATTCTTTCCCATCCCTAGCAGAAAGCCAGAACTCATGTCAGAGCTTCATTTCAGTTTGGATTATTGATTACACTCAGAAACCTAGTCTACAGATGATCATTTTAATCTTCTCTTCCACCAAATTTGACTGCTTTGCTACAGAAGACATCTTGAATATTTATCACTCCCTTTGCTACAAAATTTCAGTGCTTTCAAAGTAGTGAAGGGTTGGTGGGAAATATCTCCTGATTATAATCAGCAGGGGTTTCAAGGAATCCCCTAAGTAAAAAGCACCTTCAGCATGGTATACATGTTTGCATCATAACAGCGTAACAGCCAGAAAATCCAACTCGGCTCTAGATTAAGAAACTCCCATAGAACAGATGCTTTTTCTTCACTATGACAAAAATGGTTCTCTTCTCTGCAGCTTTTTTATTCTGTAGAACTAAACACTAAACACATTTTATATAGTCAAAATAAGTACAGAAACCGGTAAGTATAAAAAAAACTGGTGATTCTGCTTTTCACATTTGATAATGAAGACAGAATGCATTTATTAATTTATCTGCATGTTGTTTGGTTAAAAAAACCTTGTACGTAAGTCCCACAGCAGTAATGCTGAAAAGCCAAGTGGACTTTCTCTTACGTCTTCAATCTGCTCAAGGCAAAGTGGACCCTGAGCTAAAGACATGGCTCTCTCCAGGATACTCAGGGATTTGCAGAAAACTCCTTCCCTTAGCAACACTAAAACCACAACACGAAAGACAAGCAGGAGAAGGCCTTAAGGTCCTTCACCCTTAATTACCTCAGTTTCTTTACACTGAGACCTTCAGTGTATGCTTCTTCACACACTGGTGTCTCCTGATTCAGAGGTGTACTCTTGCATTCTGGACTATCTTCCTTCAGTTCACTCTGGCAGAAAGCAGGAGCTGGGACTCTCTGAGCCACCACCCCGTGAAAGGGCGTTGAGGCCAGGTGGGCAGCCCTGTTAAAGTCACACGTGTCCTCTGGGTTGGCACAAAGGGTCTTATTCTTGTAGGAGCCTGTCACAATTGCATCCTCAGCCAAACGTTCAATTCCATTCAGCTCATCCTGAAAAAAAAAAAGAAAAGGCAGTGAAAGCCTGCAGATTTCATAACAAATTTATCTTTAGTTAAAAGCTGAACATTTCCCTTCCCTTTCTTCCACTCCACCCCCTCCCAACATGAATAGGACATTCAGTCTTCATGAATTCTACTTATCCTAGAATCCCAGAACAACCCGCGTTGGAAGGGACCTTAAAGACCATTGACTTCCACCCCCTCGCCATGGGCAGGGACACCTGCCACGAGTCCAGCTTGCTCCAAGCCCCATCCAGCCTGGCCTGGAACACTTCCTGGGATGAAGCAGCCACAAGATGATATTTCCAGGATAATCTCATCATCACCCTGGTCAATCACTGCCATGCCAGGCAGCAGTTTAGAATCCCTGTTTTTCACATGTGATGCCAGTCCAGCCAAGCTGACCCAGTCTGAGAGCAGCACAGGCTGCATTGGTGTCTCCTGGGCAGGAAATCTGCCAAGGGCTGAGTTGTTTCCTTACACAGGCTCCGGCTCCTGAGCTTTCCTTGGCACTCAGAGAATCCACGGGCTCACGAACAGCGAGAGGGCGACGGGCACTTTTCCGACTTCCATCTGCTGAACAACTAAGAAGAAGTTACTGTCACTTACACATTTATTAGAGCAGCTTCCCATCTCCAACAAATTCCTCACAAGGGCTTAAGTCTATTGATAATTTCAATCAATCAGTTTCAACTACAGAACTAGCAGTAAGCAATAGATACACCTCTCCAGGATGAAGGAAGTTTATAGAGCAGTTTAAGCAGTTCTAGGTTGAAGATGAAGAACAGGAGAGTATTTCCTCAGCATGGACTCTGAGTAATCCAATAAAAACACCAATGTAAACAACACAAAACACACTCCCCCACACATCCCTGCAAGAAAGAGTTATTTCAGCTGCTACAGCAAGGGCTTTGATGCTTCCCTTTTCCTTCCCTCTGAAATGTAGGTCTTGAATAATTCTACCTTCTATTCTGATTTGTCAAAGTAGAGGATTCATCAAATACAGAGAAAAATGGAGCAGCAGCTGGTGGGGGAAGCAGACCTACACCTGTAAAGAAAAAACAAGAGGCTCTATCATATCCACAGTTCTTCCAAAATAGCATATGCAACATTACTTAAAATAGCTAATACACAGTCTTAAAAGTACTGCATCTAACAGGAAGTTACAGAGCTGGCCTATAAAGAAACCCATTTAAAAAGGTTTGGTTTTGTCACATTAATGAACTATCTCTTTACCACCATATTATGGAAGCTAACTTGCTGGGTTTAGACTATGCTTCAGAGTTTGTATGTTTTTCTGCAAGACTGCCCTCATTCCTCTGTTCCTCCTTAGAGTTTAAAAATGTATTTCCACTGTGGCTATCTGGGGATACATCAGTAGTCTAGATGACCTTCCCAACAAAACTTACCAAAATCAACAATATACAATTTCTGGTTTCTAGCAAAACCTCCAAGGAAAAAGAACTTGAGGTAGTTATCAATCTAATGACAGCATTAAACTCTTCTGTTAGTAAGACAGATGTTAGTAAGACTACAAACATGAAAGATGGAAGAAAACTTTCTAGCTACTGAAAGAAAAATGCTATTTGCTTGAAAGTCCTTTCAAATAGTGACAGTTCTCAGATGCTCCATGTTTTGCTCAATGTGGTAAAAGGCATTACTAGCACACACACTGTCATTCTTCTAATCCACCTAAGCTTTGGGTTTTACTTTGCTGCCTTCTTGGTATTCATGGAACCCTTCCCTTTAACCAAACCTTCTCCTTAATGGTAAACTTGACTACTTACCCTCAGAACAAGACAGTTTATGTAGTTGATTATCTTCATAGACTTGGAATTCACTGTGAAAAACATAAAATAAACACGTTTGTATTCTACAGACCCTTCACAAAACGTAAGTAAACTCTGTAAAAAAGGCAAGCCAAGCTGACAAATGCTACTTGCAAGAAGTTAAGATCCCTCAGACAAATAATCAAACATATGGAGAAAGAGCACAGATCCTGGTAACAGGCTGATGCCAAGGCTATATTCCATTCTACCTAAGAAAACAGACTAATGATCCGTGTCACTAGTTGTACCTACACAGCCTCACAAGTGTTCTCCCTACTGGCTAAAAGACCCCTCTGTTACCTTTGTGACTGAGGCTGTTTCTCCCCACATTTTTTTGTGCTGGAAAAAGTAAATCCTTGCGCCCCCAAAGGTGCGGAAGCTCCCATTACCTCCGCTGCCTGTGGAAACAAAGCCGCATTTCAGTTCTACAGTGATAGAATCGCAAGCCAGGCAAAAAGGTTCCAAAGACATGAACATAATCCCACGTAGTCATTAAAACCCTTACAGATAATGGTTGCCTTTAGCCACTTCTATTTGTACTTAGCTTACCTGCATGAAGAAAATCCCCTTTTATTGCATAGTGTAGTTAAAAGGCATCATTGACTCTTTGAAACCATATTTATACTTTCATAGATTTTAGTTACCTTGCAACTGTTAAGGACATACATAAGCAGGTAGCTTACAAAGGCACAACTCTGTTTCATTATTTAAAATACTTACTATGAAGGCATTGTTTTGGAAACAGGGAAGGAAGAGAGAGAGAGAGAGAATATACTTTACTAGTGAAGAATCCTTTCAAAAGAAGTTTAAAATGTGTTAGAAGAATATCAGAAATGTTTCCTTTTGGCTTTCTTGGGTACTTTTATTTAAAATTGCAGCTACTTGGAAAAGAACAGCAAAAAGAGGACAATACCTGTTCATGTGGTTGTTGCTGCTTGTCATCTTCTTTCTTGTTTAATTTCTTTTCCAGCTCCTCAATTTTCCTTTGTATTTCTTCCTTCTTCCGTTCTATGGCTTCTATTTCGTCTAAGGAAAAAAACATGTCTAAGGCCAAATGCCTATTTCACATACAATTGGTGGCTACAGCCTAAATTGTCAAGGGGCTGAGACTTCTGGTGGTCTTCCGTGTCCCACAGCTTCCACGTAAAGCTGTTGAACATGTTACTGACTCTGTACCTCACAGCAGTTAAACAACTATTCCAGCAGAAAAAGAGAAGCAGCTGCAATCACAGACAGAAGCAAATACAATTTTATGATTCCATCTGGAAAGCCTTACTCGCACCAGCCCACTTTGGAACATACCTTCCTCTTTCTTTCTCGCTTTCTTCCTGTAGATTTCAGCTCGGATCTCTTCAAAAGAGAATTCATCAACTCCAGCATAAACTTTCTCTTTGCAGTACATCACCATCTCTTTCTTTGCCTGAGCATCCTGCTGCTGATGCTGCACTCGCTGCAGTGGGTCCTCCCGCTCCTCAGGCTTGCGAGAACTTAACACACGGTTTATGCTGGGCTCGATTTTGCAGGGAGTCCTGAAAAACCAGGAATTTATTTCTTGGGCTTTGTGAACTTCACTGTAGCACAGAAAAGCAGGCACGGAAAACAACAGGGCTGATTTCAGAATTTGGTTTTGGAGTAAAGACATTCTGTTCTGTGCTTAGAAAAAATACACAAGAAAATTGGAATGGGTAACACCAAAGGCCACCATACTACTCAAAATTGTGTAGTAACTAAAACAAAATAAATAACAAAACACAAATCCAAATAAAGTGTTTATAAGGTCCAGTCAAAAGTAAATAAAATTCTTAGGATGCCTGAACTGCTGTGCTTCGTAAAGCAGGATCTGTTCAATTTTGTTCCACTGAGTTTAAAGCTCTATAGGGGGAGTGTAGGGATGAATACCAAGAGCAAAACAGGGTCCTTCTGTCAAGAGCCATGAAAGACAGCTGATGGCATGATTTCCATCACATTTACACAGTTTCAGCATAACATTTCTACATTTATCAGGTGACCATGGTATCACAAGGAAATGGATTCAAAGACAGGGGAAAAAAAAAGTACTTCTACGATTTCAACTACGTAATCTAAACCTACATAGCAAGTCTCTGCCTAAGTCACTTAAAACTAACATGGCCTGGTGTCCATTTCTACCCACTCCTTCCCTCTCCCTGGTGTGAAAAGCTGCTGCTTTCAGTAGGTAACAATTCTTCATATGAGAGACTGGCATGCCAGGAGATTTACTGCTGTGGCATCACTGACTTTCAGGAGAAAGAAACAGTCTTAAACAGAAAGGCAGATTTTGCATATTCATCAACTAAACAATGGCATAGCCGTGGTCAGAGCCATTCTGCAGTCCACAGGCAATCCATGCTGCTCACCACCTCTCAGCATTCCCGATTCCATGCAACTCAGTCCTGTGGGAACTGTCAGTAACACCAAACAGCCTTTTCCACTCCTCTCTCAGAAGGAGAGGGGTGTCTATTCCCTGGCCATCGTTGGCCACAGAAAGGTAGAGCAACCTTGCAGAATAATGTCTTTTCCTCTGCTCTAACAAAACCACCCCATCTCCTGGGATTTATCAGCAGTTCAGGGAGCACTGCACATGCAGCACACTCACTCCGCCACGACCTAAGCAACGCTGTTGGCATGGCAACTCTGATAGCTCATTTCAGAACAGAACTCCCGATATGCTGAGCACACAGTTCCCAAGACAGAAAACAAACAGCCACAAGTCTGCCTCAATTTGGGGCTGCTTCACAGCAAACAGCACCCTGAGACAGGTAGCTTGTGGTTGGGTGTAAACACCCTGGGATAAGCTATTAAAATAATTAGCACATATAAATATGATATAGGCTCCCACATCATGAGCAGCACCCAACACTTCTCATGTCCTCATGCAACCTCTGCTGAAGCCTCTGTCATCAAGATGCAGTACTAATTGCTTCCAGCCTGACAGATTTTTAAACTCCTGTAGCTCGAGAGGCTTAAGTACTTGGCTAAACAAGTCCCAGTTTTAGGAAGCAGCTTTGAGAGCCCCAAATGCAATCCCCCCTCTCACACTCAAGACTCACATCATCTGTGGCTGAGCTGCCTCGTCCACATAGGGGGTGAAGCTGGGCAGAGGGTGGGGCACTTCCATGCCAGAGCTCACAGTGCTGCGAGGGCGCTGGGGAAGGAAAGGCAACATTAACAACTCAGGGATTCATTTCATTCCCCACACCCCTCTGCACTCTGCATCTCCCTTTTCCTCAGCCGCTGCTCATTTCCAGGTCCTCTCATTTAGAAAATTCAACTTGATTGAGACTTTTCCAAGACAAATGCCCTGCTGACACAGTCACAGCCCACCAGCTGCACCTAAAAGGCAAGGCACATTCCTCCTGTGTGTCCTCATTGGCCCCAGCTCCTGTTATCCTGAGGGAAAGGTTTATACATATTGAGGAATATAGACACACATTATCCTGGTCAGGCTGAGCATTCCACCTGCTCCTCATTTTCCTCAGATCCTACAGTTCCCATTTTACAGCCAAGATTGCCCCAATTCTATGATAATATTCTTTCTCCTGTCCACCAACAGCCTCCAGACTTGGGTCTGAGGTTCTTTTTTCTCTTTTCCCATCACAGGCCATTTCAGCACCACAAAAATCCCTTAACAGCTTCCAAGGTCCATTAGTAAAAACAAGAGGTGTAATTTAGTCCCACAACACACTGCTCTTGTCTGCCTATTTCAGTTCCCTGGGACTCTTCAGCACAAAGAGGTTACATGGTGGGAATACTTCACAAACCCTCCCCTCTTTTCCATCAGTTCCCAAACTGCTTCCTGAGGCTTCTTGAAACCAGCAGGAAGAGAAACCTCTTCTTCTCTAGGCAGGCTTTAATATGTCAGAACATTCAACAAAGGTTATTCTTGCACTGCCCTTCAGTGGAGTGGAATTACACATCCTCAACTCTTCTGCCACAAACAGGATCTTTTATCTAATTAAATCTAAGAAATTTCATTAAGAGGGAGCACAGACAACTCTAAGGGCAGACAGAAAAGAAATATGGAAGAATTCAGAGATGAGAATGAATGTTTTAAGCAGCATAAAGAGACTGGTAAAAGAAATTTCATATCAGTAATTCTTCCTCACTCTTCTCAGCCATATGAAACCTGTGATTTACTTAACTTTTCCATTCATTTAGTCAAACAGCTCTCTAGATGAAAAGAATGTTCCTGGAGTTCCCCTGAATTTTAGCCTGATTGCATCCCTCCCTCATTCTAGTTTTTGTGACCAAGCTTCAGTTATAACAACGTCCATATGGGCAAGATGAAAATATTTCCATCATCCTGATGTTTGAAGCTTTTCACTTTTATGGATTCTTCGTGTATTTGTAGTTCTGTAGACTGTTAAATGCCTCAGTGTAACTTCCAGCACCTTCCCACAGTGAACAGGCACTTATTGACACATTCCTAGAATTCTGTTGTGTCTTGCCTGCTACTTCTCCAAGGACATTCTATTTTGCACCACCTAAGCACAGGCACAAAATAAAGATAGGGGAGGAGGGCAGAAGCCAGGGAGGAGATGACCTAACCAACTGCTCCTCTCATTGCACAATACTGGTTCAATTGTAAGGATCGAATCCTGAGCACTGTTT
>JANPWX010000411.1:0-30206 GCA_024734555.1 Trochalopteron elliotii
CAGAGAGTCGAGAGAGACATATGAGCCCAAGCATGTCTTCATTAATGGAACATTTTTCAGCAAAAATAATTTTGTGACTGTCGGGTTCATTACTCCCTGAGGTGCTCCTGAGTGCTTCGAAATTGTCTCCAATCATAAAAAATTGATACTGTACAAAGGAAAATTAAGTTCCTTTTTTTTTTCCCCCTTCCTCTGCTTTTACAGCTCAAACAATTCTACAAGTTCCTTTATTATATTCTGTGGCCCAGATTTGTTAATAATTACAGTAAATACTGGTCCTGGCAGCATGTCAGGGGTTTGTTTAGTAAATATTGTTGCCATTATCATTTCTGTGTCCTGTGGCTGTCATCACTGTCAGTTTTGCCCAATCTCTGAAAACTCACTGGAGCTTTACAGCCTTACACTGAGGTGATACAGATATCCATGGGGTAGCCCCATTATTCTTCACCCTGCAATGGAAGTTTCTGGTTTTAGACCAGAATGTCAGCTCCTGCTCCCGTGTGTGGTGTGCACAAAGCAGGTTTCTCAGCACCATCTGCAGCCTTGTGGGTGGCTGCAGCTGTAATTCCACCTGTGGAGATTTCACAGCCTGGGGTGCAGGTAGAGTGCAGTGAGTGCTCCTGTGAGTTATGACCAATTACCTGTCCCAATTCCTCTTCTGTTTTTATAACTATTCCCCATTTCCACCTATTCTTAACTAGCTGTGTGGGAGTCCTGCCAGTGCTCAAAATGAACTTCTAATAATTTTTTTATGAATGGCAAGGAGGTTTTTCAGCTGGGGAAGCTCGGAAAGTGCAGCACTGGCTTTGTTCAGTTTTTACTGGAGCTGCACAGGCTCTTTCAGCATCTCTGCTGTTTTCCAAGGAGCCTGCTGGAAGGCTCAGAAGCTCTCCTCCACAGCATGCTGAGGAGATTATTGGTCTGTATTTCTGCAGGACAACAGCTGCATCCCAGTGGTATAAAACCCCATTGCAGGTAACAACCCAAACTTTTATCTACAACACACGTAAAACTTCTTTATCTTCCAAGAAAATGGTGCCAGTTAGGTCAGACTCACACACCAGGGACAATTTACTGTCTGAGTTTGGCTGTTGTGTTAGACTGTGTCTGTGCCATAGCCCATGAAGGAAGAGGAGCCACAGCATTTTCTGTGGGCACAGCTGTGACCATGGAGGCATCTTTGTCAGCACAGGGGTGTTGGGAGGACTGTGTAGTTGGTTTTTTTCTTTTTTCTTTTTTTTTTTTTTTTCTTATTCCTTGAACTAAAGAAAGCTTTGTGGGGTAACCTTGGAAGTGTGGAGCAGGCCCTCCTTGGAGAGGCCAGGTAATGCTTCCAAGTCAAGCATAAAACCAAGCTAGAAGCAATAGGAGCAGCAGTTAAGTTTAGACAGAGTTAGTTTGTGCTACCTAAGCCTTACTTTAGCTCATGGACAAGGCTGAACTGGGAAATGTGTTTTAAATACATCAGAGAGAAAGCTCTGTCAGTTTGTTGCTGCTTTTGGTGAGCCTGGGTGAGCTCTGAGCTGGCAGAGCTGGTGTTTCATGCAGCCCATCCCCAGCTGGGCAGATGGAAGTTGGCCACCACAGGATTCCTGGGAGCAGGCATGGAGAGCTTTGCCTCTTGCCTCTGCCAACTCCTGCACCTCCCTGAGCCAACAAGGAGTTTTATCCTCTGACTCCCCAGCCAGTTCAGGAGCTCATTCTTCCTCCTGGTGAAAGGAGTGGTGATCTTCACAAAGCCCAAAACCTTTGTCCACAGCCAGGGCAGGATTATCCAGCAGAGCTGTGTGCAAGGGGGTGTGTGTGCTGGGAGCTGGAGCAGGGCTGGGGTCCAGTCCTGTGGAAATTGTGGCTCATTGGCATCTTGGGACAGGTGTCAGGGGCTGCCATGGGGTGGTCATGGCTTCCTAAACTCAGCCTGGCACTGGAAGAGCTCCAAAGCAACACCCAAGTTGTAGATTGACATCCAGAGAGTCCATCAACTCACAGGTGCTGGTCTGATGCTCAAAGCTCCAGAGCTGCTGGAACATGATCTGTTCTCCATTTGTTTTCAGGCAAATGCTGCTGGTCTGCTCAGTCAACAGTTGTGACCCCACCTAAATACATTTTACTCTTCCCTTCAGCTGCCCTGTGCACAGGTACAGATGCCTTTGATTTTTAATACCAACATCATCACATCAAATTCATGGCCTGGCCCTGTCACTCCTGCCTTGGCAGGGCTTTTCTCCTGGCACACTCAGCACTGTGCTGGGTGGGTCTGCCAGCCTGTCTGGGTGAGGGCCTTGCCTCTGTGACTAGTCCCTGTGAATTGCTGTGCTGTGCCCTCGTCCCCTGGGTGTGAAGCAGCAGGTGTTGGGGAAATATTGCTTTTTGTCACTGTTCCTGCTTCCACAGCAGGCTTTGCCTGGTTGTTCCTGCCCAGGGCAGGGTTGCACATCCACCTAAAGGTGTCTGCTCAGAAATTTTGTGGATTGCTGAGGTTGGAGTTAGGCTTTTGTTTGTAGGGTTTGTTCCTGCAAAGGAATAATATTAAATAAGTAATGAGTTTTTAGAGGTAGTTTAGTGCTACCAGAGGCCCACTTGCCTTTTCCTCTCTCAGGTTTTGCAAAGCCAACCTTTGGAGAGAGATGTGTAATCTTGGATGCTGATGAAGAGGAGATGCTTTGGAGAAGTATCTGCAGACCCCACTCCTCCTCTGTGTGCAAAGTGAGATTCTGATTGCTACTCATCTGACAGCTTGGGCCATTTCCCTAAATTAAAATACCTAATTAGTCTGTAATCGTTCAGGTTCCTAAGAAAGTCTGGGTGCAGGTGTATTCCTAGACTTCTATAAGGAATCTCCAGTGTAACCCCAGTGCAGACATCTGTATGCCTGGAGTAAATGTCCTGTCCTCAAGCAGCACAACAAACAAACACAGAGCTGGTGAAGTGGAAAAAAAAAGCTCCCAGAAGAAAACATGGTTTGATTAAATTGGAATTTTCAGAAGAAAAACATGCTTTTCTCTAGTGATGTTTCAAAACCTAATGATTTCTGTTTCCAATTGACATTTCGACTTAAATGTCATTTTTCTTTTGAAATCCAGAACAAGAGTTTAAATTTCAGGTCAACGCCCCCAAAATCCTTCATTTTGGATCAACATTTCATTTTCACAGAATAACAGGTTGGAAAGGACATGAAGGATGATCTGATCCAGCCTTCCTGGGCCAAAGCACAGTCTGACCATGATGGCCCAGCACTGTGTCCAGAGAATCCTGAATGTGCCCAGTGTTGGGGAATCCACCACTTCCCTGGGGAGATTATCCCAATGGCTGATTGTTTCCACTGAGTGAGATTTTCCTTTTCTGTCCAGCTGGAATCTCCCCAGCAGTAACTTATACCCATCACCCCGTGTCTTTTCCTGGGAAGAAGGGAATCTCCATTTTCTTTGTAGGCACAGTTTAAATCCTGGAACATGGTGATAAGATCTCCCCTAAACCTTCTTTCCTCAAGGTTGTCTTCTCTCAGCCTTTCCTCACTGTCAGGCTCCCTACTGCTTTTGCCATCTTTGTGGCCCTTCTCTGGACCCTCTCCAGCCTGTCCACATCTTTTTTTTGCACAGTGGGGACCAAAATAGAAGACAGAATTCCAGGGCCCATACATTTATTTGTACAGCGCTGGTAAACAGGGAAAATTCTACTGAAACATTTTGTATGTTTTGTTTCTATCCATAATATCTTCCTTTCCCACCCCTGCATTTTCAAATCAAGGGCATTTGGAATTGTTCATACTGTGAAACAGTGCAGTATTGTGACCTTTCATCCCTATTTGGGATGCAGGCAAATGCTGAAATCCCAGCCCTTCTTGGGGAACTGACATTCTGTTCTCTGACCAGACCCACAAAAGTATATTTCCACTGGTTTTGCTGGCTGGCTACTTCAGTACTTAGTCAGTGATGACTTGTAATTCAGTGCAGATTGAGCCCCATGGCTGGAGAGGCTGAGGGCAGTTAATCTTTCTTGCTCTGTTTTGTGCTTTCAAATTAATATCCAGATTTCTTTCCAAAGATAAATCTTCTCTCTTGAACCAGCATTTGGTAGTGCAGTGCACAGCTGCCTGATGCATGTTCCATGCACAAAGGAGGATCCTGGTGCTCTCCCAGTCCAGCTACAAAGCTGTTACATGAAATCAGGATGTTTTTAAATTTAGGACAGTTTCTTGGTCGTCTGTTGTTTGCAATCTCACAGCTTGCCATGTGTCTTTCTCCTCCAAAGTTCCTTTTCCCTGTCCCACCACTGTGGGGAGGTTTTTCGTGCCGGGCTCTGTGCAGTGTGTCCCTGGAGCAGTTCTGTGGTGTTCCCCAGAAACATGCTTTCGTCAGGCTGCCTCAAAGCCTCATCCAGAGAAAATGTGTCTGAAGTGAGAAATGTCCTTTTCTGTCTGCCTTTGAGGTGTTATCTCCCCTCTTCCCAAATGCAATTGGCTCCATCTGCATCCCTAAACTGTTTTGTTTGGAGCGAGGAGAGCTCAGAAAATCAAGGGAGGCCACACACATAAACAACAGGGTGTGAAATCAATTAATCTAAATGAGAGAGTGACTTGTTCCTGAAGGGGAAAAGCCTGGTTCTCACAGAAACCTCCCTTGGGTATGGTGGGGCTGTAACAAACATTGCATCCCTGGGGCAGTGAGGAGCTAGGTGAGTATTTTAACCTTTTGGGCCAATATTTAGAGGGAGATTGTTTGATTGTGTTTGTAGAGCTCACCATGCTCTTTGTATTTTAACAAGTGATTTTCATGATGGGTACAGTGGTAGCATGTTAAGGCAGGCACTGCTGAAGGGACCTGAATTTTGACATCTTAACTTCAAATATTTGCATGATAAATTTGTTTCCAGGCATTGCACTCACCCAGTCAGGGATAAGAATCTGTGCCTGTAATTCTCATGTGTTTGGGAAATAGACAGTGTCAGTGATACATACACAATCTGTAGGACAGGAATTACCTGCAGGATTTTTTTTAAACAATTTTTTTTACCTCTAATTGGAGAAAAATCTTATCTTTTTGAAGGAGTTTGGTAAGAAAAAGAGTTTTCCTCAGCTCTCCTGCAGGAGGAGGTTAAACCATGTCTCAGCACATTGTGGCCCTCTGCTGCAGGGTGCCCAGGGGTCAGTAATTACAATCACATCCCAGCCTCACTCTGCACCTCTTTAAATAATAGTATTCTCTCCTGGCTGTCTGGAGCAGTGAAAACACGAGCAAAAAGCTGTGCTTGGCCTCTCTTGGCTGAGGGGAGGACAGGGATGTAAGGGCTGAAGAGAGCAGGCTTTGGGGGAGAGGAGTGAAAGTCCAGGAGACTCCACTCCACTCGGCCTCTTAAATCATCACAGGAGAGGATGAGGTAGTGCAGGTCTGAGAAATCAAAAGTCTCTGTGCTTGTAGTGTTATTCAGACATTAAAGTCTTATCATGGCCACGAGTCTTCCCTCTCTCCACCTTGCCTCCCTTTTGGGGCTGAGGAAAATGGTAAGACAAGTGGTTTTGTTTTGTGCTGAGGGCTCCTTGAGGAATCAGGCTCTGCTTGGGCCAGCTCAGAACTGAAAGTTCATCCTTTGGAGTGAGACTTTCCCAAAGACTTGAACTAAAGCCAGCCCTGTTAGGCAAAGCTGCAGCCAGGGGTCTTGACAGGATACTCCTGTTCATGCAATTTTATGTTTTGCTGTGATTTCTTGATTCATTTCTAGTATGCAATGGATCGTTTTCCTGATTTGAGAAGTCTTTTATGGCTGGGACTTCAGTGTGTAATTTCTTCATCTGAAGGCAGGAGATTGCCCCACATGGAGGGCAGGAAGATGGCCTGTGTGGCAGGGAAGGCACCCAGCCCTCCTGTAGCTTTCAGGCTGGAAACATCTCTGGTTCATCACCTCCTACAGCCCTGCCTGGTGGGTGCTGCTGAGCAGCCACTGCCTTCTATCATTCTGATCACAGTCATTTGGCTGGTTTGTTATCTGATGTGATGGAGGAGATCACTTCCAGGGCCCTGAGGGCAAAACCTCAGCGTCCTAGAGCTACTTTTATTTTCTAACCCTCCCACAGCCCTGGGGTGATCCCCTGGAAACTTCTTGCAGGGGAGGCAATTTCTCTTCTGAAATACACCAAGTCATTTGCAAGTTAGTTTCTATACAGCTCTGAAATTCCTCTCCCTCAGGCACTTTTCTAGATCCCAAAAGCAACTTGCCTCCTTCAGGCACCCAGATATCCCTGTTCAAGTGGCTTGTTTTCCCCGTTTCACATCCATGGAAGGAGATTCCGTGTTCACACGTACTGATGATGCTTGTGTGGTGTTCACACCATTTTCTCTCCCCAGCCTCTGGGGAAAGGGCAGACGCTGGTTTTGTCTGACTCTCAAACACCCAACAACCCAAATAAATTAAACTGCTAATTTCCAGGACCTAATTGCAACTGTTGGTTTTGCTTTCTGACCTGAAAATAAAACTCCTCTTGCGAGGTTTCCTTGTTTTGGGGTTTTGCTTGTTTGTTTATGTTAAACAAAGCGAGTGAACAAGAGCCACACTCCTGAGTAGGAGAGGATGGTTTGCCTGGTTTGTTTCCCTGTGTCCTTGCCTGGCTTCTGCTCAGCCAGTTGTGCCCCACACTGTCCTTTGGGAGGGGCTTTCTGGGCTAAATATATCTGTACTGCCTGTGAAATGTCATTTGGTGGAGTTCACTTGGAAACTAAGGTGGGCAGCCAGCTTTTATTTTCAGCCTTGGGTCAGATGCATTGGGCAGTTGTCTCACCCAGATTTTTAGTCTTGATCAGGAGCTTGTCCTTGCACGACAGACAGACATAAAACCTGCTCTCTCAATGAAAAGCCAAGCTCATTGCAGTGACAAAATCACATTGGGGCAACCATATTTTTCTTGCTCAGCAATGAGGATTTACAGTCTGAGGGCTTGTTCAGAGAGATTACCTTGAAAGCAGCAATGAAAGTCATAGCTCAAATATCATGGCTTAATGAGCAGAGGAGCTGGTGAGATGCTGAGAGCTCTAAATATATCAGACAGAAGCCCAGCACTGGCAGCACACTGACAGCTGGAGACCTTGGGCTTTCAGTGCTGGTGGGACAGAAATGTGTCCCTCCCCAAAGTACAGCTTGGTGACCAAAGAGGGCTTGGCTTTTGCAATTTCTGCTTCTGCTTTTTGGCTCGTCCTCCTCTGCTGTTTCTGCTGGTGCAGTGGGAGTGATTTCAGGGGAAAGGAGGATATTCCTGGGGTGTGGAAGGGCCAAGGGGGGGACACAGCCCAGCTGAGCTCACCGTGGTCTCTGCCACACCCAAATAACAGCGGCAGGACAAGTGTGGCTGCATTGGTGACACGAATCTGCACTCTTGGGGACAGATTCAGGCAAAGGAGTGGGTGGATGTAGAAGGGAATACAGGTGAGAATGTCCCTGATTAGTAACAGCTGTTAATTAGCCAGTACAGCCCCTGATGAGTCACAGCTGCATCCAGTAAAGATAAGTGTGATGAAAGGGAATGGCTGAGCTGTTGAGGGGGATCATGGAGGAGGAGGAACCTTGAGGAAGAGGGAAGGCGAGGATGATGAGGAAGAAGGAGCCTTGGGAGAGACAATCATTGCTGTGAGGTCAGTCTGGGTCAACAGTTAAATCTGTTGTTGGAACCTGCAGCCACAGCCTAGCTGGGTAAAAGCCTGCAGTCACAGGCTGCAAGGGAAGCCTCCAGCAGGAGTTTGCTGCAGCCAGAGTCAGTGAATGGTTGGGGTCAGGATGGCTGAGCTGTAAAGAGGAATAAAGCAGGGCCCTTTTCATGCTGTGATAAAACAAGAAGTCTGTGTATCAGCTCGTTTCTGCTCTCTAACAAGAGGGCTGCTGCAGCAGGTGGAAACCCCTGCTCTTTCTCCAGGAGCTCCCCAGGGTCACCTGCCTGCACATGTGACATGCTGCAGCCACATCTCTGGCAGCTGAATGTGTTTTTCAGTTTTTTCCCTGATGCCACTGTCAGTGAGAGGAATATATTGCTACATGATTGTCCTACTGAAAAAGGAGGTGAGAAAACTCCTCAATATAAAATTTTGCATTTATCTAGGAGGATAGCAACTATGGGAATTAATTTCTGTCTCATGCCTTGTCGTG
The DNA here is from genome assembly GCA_024734555.1 of Trochalopteron elliotii. NCBI lineage: Eukaryota > Metazoa > Chordata > Aves > Passeriformes > Leiothrichidae > Trochalopteron > Trochalopteron elliotii. The sequence goes on from JANPWX010000411.1 coordinate 8,128, forward strand.
CCTAGCACAGTGGAGGCCCTGAATATTCCTGCAGCACGAGGCACATGTTTCAGACCAAAGCCACAGAGCTTTGGTGGCAGAGAGCTCGTGGCACACGGGGCTCCTGCTCTAAAGTGGGAGATCCAAAGGTTCTGGGATCTGTGCTTCACTTTCACTTGGAGGATTCAGTTGTGAGGGTGAGGGCTGGGAACTGAGAGTTGTGGGGTTAACCCAGTCTCTGTGACTTCTGTTAAGCCTCAGTGGCTTTTTTCCTTAGTGAGCTTTACCTGGGCACTGATTGCTGTGAGCAGCAGAGAGTGCACAGGATTACAGTTGCCATTTAAACCAGCCCAGGTGCAGTTTATTCTCTCTGTTATCTAGAGTTTATAAACCCAGAGTTTATTCTCTCTAATATTCTCTGTGTGAGAGAGCAGAGAAGTACTTTTCTTTAGCTTCATTTGTGGGCTCTGTGTCTGGTCCTGCTTTTTTGGCTGTCCATGGTTCATAGGAAGGTGGTAGGTAACTGAACAATCCTGGCAGGTATTGTAGAAGTTTGGCAGCTTTCTATCTCCTTGAGTTTCTTGTACTTTACTGCTTGGGGCCTTACAGCTTGTTGCAGCTGCTGTGTCAAGTGCTGTGGGTGCAGAGTTAGCACTCATGGCTTTTATTCAGCAGTTTTGTGACAATGGCAGTCTGCAGGATGTGTCATGTCAGAAAGATGCCTCTGCTAGGTGGGGAGTGTGTGTCTCACTTCAGATTATTAGCTAAACCACAGTAACATGCAATTAACCATTCAAACATCAGTGTTGCTCCTGTGTGGAGTTTGCTCCCTTCCTTTTCCCCCCCAAGCCCTTCTCCCTGTGGCTGTCACTGCTGTGGATCTCCTCCTGGCCAGGCATTTTGGCTGTCTCATGTCAGGCTGCAGCCCAAGAGGGTTTTGGAGAGCATCTGTGGCCTTGCCTTAAATCTGGGGAAGGTGAAGTTTGCTGAATTGGTCACTGTCCCTGCACAGAGGGCAGGCTGTGTGAAACCCAGTGATAATGCTGTGCTTGTGAGGACAGCTCCAGGTTTTTGCCCTTCGGTAGTGCTGCTGATGCTTGAGCTGGAGTTTCTGAGTTACTCTGGGAATACTGAAGGGATGTGGTGTGTGTCTAGATCCTGCCTGCAAAGGGCAGCTGATCTTGGGCTGCTGGGCTCCTGAAGTGCAGGCTCCCAGCCCTCTCTGCAGGGCAGTGTGAGAGCAGCTGTGGTGGGCACAAAAACCTGCACCCCTCGTGCCAAGTGGAGCATAAAGCTGTGTCCTGCTCTGCCCTGAGAGACAAGCCCTGCTCTCCCTTTGGCCTCCCCATAGACCTCTCATGTTGGTGGTGTCTTTAGGAGAACATCTGATGGGTTCTGATGCAGTTTGGGGGGGCAGCCCAGCCTTACAGGAGCAATTCATGCAGCCATCCCAGCCAAGGCAGCCGTGGTCTTCCCTTGGTGGGCACTGACTCAAGGGGATGGGGCAAGAACAGAAAAGCAGCTTTTGGACCAGAAAAAGCAGGGACAGGAAAGGAAATGAAGAGGGCTGTGGTAACCCAGATGGGATATGGCACAGGAGAAGGAAGGTTTGATCATCCACCCCAGTATTGACACTGCTGTGCTGGTGAGCCTGGCACAAAATCTCACATAGCTGATGGGCAGTGGTGTGTGTGCGAGGAGGGGATGTGGTGACACAGAAAATTAACTCCACTCCCATGGGTTTTTCTCTGTTGGCATCCATCTCTGGTTCTGTGTTTTCTCACCCTGCAGAAAAGAAAGTGGGAGATAACTTTTGAAATTATTCTTCGGTCATTAGTGACCCATTGTTCGAGGGGAAAAAAAAAAGAAAAGAAGTAGGGAGTCATATCATGGGAGGAATTATCTTCCTCATGGGATATAAAACTTTGTGTGTAAATAGTGAAGGTCTCCTGGCACTGATGCTGATCCTGCCCAGGTCTGACTGTACAGCACTTAATGTATAACACGTGATAACTCCTTCTGGAGTTTCAGTAGAAATCTCTGGTTTCCTAAACAAGCCTGCTGTGTTCCTGTGTCCTGCTGAGCTGCTGCTGTGCCACCCCAGCAGTGCTGGGTGGTTTGCAGCCCTTTGATGGCAGGGGCTGTTTAATTATCAGCGGTGTCATGTTCCCAGAGCTCGCTACATGAAAGCCAAACGCCGGCAGCCTGTAATTAATCTGGGCTAATGTGCCACTGTTTACACTCCATCTCGGAAACCAGACAGATGTAAGAAGACACCCAGCCTTCATCTGGGAGCCTCCCAGGTTATTTCTGAGCTATCTTTGGAGAGCTGTGCTGTGCCTGCAGAAATGAGCACCTTCAGCTTTTCTGGGCAATGAGTGGGAGACTTTGTTTCCTCGCAGGGAGCAGGGTTAATGCCTTTTCGCTGCCCTTACCACAGCTGAGGCTGGCATGGGATGGGAGCACAGAGCTCCTCCACAAGTGGTGAATTCTGCAGTGTGAGAGGTGAAACAAGCTCTGCTTCCTCCATCCCTGCCCTGGGGATGTGTGGGATCACCTTGGGGCAGACACAAGAGATTCTCCGGGACTCCTGTCTTCAAAACAAAGTATCATGCATTCATTTCTGATCACCCTGCTGCAAATATTTAACAGAACAAGGTGATGAACATGCCCAGAGGTGTGGAAGGACTGAAAAAGATTCTGCCTCCTTCATTAGAGTGAAGAGTAATAAAAAGCAGCGTGACAGAAGTATATAAACTTAGAAGTAGAGAGAAGTAAACCAGGCATTCCTGTGTATACTTTTATGTAATACAAGGTTTCCAGTGAAACTGAAATAAAACATCTGACACAGGTGAAACTTATTTTTGTGTTACAGCACATAAATGATTGAGACTGAGACCATAGTAGAGTGAAGAAAGGAGTAGATCTATGGATAAAAATCTTGCACACAAAGTAATAAAGTTTATTACTTTTATTCTAGCTCATTTAGAAGGCATGGGGCTTCCTTCTCCTGGACAGTCTTCCAGCTGCAGCCAGTTACAAGCTCCTCCTGGCCCTATAAACCCCCAGAGCCTTTCCCTGAGACGTCTGACTGGACACCAGCTCAGAGGAGTCACTGCCTAAGCCTTGCATTCCAGAATATCTCTGCATTGGATGGTTACTGGGGTCAGAGGTGGCCACAATTTTCTAATCACCTGCAGGCTGAAGTGTGGGATATGAAGCTGCTCTTGTTCTCCTCATGGACTGTGGATTCAAGGTTGCCCATCTTGTCAAACCACTCAGTCACCTCTGTGCCAGTCATCCCTTCCAGCTCTGTGGTGGGCAGGTGACCTCTGCAGGAGGAGATGTCACATCCTCAGAGCCTGGGCAGCTCCATCCCATGGGGAACAATGCATTTTAGGTGTTCCCCTCTTTTTTCCAGCAGTGTTTTGTTCAGACTCAGTGAGTTGTCAGCAGCTCAGTCCTGTGGGTAGGGCTTTTGCTGGTTTGACTTTTCTCGGTGGTGGGTGTGTCTCTGGGCTCTGGTTGTTGTCAGTGGACACTGATTTATCCCCTGCACACACCAGGCTTCCTGCTCCACAGCCCAGCACCTCGCTGGGTGAGCACACCCCTGCCTGGAGGGGATCCGGGCTTGTGATATCCAGCAGAGGGTGCTCAAAAGCAGAAATATCCCAAATAATCGGGTGCTGCTGTTGCTGCTGTACCTCTGCACTCCCATTCTTGGGCAGCACAGTCCCAGTCCTTGGTGCCTGTGGCAGGGTGGGTCAGGAGGAGCAGAGCTGGAGGGGCACAGGGGGTGCTGCACACCTGGCACTGGGGTGGGGAAGTGTTAATTTGGGCTGGTTTTTATCTGATCTCGTGGACACGGAGGATGCACAGAGTATCCTCCTCAAGCATGGTCTGCTGTGCAGTTTCATCCAGAGGGAATCCTATTTCCAAGCTCTAAGGCTGCTCAAAGTTGCAAACCACTTGCATGGGACTGGTGGGGGATTTGCTTCAGAAGTGACTCCCTGTTTGAGCTGCAGTGCTCCCGTGGCTGTGTCTGTGCTGCTGGTGGCCAGGTGTGCTGTGAGTCCCTGCCACTTGTGCTGAGCCTTTTGTGAGGGCAGATCCTTTGTGTGCTCTCAGTTCCAGCCTGTGAGCTTGGAACTGAGCTTATGCCTAAACTGGACTGAACCTCTCCAACTGCATCTTGCTCAAAGCTTCCAAGTCTGATCACATATTTTACTTGCCCAAGCTGCAAGATCCAGTGCCAAACTTGCTCCCAGTTGTGCTGAGGAGAGTCACAAACCTTTCAGTGAACCTTCAGCAAGCTTGTGCCAAGTCTCAGCTCCAGGTGTGTTTTTCAGGCTGTGTGTTGTAAATGTCACATTGCTCCAAAATGCAGTCCCCAGAGCAAATGTAGAATGTGATCAGAGCCCTGGGATTAGGGGAAGAGAGGCTGAATTTTTCTTCAGGTAATTACAGGCAGCCGAGTTGCCTGTGGGAAAAAAAAACCCTCCTGCTAATGCTCAGCACCTTTTGAGAATTTCCTGTAGAGTTGGCATCACTGAACTCCCTCACATCAAAGGGGGAAATACCTGTCTGCTCCTTAATCCAAGGCCTCTCTTGGATTAAAGAAAGATCATAGGTCTTGATTATATCAAATCCAAAGACTTCATTTCTTTCTTTACAAATCTTCCTTATTTTCCCTAATGCCTTTCCTGCTGAGAAAAGTCCCAGGATATTTAATCAGCATACCTAATTAATAGTGCTGTCTCACATAGTTAATCTTTATGGTGCTCTCTTCCATGGGGTTTTCCACCAGTGTCTTTCAGGGCATTTTACAGAAGAAGTTCTTCTTGTGATCTCCCTCTTGCATGTGTGGAAAGCAAGGGAGAGGAAAAGGTAGGGGAGACGTGCTTAGGTCATGCAGCCAACCAGAGGTGGGGTCAGCAATAAAATCCCAGGTTCTGAGTTTTGGGCAGTGCTGGAGCTGTTCCTCCAAGGCTCAGATTGAATTTAGGGCTGGGTGAAACACAGCAGCCACTGAAACAATTGAGGACAGAGCAGGGAGGAGGCAGAAATGGAATTACACACACGGGGAGTGCTCACGTAGCCAAGTGCCAGTGTTTGTGCAAAGCTCTGAGTTGTCTTTAACAACCACCAGTGTGGTCAGGCACCCTTTTATTTCCTCTGGGAGACACCAGGTCAGTGTCCTCAGCGTGGTGCTGGAGCTCTGGGGCAGGGGTGACTCAGAGGAAGGAGCTGCTGTGCCTGAGTCACCCCTGTGGCTTCCTGAGGGACCCTGGTGTCCCTGCAGCACCCTGGGGACCTGGGGCTGCCATCCTGCTTGGCTTAGCTGAAAGCATGACCTGAAGTGGTCTGGCTGCAGTTAAATGAAAAGAGATAGTGAAAAAAACATATCCCACTCTAAGGGCTGGAAGTGTGATGGGATTTGTTTGTTTTTGTTGTTTGGGTTTTTTTGTTTGGTTGGTTTTTTTCAAACTTTTTTATGATTTGATCTTGCAGTCTAGATTTTTCCCCTTTGCCCCCTCTCAAAAAAAATTTTAAAAAATAAAAAAGAGAAAAAGAAAGGAACCTTCTTTAACTAATTTGGTAATAATAGTATGGTTTCAAAAGTACTTGTTTAGCCAGTGCTGACTATATGCTTACACAGCTACCTCTGGCCTGGGAAAGATTGAAACCACAATGGCTAAGTATAGAGGCCTCTAAAATATCTTCATATATGCAGTGCCCGAGTACACAAACAGAGCTGGTCTCTCTTCTGTCTGCAGGAGCAATATTTTCCATAGGATTTGTATTGACAGAGGTTTTCCCCCCTCCTGCATATTTACTAAAATAAAGGTCCTCCAGAAATGCATCCATGTGCTGAATGCCATTCCATGGCCACCTTCAGCCTGATGTAAGAAATATAATCTGTTCCTGAAGAAGACTAAGCACTCTTTCATTCTGTGCTGCAGCAGACTCTTGACTTGGGATGTTTTTATTGATTATTTTTCTTTGTTGTATCGGGTGGGTTGTTTTCTTTTGCTTTTAAAGAAAGTGGGGAACTATTGCCAGGATTTCAACCTTAGCTTTTGAGAACAGCTCATGCATAAAGGAGAGATGCTCCCATCCTTGAAGTGTGTGGGATCCATGGACTAAGTGACCAGAGCTGTGTTAGGTGCAGTAACCTCTGCAGGGAAAGCACATCCCTGTGCAGTGTGACTGGGATGTGCTGCTGGGGTAACTCCTCTGTCGACCTCTGTTCTGGAGTCTGAATCTGTGTCTCTCTTGGAGCCTGACCCAATTACAAAATCCCACCCAGGCCCATGAAGAAGAAGGTGAGAAAGAAGGACTCAGCCTCTGCCCTAAAACTCCATCTTGCTTTAAATGTTTGACTTAAACTGCCTGCAGTTTTTGGGTAGTTGTGGGCAAAGCAGTTTTCCTCTTTCTGCCCTGTGAGTGTGACATCTCAAGTATATCCTGCCAGTCCCCAGCTGTGGGCTGGTGTGCCAGTTTCAGGGCACATGAAAGAACAAGGCAGGCACAGCAGGTCAAGGGAAAGTTTCTTTTTTAAAATTATTTGACTTTAATATTTATATACATTTGTACAAAGGTCAAGAGATTGGCTACCCAGGTTGCCACCTCTTTGACCTGGATGGTGAACATCACCATCCATCATATTTCTCCTCGCAGAGCAGAAATACGTAAACAATAAATAATTTTTAAAAATGCATATTGTTTTCTTGAAGCTGCGTGAGAATCTGCACTGCAAGATTTCAAACACTTGCAAGCAAGAAAACTAAAACCAGCAGGCTGGCTTTGCACTGACACAACACAATCCTGGTGCATGACAGATTCCTGTGAGCTGGGGCTGGCTCCTGGCTCTGCACGTGGCTGCAGGCAGTGTGTGACCTTGTTCTGGGGGAAGGCAGCAGCTGGTAGGAGTGGCACACTGAGTGCATGCCCAAATTCTGTGCCCCAGGCAGCAGCACCTGGTGCATGAGACGTGCAGATGTTGTGTAGGTGGTCCTCAGGCACTTGTGGATTCTCCTGTGGTGATTGTCTGTCTGTCCTGGCTCTGGATCCTCTCTGCTGGCACACCAGCAACCCTGGAAACCCCCCGAGATTTCATAATAACTTGTCCTTCCTTTCTGGAAACAGCAGCTTCTTTGCATGCTTGTAACAATCTGCAGCTGAGCATATAGACAGCCCTTTCAACACCCAGCCCCTGTCTGACACAGCCCAGCCCAGAGCAGGAGCTGCAGACGTGTTTTGAAACCCTCCTGTCTGCAGGGCCTGTTCTTCAGGGAAATGGCACGGAGGGGACAGAAATCAACATGTAGAGAAGGTGTGACAAGTTGTATCTTTATTATAACATATACTGTTGCATTTGTCTTCTTTGCTGCCAGAGTCAGGATTAAATGCTCGAGGTGGTATTTCTTGTTCAGATGTTTGTTAATTCCAATCTATATTACAGTCTCACAAACTGTGAGTTCTACAGCACTTTGAGCTAAGAAACTAAAAAATGGAGCCCTATCTCTCTCTCTCTCTCTGCAAGGCCTTTTAAGGATAAACTGTCCAATTAAGAGATGACACCTCAATTATTTTTGCCTTTAACCCAATAATCAACCACCCCTGGCCTGCAATGTGGATTTTTCTACCCAATTACAAAACACCACCCTGACCCATGAAGAAGGTGAAAAAGGACTCAGCCTCTGCCCTAAAACCTCCATCTTGCTTTATATATATATTACTGTATTCTAAACCCTTAAACTCTATGTTTTGCTCCCTGTGATATCACACACTTCTATCCAAACTCCACACCCACAATCCCAGTGCTGTCACTCAATTTTGGAAGCCTTTTCCACAGCCTCAGGTTAAATGCAGTGTTTTCTTTTCAGCACAGAAAGCCTGAAATTCTCAGTGCCCAGGGTTCCAACAATATACCTTAACAATGCTACAGTACTGAAATATGTGAAATCTTTGTAATACCCTGGTGAGGTAAATCTCTTTACATTGTTGGGGTTCTGGTTTCACCTCCTGCAGGGCACAAATATTCCTGAGGATGGTAATAGTTTCCAGACATGTTTATCAGACATCTAGAACTCCACCTGAACAATGCAACATGATAACTGGGCTCTTCACAAGAGGTGGAGCTGAAGCATCTGAGGTGCATTTGCAGAGAGCTGAGTGTGAGGACTTGGGGAAAGGAGTGTTCCTCCAGGATGGAAGAGGCTGTCTGAAACAGAAAGCTCCTCAGCTTTCTTGCTGTTGCCATTTGTGGAGAGCATTAAAAACACAGCTTAATCTGGGGAAAAAAGTAAAATATTTGGGGTGGTTGGCGAGAAAAAATATTAGAAGTAAACTGGAAGTGGTTGAGTAAGAGGGCTGCAGGCTGTCTACAGGTGAGATAAACCCTCTTCAGAAATGGTCCAAGTATATATGATCTATGATCCTGCCTCTGTGCAGGATTGGGGTGCTGACCTCTGGAATTCCATGGTGTTTCAGTGATTCTGTGAGCAGGGCTTTTCAGGGTTATCTGTGGACTGCAGACTTGGTATAAGCAGCAAGGCTCAGCAGTGGTGCTGGGAGCACAGGCTGGGGGAAGAGCTGCTTCCTTGGAGGTGGTAAAGGATGGCATCGTGTGGCACTGTGCACAGTGCTGCATTTGTTTGGGTGAGGAGTTGTGGCTGGAGCTGATTATTCACCTGATCTTACACTTCTGGTGAATCACACAGGTCACATCCCATGCTGCTGCTTGCTGGTGAGTGCATTCCTTATCTTGGGATGCTGGAGTTCACAAACTGCCTTGGAGGGCAGACTCAGAGAGTATCTCAAAACACATCAGCCTTAATGAGCAATTTGGAGCAGGATTGGCCATTTGTCTTTTTATCTTACTGTCTTAAAATCCTGCACAAACGTGTCCATGTGGAGAGAATGAGGTAGAGAGGGGCAAAAAAACTGATCCAAGAAAAAGCCAAATCAAAGCCAAATGACACTTAGGCAGCATTCAAAATTGCAAAATCAAAATCCCCAGCTTAGGCACCACCTAGCTCCTGGAGGCATCATAATTCCACAAATGCCTCATTTGACTTTTTCTCTCTGCTTCTCTGGGGTTTTTAAATGATTTCTGGTTTAACACCCCTTGTGTGCTGAGTTTTTTACTTAAATGCCTGCCCCAAAGTGCTTGGGTCTGACCAGCATGCAGAAGGCAAGTGTCCTGGCCCATCAGCCTGCCCAGGGGCTTTCAGAGCACACCCAGCTCATGCAGGCACTGTAAGATCAAAAAAAAAAAACAAAAAAAACCCCAGTGGCAGCTGCCACTTTGTTCTGAAACATCTTACACAGGAAAGCTCAGGGATCACAACCTGCTGCTCTGTTGTAGCCAACAGCTGCTTGATGCCACATGCTGAGAGCTCTTGAGCTTCCCTCATGTGTTTTGTTTCTTGGTCCAGTCTGGAATAATCATCCCCACTGTGGTGTGGCTTACAGGGGAACAGTGAAGAGCAGCCCTTTTTCCTGTGCTTACTTTGTGCCTTCTCCAGGAGGGACAGGTTGGAAGTGAGGGGAGCTGGGATTAATTAAAGCAGGTCTGCTGCTCCCTTAGGCTGCTCTTGGGAGGCACCTGCTGCCTCTGGCTATGGCTCACCTGCTGTTCAGTCAGTGGGACTGTGGCAATTCCATGGAAGAGGAGTGGTGCCTTGGGAAGGCTGAGCTGGAACAGAGACTGGGCAGAGCTGGAGAATAAAGCAGGGATTTATTGAAAGGTCTCCAGGATCCACCTTGGGCAGGACAAGAGCCTGGCCAGGGCTACACCCAACGTGGACCCAAAATGGTCACAAAATGGACATAAAATGGTCACAAAATGGACAAATGGTCACCAGGTCTCACATTTTTGTAAGTTTTGGTCCATTTGCATCTTGGGGTTTAATTGTCCAGTTCCAGCTCCAGGCTGTGAGGTCCCATCCTTCTTGTTCCTCCCTCCAGCCCAGCCTTGTTTGTGCTTTTGGGCTGAAAGTTGTCCTTGGTGTGCAGCAGGAAGAGGATTTGTTTTGTGTCCCTGCTGTGTGCAGAGCTGAGTGACACTGAGTGTGAGCTCAGAGCTGCACCCCTGGGCAGCACAGGACCTGAAATACATGAAAGATAAAACTTAAGGCATCAGGAGCAGCACCTGATTTTGAGCCAGTGTGAGCACTGGCAGCTCCTGGGAGCCCTGAACAAGGCATGGAGCCCCTGGGGCAGGAGGGCCAGCAGTGTCTCCCCTCTGGCCCACATGAGTGGCCCCGTGCCCAGCAAGGAGTTTTTTTGGATCCTTAGTGTTGTCTGAGTGTTCTCAGAGGCCACAAAAGCACCTCAAGGCCAGGATCCACCCTTGGAGCAAAGCCCTCCAGAGCTGGGTGTTACAGTGTGTGCATCTTCCGTGCCAAGTCTTTCTTGGAGCTTGCAGCAAGGAACTTGTGTAAGACCTCCTACATAATGGCTTTGCAGAGCCAAAGCCCAGCCTGTCCAGTGCACCTCATCCTTCCTGGCTCTTGGTTTTTCATTCCACTGAGGCTCACGGGGCTGGAATCATTTGCTTTTTCTCAAGCTTTTCTTTAAAAAAAAATCTGAAGAGTGTTGCTTCTGTGGAAAAGCACTTCTGTTCATTGCATGCTGCTGAAGGGGGACTCAGCAAACCTGGAGTCTGGGCTGTGTCCTGTGAGACAGAGAGGAGGCAGGCTGCCCAGCCAAGCCCTGGTGTTGCTGGATCCAGCTGTGGTGGTTTAGGTTTCTGGCTGAGTCCATCTGAAAGCGGCACAGAGCAGAGCACAAAGAGAGGGAGGGTCGTAAGTGCTGCCATTCTCTCCTGATAATCCCTTAAAAAATAATTGCAGGCCTAAAACCTCTGGCCTCCAGCAAATTTTCCACTCGATTAGAGGCTTTTGTGAAGCCGGGGAGAGGGACACGCAGACTTGCACATTGTGCCTCTGCCCGAAACTTCCAGCTGGGATTTTTTCCATCAAAAGGGGATTTTAGTAAAACCATTATAAGGGGCTTAGTCACAGAAAAGCAGTTGAGCTGAGACAGGGGTAGATTAGCTTTAACATGCTTGTTTTTGGCACTGGGGACAGGGTGGACGTTACAGCCGGCCGCTCACAGCCCTGTCCCACTGAGCCCCTGGCAGGTGTGGGTGGGAGATGATGTTCCCCATCTTCCCCCTGATGTCCCCCTGGCTTGCTGGGTTTGGAGCTGGTGGAGGTGAGGGAAAGGGAGTGGGCAGCCTGGGAACCAGCCCTGCTGGGATGTGGGCTGGCTGTGCAGAGCAAAAGTCGCTGTTGCTGGGTTGGCCTTTGGTGTGGTCTGGGCAGGTCTGTGCTAGTGGACAGGTAACTCTGGGGAGGGGAGGCAGCACTGGCAGCCTCGAGGGCTGTGTGGTGCCTTTGATCCCCACGGGTGGTCCCTGCTGCAGGGACAGTCCTGGTGGGGATGTCCAGGGAGCAGCAGAGCACTGCAGGCACAGCTGTACCTGCTGCTGTGTCCCTGCCAGCTCTGCATTTGTGGGCTCACACTGGCCACTGCCTGCAATGAGAGCTGTGGCAGCTGAAGGGTTTGCACACAGGGAGAGGGAGATGGCTCCTTGGAGTGGCTCCTGCTGCTGGGAGCTCTTCCACAGCCCACACTTGTGCACCAGCATTTCCAGGCTGCTGGGTGAGGCTGTGTGGAGGACAAGGGAGATGTGCTTTGTCCTGACCTTCCCTCTCCAGGACTGCCTCAGGCTGGAAAACTCATTTCCATTCTTGCTGCTCCAAGTGGCAGAAACCAGCAGGACTGGAGATGGAAGGGGTGGATGCCAGGCACTGTTTGGCCACACACGGGTCTGGGACATCACCATGGTCAAGTTGTTTTCTTCCCCCATTAGTGCTGATTTTCCCTGTTTGATGTCTGTGTATCTAATAAGTCTGCAGAAGCTAATTATTAAAATTCTGTAAGTTATCAGGTGTAGTTGCATGAAAAAGACACCATGTAGCAGCAGTGTGAGAACTGGATAAAAAAGACCTTTTAAATTGATGTACTGAAAAGGACACACACATACAGCTCCAGATACCTTAACCACTACAGAGGTATCCAGTGGAATAACTGTGCCAACAGCACAGCAAAACCCTGCAGAACAAAACTGAAACAAAATAATCTAAGCATTACTTTAAGTTTGGTCCTGCTCCATTACCATTCTCACACTTGCATGTTTAAAAAAAAACCCCAACAATGTAGTTTTTTTTGCTGTCAAGCTATAGATGTCAAGAGCTGGAGTTTTAGGGGAGAAGTGCTAAGTCTAGGATGGATGGTTTCCAGGAGGCAGCTCTCGAGGCTGGGGTGTGGTGTTCTGGCATGATGGGGAGTGTTGATCCCAACATCAGAAGGAGATGAACCTGTTGGAGTGAGTCCATAGGAGGGCCATGGAAGTGATCAGAGGGCTGGGGCATTTCTGTGAAGACAGCCTGAGAGAGTTGGGGTGATTGTTCAGCCAGGAGAAGGGCAAGCTCTGGGGAGGCCTTGGAGCACTTTCCAGTACCTGGATGGGCCACATAAGAGCTGGAAAAGGAGTTCTGACTAGGACGTGTAGTGATAGGACAGGGGAGGATGGCTTTAAACTGGAAGAGATTGGGTTTAAATTACTTACCAGGAGGAAAGTCTTTATTGTGAGGGTGGTGAGGCCCTGGAAGGGGTTGCCTGGAGAAGCTGTGGATGCCCTGTCCCTGGAAGTGTTCAAGGCTGGATAGGGCTTTAAGCAACCACTTCATAGCAGAAGGTGTTCCAGCCCGTGGCAGGGGGATTGATGATCTTCAGGATCATTCCAACCCAAACCACTCACTGGTTCTGTGATTGACTCCCAGTTCAGCTACACCAAGTGTAGCTTTCCAGTTTGGTTGATGTGCAAACCCTCAGGACCCTTCACCATCCCCAGATGATGATGATGATGATGATGATGAGCAGCCTCGAGTTCCCCATCCCTTTGCCCCTCCTGCCCCGGCCGTGCTGTGCTGTGTGCAGGGCTGGACAGGTGAGCCCTTTAGTCCATCCCATTTCTCGCCGCTCCACCTTGGTGCCCCCTAAGACACGCGAGGAGGGGCCGAGCCGTTCATTAATCGCCGTTAATTACGCGCCGTGCCGGGGCAGAGCCGTTCATTAATCGCCGTTAATTACGCGCGCGCCGCACTNCGCCGTGCCGGGGCAGAGCCGTTCATTAATCGCCGTTAATTACGCGCGCGCCGCACTCGGCGGGCAATGCTGCCGCCTGGCGGGCCGGCCGCGCACTGCACCTACGGGGAGCCGGCCCTGCCGGGACGGGAGCGGGATCAGCGGGAGCGGGATGGGGATGAACGGGATCGGTGGGATGAGCGGGATCAGCGGGATGGGGATGAATGGCATCAGTGGGATGAGCGGGATTGGGATGGGGATGGGGATGAACGGGATCAGTGGGATGAGCGGGATGGGGATGAACGGGATCAGTGGGATGAGCGGGATGGGGATGGGGATGAACGGGATCAGTGGGATGAGCGGGACGGGGATGGGGATGAACGGGATCAGTGGGATGAGCGGGACGGGGATGAGCGGGATCAGCGGGATTGGGATGGGGATGAACGGGATCAGTGGGATCGGGGTGGGGATGGGGATGAACGGGATCAGTGGGATGAGCGGGATGGGGATGAGCGGGATGGGGATGGGGATGAACGGGATCAGTGGGATCGGGGTGGGGATGAACGGGAGCGGGATGAGCGGGATCGAGATGGGGATGAACGGGATCAGTGGGATCAGCAGGATGGGGGATCATCGGGATGGGGATGGGGAGCAGGAATGGGATTGAGATCATCAGGATGAGGATCAATGGGATAGAGATCATCGGGATGGGGAGCAGGAACTGGATCGGGGTCATTGGGATAGGGATGGGGATGAGATTGGGATGGGAATGGGGGATCATGGGGATGGGGATTGGGATAGAGATAGGGATTGGGATCAGTGGGAGAGGGATCATTGGGGTGGGGATAGGGGTAGGAATGGGGTTTGGGAACGGGATCAGGATTGGGATGGGGATCAGGAATGGGATCGAGCACAGGAACAGGATGGGGAATGGGGGTCGGGATGGGAACAGAAATGGGGATGAGGATGTGCCACCCAGCCCATGTGACTGCAGAGACCACACCAGCACCCCAGGCAGCAGCGTGGTGCCCATCTGTCCCCCTGCTTTCCCTGGGTTTTGGGTAGAGAGCAGCCCGAGGGATCTCGTTATCCCCATCAGTCACCTCTGGTCGATTTGCATCCCTCTTGGCCCAGGGGATGGAGATCTGCTGGAGCCAAGTCAGGATTGCATCCCTGGCAGCTCCAGGAGCCCGGGGGAGCACAGGGAACCAGCTCACCTGTGCTACAGCTGCCTCACAAAACCTACCCCGTGTATGGCAGGAGGGGTTTGTGACACTGAAGGATGCACCTGGGTCACGCTGGAGCTGGGGAGGCAGGAGTGCCACCACAGCTGTCACCAAGGGAGAAAATGGCAGGGATTTATTGGCATTGCAGCTCACTGGGCAAAGAGAGAGGCCACAGAGCTGGGATCTGTGTGCCCCTGTGATGCTGTGTGCCAGCTGCCAAGCCCCTAAAGACATCCAAGGGTTGTAAAGCTGGGACATTCGGGGGGAGAAAGAGGCAAAGGAGAGGGAGGAAGACAAGAGGAAGCTTGGAGGACCAAGCTCAGATAAAATTTGTTTGGGATTTTTCTTTTTTTTTCCAAAGCTGGGAGGGGAAATTGCTTCATCATGAAATCACTAGACTGTGCCCAGAGAAACAAGACTCAGAGGAAGGAAAATAACTAGGAGGAGGTTCCCATTTCTAGATCTGAGTTAGTTTCTGTAGCAGAATATGAGTTTGGTTTATGTCTCAGTAACCCTCTCATGTGGAAACACTTGCTCAGGGCATGTGTCCAGGCACTGGTATTAAACTTTTGACACCTTTTCTAAGAAACACCACAGATTTTAGGATTTTTTTTTTTAGGAAAATCCCATTTCCATTCATCTTACAGGGACAGATCAGACTGGGATCTTTCAAAATCTCCATCATGCGCTTTCAGTTTGGGCTGCCATTGAGCTAGTGCATATGGTAAATTTAATTAAAGAAGGGGGAGAAGCACTAGCATCCCTGCCAAACGTGGCTGGAGGCTTGAGTTCTGGCACAGGAGGCTGATGAACCCTGTCCAGCTCTTTCTTTCGTGCAGTTTGGGGCTGGGGAATTGGGCAGGACGGGCTGGCTGGCCGGCCACAGTGGGGAGTGTCAGTGCAGCCCAGCCAGCAGCGCTGGCGCGGGGCCTCGCCCACGTCCTGAGGGCTCCACACCGCCCAGCCGAGTTTATCCATTTATCTTCTTCCTCCACGGAAGGCTCTGTTAAAGAGCTGCTGGCTGAAAGAGTGACGTATAAGGTAGAGGAGGGAGAGAGGGAAAACAAAAACGGGTTCAGTTTGCCTGCAGCATCCCACGCGCGTACAGAGTGAGGCTGCCAGACCCAGGGACATCTCCCCTTGAGCCTGTGCTAACTTCTGGCTTTGGTTCCAAAATGTGTGAGTGTCTTTGGCCACCCAGGTGTCATTTTAACCCTTCCCTGACCCCCAGAGGGCAGGTTCAGTGGTGAGCTCTGTGCTGTGGAGCACAGAGATCACCCCTGGCCATAGCACAGGCCCCAGGTGGTTTGGCTGACAGCTGCCCTGTCACCCCGTTATTTATTGCCACCAAACAAAGGGGCCCAGAGCCACCATGACAAACTGATTCAGCCCAACCCGCAGAGTGCAGCGGGAAGGTATAAAATGTATAAATCTGTCATGCATGGACCTCCCATGTGCTAGTCCAAGGGCAGTAGGACCCAGGTGGAGCCTGCTTTTCCTCCCGTCTCCCAGGGAGAGGAGCCAGCGTGGCTGTGGTCAGGGGAGCAGCTGCTGCAGCAGAGCAGGGACCCCACGCACACGCAGGACTCACGAGCTGCCATCCCCAGCTGCTGCCCCTCGGTCCCTGCCCGCCTCCTCTCCTGCTCAGTGGCTTCATCCCTCCTCCACATCATTCCTGCTCTGCTTTCTGTCACCACCTCTTGAGCGTGGCCTCTCTGCCCCTGAGAGCTGCTGGTCCATAAGGCAGGTCCCTGGGTCACCCTGCATGCCCTGCCTTGTGCAGGTGTAGGAAAAGGGTCCTGCTGCCCCCGCACCTCTGCTGGGCACAGCAGTGAGGGCTGGCACTAAAGCCACTGCTGGGCCACTGTGGGCTCACTGGCACAGCCAGGAGACTTCCAGCTCATTCCCAAGTCGTGGAGTGTTTTTTATGGTTTTTGAACCCAGTTGCCAACTGAGTCATGTTCAAAAATTCAAGAGTGGTTGGTTATGCTGAGAAGTTATGTGGTAATTGGTCTATGGCTGTTGGCCTGTGCCTGTGTCTGTGTCTGAGGAGGTGCTGTCACAGTGGAGTATGAGAGGAAGGTATGAGGAGCACGTGCTCTGTCTACAGGAACAGTCCAGAGTGTTAAGAACTGGGCTTCAGGAAGGCTTTGGTTTTGGCAACTTCCTTGGCTTGTGTTCCCCTTAAAAGAGGATGTTGGGCCATGTGGGCAATGCTTTTGGTTTGGTTTTTTTTTCATAAGTTGAGAGAAGAGGTTCAGGGGATTTTTTAGGGGAAAAAAAAAAGAAATCCTGTCCTAGTTCTGATTACGGAGCCTATGGGCACACACTATATTGAAACATGATGTCCCACTGTTATCCATGTGAACATGGGGCTTGATAAGGAGATGCCATTTTCACCCAAGCCCAGCAGAAGCAAACCTACTTTATGAGAGGTTTCTCATTCCCCATCCTTGGCTGGGACTGCTGCTTGACCCCAGGAGCAATTACGTTTTCAGCTGTTATGGGAACCTGATCTGGAATTCCTGTTGTTCATAACACTCATACGTACATGCTCTTTTTCCATCAAGAAGTTACTGTAAACTCTTTTCTTGATGCAGGAAAGACAGAGCCCAACACTTCCCTCCAAGCAGAGGAAGATGGATATAGTGTCAGGCTCAATTAGATCCAATTGTGGTGGCTTTCCCTAAAGCGAACAATGCAGCTTTTGTGAATGGACTCCCAGCAGAAAGCTTGGAAGTCTTGGAAAGGAGGGAATAGAACAACACACGCCCCGAAGTCCCGACCCTGCGATAGTCCAGGTCCTTAGGAGGCAGAGGAGATGCTGTTTCTTTTTCAGAAGGCTTTCCCCTTTGAAATGCAGCACTGGCATAGAAGAGGTGAGGTGTGTAGAGCTGGCAAACAGGAGTGTGCCCGGTCCAGGCTCAGCCAAAATATCCGCGGAGGCAGAGGCTGAGCAGGGCAGGCAGGTGCGGGTGCCGAGGGCATCTCCTCCGGGAGGGCATCCCACCTGGATGGAGCAGCCCCCAGCCCCGGCTGCTGGAGCGGGGAACAAAGTGGCCTGCTCAGCGCTGGAAGTGCTTAAAATGCAAATGTACAGGAACTTCAGACCATCCCCCTCCCTCCTCCTCGGCGCGGAGGAAAGCAGCTTAAATACAGCCAGGCCTGGAGAGGAATGTTAAAAAGAGGGGAAGAATCGCCCTCCTCCTTTCCATAGGGACCCGGGCCCGGCCAGATTGAGTATGCATGACTGAGCAAGCAAGCAAGGACAGCTCCTCTTTTAACTTTGCTGAACAATGGCTCTGCCTTCTTCCACCATTTCGCATTCCCCCTGGTTGGAGGCAGGAAGGGGGCAGCGGGCAGGCGAGCCCCGCCGCCGGCCTGGGGGAGACGGCCTTTGTGCCGGCCCTATAAACACCGCTTAAGCTCCAGCGCCGGCAACAATACAACACCCCACGCCGGGCGGGCTAAAAAGGGACCGCAGCGGGTTAAAAGTCATAACGTTGAGGGGAAAGATTATGGTGGAGGACAAAGGATACCTTAGATTATTCAAACTTTTTTTTTTTTTTTTTTTTTTTTAAACACGGTCCCACTTTTTACTTTCTCTTTAATCTTCGCCTGGGCAGTGGAAATCAACCAAGGCGTTTCAGATTTCTCAGGTCTGCAAGGGTACGGGTTTTCTGGTGGTTGTCACTGGTGGGAAATGTTTTTATTTGATGCGTCTTCCAGCCGGGGAGGGCCACAGTTTAAATCACTAAAATATCCTCCACCATGCAATTTATCTGGAGCTTAAAAGAATTAAGGAGCACAGGCCCTCTTGCCCCGCTCACAAATGCTGTCCTCTATCACCGAGTAGTGGATCCAGCTGCTAGCAAGTTTTAGCACTTTGGGGTTTGTGTGAGCTCAGACTCAGCTGACACTTCCCATCCCCGGGCAGCTGGACAGGGTGTGTTTGTCCCCAGGGATGCTGCCAGCACCCTGGCTGCTCCTGCTGAACCCCTTCCTCACCAGTTCGTCGTGCTGATGTTGCTCAGCACACCCTGCACAGGAGGCACCAGGCTCCCTTCCCTCCTCCTCCATCCCAGCCCCAAATCCCACCCTCAGCCACAAGGCTGTTCTTACCAAACCCAACACACACACGTCTTCAATAAGCACAGACAACACAGATACGGCTTTTTTTTTTTTTTTTTCAAAAACATACTTCATATTTCCTCTTTTATTATATAAATATGTTTAACCTTTTACTGTAAGAATATAAAATGTTTTAAGAGGATCTTTGTTATTTTTTTATACAAATTCACAAACAGTACAATTAATCCATAGGGGGGTCTCTGGGTTTGCGTTAACTCCGTGGTCTGGCCTGTTACTGTGGAGGATTTGAGATTTTGAACAGATAAGCAAAAAAAAAGCCAAGATATTTTAAAACAAAAACAACAAAAAAAATCAAAACAAAACGAAAACAAAACCCAAACTGACTCTTCCTCTTTAAAATAATAATTAAAAAATAATCTAAAGACCCAGCTCCATTTTATTGACAGAACAGAGATAAGACAGATGAAGTTCAGTCTCCTCCCCTTCACACGGCAGCCCTGGGGCCTGCGGGCCAGCTCTGCTCCTCTCCACCTACAAACAGGAAGCCTGGCTTAGTGACCTTTTGTAGGTGGCTTAGGAGGGGAGGGGAAAGCATTTGCATATATCCATATATATAATAATTTTTTTTTAAAACAAACTTGCATTTTACACGTTTCTGTTAACAGTAGCCCAATCCTCAGCATGGATTCTCACGTTACATATTTGTGCTAGAAGAGTAAAAATGCAGAAGCACAGTTTGGGTCCCCAGTTCCCAGTGAAGAGGGAGGGAGAGGCACAACCAGAATGTGAAGGTGGGACACAGTAGGGTAAGCCTAGAAACAAAAATTAAAAATTAAAAAAAAAAAATTAAAAAAAAAATAGGGGTGGGGGCAGAGGAGGGGCAAAAATAAGAACAAACCCAAGGGGCATTATTCCAGTCTAGGCACAAAAATGTTTCAGTCTCAAAATCTCTTTCCTGTAAGAATTCCAGGACTTTTGAGGAGGGGGAAAAAAAAAAAAGTAACAAATTAAAACGAGGTAGCCAGACATCATATATATATTTATATATATAGAATATATTCAGCAGAAAAAAAAATGTACTTAAAAATCCACAAGAACAGCAACTTCATATGTCTTTAAAAATAAAACCATGTAAGAAAATGAATACTGTAAAGGGGAAGAATGAGTGAGGAAAACTGGGATCAATTACAGGATGTAAGCAAGGGATAGATGGGAGAGTAAGAGGCTGTTTTTGTAGCAGTAATTTTTTTTATGCATTTCAAAATAAAAACAGGTCACAGTATCTCAAATGAAGCAGAAATTAAGCTGGAGATTCTTCCTCACGTGCCCCAGGTAGAGAGGAGCTAGAACTCCCTTCTGCCTGCTCACCCCCAACCCGGAGAGGAATGGATATGTGGCTGGATATGTCTATCCCTGTTGCCAAGGAGGAGGAGGAGGGGAGAAAAAGAGAGAATGATGGAAGGGAAGACAAGTCTCAGTCACTCTCAGCGTCCCCCAGTGCACAGGAAGGCTTAAAGAGAGTGGGGTCTGTGTGCAGCCCCCACAGAGACAGGGGAAGGAGGAAATGGCGTGTTCATCTCCAGTGGACACACGGGGAGAGAGCGTGGAGTGCCTGGACTTTTCCATTACCCATAGTGCAGGATGACACACAAACATACTGACAAAAGGGGAGGCTGTAGCTAGCGCTAGTCTCAGTGCAGTGGAGAACTGGAATAGTGGGAGGTTGTATCCACCCACAGCACAGAATAACATGAAACTGGAGACTGAAGAGAGATTTAAAAGGGAAAAAAAAAAAAAATCAATGTACCTAGGGAGCAGTATTTCTGTCACAAATGTGTTGACAGGGGAGGGGCAAGCACAGAGGTGGAATGGTTGTTTTATCAAAAGCTGTGTCTGTGCCCAGTGCAGGGTGGCTGGGTACACACGAGTGTAGCTAGGAAGCCTTTTCTGCTGTTACTATTTTTTGTTCCCATCTCCATTCCCACTCTCCTTTATATAAACCAAAAAATAATTCTATTCTGAAGACATGGCAGAACAAGGGTCTTTTCTTTATCCATCCTTAGTGCTCGAGAGGATGGAATGTGGGAGTGGGGATAAAGAGGGGTGTCTCTAGCCCCAGTGCATAAGAGTGTGGGCTTCTACCTCTTCCGCAGGGAAGGATGCTGTGGGAAGGGAGAGCTCTGTCTCCCTGGCACGGAGCTTGAGGCGTGACCTGGAAATTGTATAGGTGCTTTCTCTCTGTCCTCCTGCTCCCCCTTCCTCCTCCTCCTCCTCCTCCACAGCAAGGACAGGTAGGCAGCACACGAGGGTGGAGGAGATACCCTCTTTCTCTGCGTTCCTCCCTGCGGTGCCAGAGCGCGCGGGTAGCACGTCCCCGTGCGTGCCCCTCTCTCTTTCTCTCCTCCTCTGCAGCAGTCAGTCAGTCAGTCAGTGAGTCCCTCCAGAGGAGACACGGAGGCCTTGGGGCACCCTCCTCCTCCTCCTCGTCTCACCTGACCTTCTCGCTCTCGGTCATTTCCCAGAGTCCCAGGTTGAGCACCTTGAGGCAGGGCAGCTGCGTGATGCGCTCCAGGCCCCGCTTGGTGATGCGGGTGCAGCCGTAGAGGTCGATGCCCGTCAGCTGGCTGAGGTGCTCTGCGATCAGCTCCAGGCCCTTGTCGGTGATGCGGACGCACTGGCCGATGTTGAGGGTGCGCAGCCCGTGCATCTGCCGCACCATGCGGTTGATGCCCTCGTCGCTGATGTGGCAGGAGCAGAGCGACAGCGAGCGCAGCCCGTCCAGGCCCTGCGCGATGTAGGCCAGGCTCTGGTCGCCCACCTTGTCGCAGAAGGAGACGTCGAGGCCCGAGAGGCGCAGGCTGCCCATGGCCAGGTGCATGATGCCCGTGTCGCTGATGTTGTCGCAGGAGCGCAGGTTGAGGCTGCGCAGGCTGCTCATGTGCGACAGGTGCAGCAGCCCCGCGTCCGAGATGCCCCCGCAGAAGCTGAGGTTGAGCTGGCGCAGGCGGCCCAGCCCGCGGGCCAGGTGCTTGAGCGAGAGGTCGCTGAGCTTCTGGCAGTCCTGCAGCGTGAGCTGCTCCAGGCCCAGGCAGCCCTCGGCCGCGCTGCGGGTCATGCCCGCCAGGTGCCCGATGCCCACGTCGGAGAGGTGCCGGCAGGAGCGCAGGTTGAGGCTCTTGAGGCGCTGCAGGCCCCAGGCGATGAGCAGGAGGCCGGTGTTGGTGATGTTGCTGCAGCCTCCCAGCTCGAGCACCTCCAGGCCCTTGAGGTACTGGGCGATGCGGCCCAGGCTGCTGTCCGTGATCTGCTTGCAGAGGCTCAGGTTGAGCGAGCGCAGGGAGCTGATCTCCGCCACGAAGGCGTGGCTCAGCCCGTTGTCGGTGAGGTTGTAGCAGCCGCTGAGGTTGAGGCTCTCGATGTCCGCCATGCCCTGGACCACGTAGCTCAGGCTGCGCCGCAGCGACAGGATCTGCACCCGCCGGATGCCCCGCGCCGCCAGGCTGGGGAAGAGCGAGGGGTTGGCGCGGCGCAGGTGCAGCTTGGCCTCCACGCCCCGCCACACCGAGCGGTGGTAGGCGGCGTCCCGCCAGGCCGTGCCCACACAGAGAGACTCCGTGG
>JANPWX010000411.1:40185-50848 GCA_024734555.1 Trochalopteron elliotii
TGAGGTTCAAGGACAAATAATTCATATATTCTTGCCACAGTGAAAGGTAACCTCACAAGAGGGTAAGCTCATCCTGGGGAGGGTACTGATGAAGCTTTGTGGCTCTTAAAACACAAGATTTTTGTACCCGTGGGTTACTGCAGCATCACTTTTAACTGTTGACTCCTCCCTCTCTGGACTGTGGCCACCAGCACATTTTCAGGTAGTAAATGGCATCCTAAACTTGGATGGATTTCCCTTGGATTGGACCAAGTTATGTCACCTGCCTTATGAGCACTGGCTCTGGAGTAAGTTCTTGGAGGAAAAGTGAAAAACAGGGCAATACTGTTTTGGAAACATGCTGTGAAAATGAGATTCACAGTTAGAGCTTGGCACAAAGGTGAGAGTTGGAAAATAGTTTTGTAAGGAAGGCAGGCTAAAGACACAGAATACAATGTTATACTTCATGGAGGATTCGGGTTGCCTCTGGCCAAAGGAAGGTTACTGTAACATTTTATTCCTAGAAGTAACAGGGCGGAAAGTGTTTGTGCTAAATCCCCCCGATTTTCTGAAAGTTATCTGGTGCAGCTATAATGGATGCACAGAAAAATGGTTGCAAAGGGAAGATGTCCCTTTCAGAAACTTCTTTTGTTCTTGCTTCTGTTCTTGGGTTCATGTAGAAACTAAAACCCCATTAAGGCAGCTAAATTCACCAACACGTGTTATCTATCTGTGCACGACAAAGATCTTGGAAATCCTCTCTGGAAATGTGGGGGTAAAATTAAGGGCAGAGACAAACAGGGCAGGAAGAAAGTATAAAGTTCACCATGCTGGTGGTGGAAATATAGATGGGTAGAACAAGATCTGCATTTTACACTTGTTCTTTCAACTTGTGTCTACACGTTTCATTAAAAAAACCCCACAATAAACCTTTGCCTACAGCATAATGTAAATTAATCTTGTGTGACCAAACCCAGTCATGTACATTGAGAATGCAACTTTGTCTAGTTCTGGTGGGTCAAATTTTTTTTTAAAATGTGTGCACACAGAAAAGTAGAAGCTAGAAATACAGCATTTACTTCTGGGGTTTTTTTTCCCCAGCATACATGCTGACTAAATAATGTGGAAAATCCCCTTTCTTTCCACTATTTCACCCTTGAGATCTAGTATTTTCCTAGTTTTGTCAGTATTGTTGTTCCACACTTTTTGCCAGAAGCCCTGGTCTGTATTCTTTAGGTTCCTTTTGGAACACTGAATCCTTTTGTGAGAAGATTATTCCTCGATGCCCTGAAGCAGGAAACATAAACAAAAATCTTCAGATGTATTGCAATCTGTGAAAATATTTATAGAGTGGCAATAGTTGCCACAGGACATGGGAAGCAACAGGTGATTCAGTAATTGTCCTTTGCATACCCATAGCATCTCTCCTGTGGCAAAAGATGTCTAATCCTGAATTTAGGATAAATTTCATTTCTCCAGTGAAATACCTGGAGCTTTGTAGCATTGCAGGTTCCTTTGCAGGTTTTAGCCCTGCTAAAGAAAGAAAGACATCAGTGCCTGGGCTTTGCTGTCCCTGCCCAGCTGCTTTTAGCCCTGGTGACGACACCAAGTCCCAAAGTGTGAGTTTTTCATGGATGGGAAGTGAGCACCTGCAGCTCAGCTTGCTTTGAAATCTGGGATGTTTGGGCTCACACTGCCTCACGCCAGGTGCCCAGAAATGTGGGCATGAAATCAGCTTTTGGAAACTGAGAGCTGAATGACTTCCCAGCTGGGTCACATGCTGGGTTTGTTGCAGGGCCAGGAATCCAGCCCAGATCTCCTGGCTCCCTCCCCACTCCCTGAGCAGCCAGGCCAGTGCTCAGCTCTGTTTCAAGGGATCCTAGAGAGCACTGGCATCTTAGCAAGTCAGCTGGCAACTCCACTCTGTTTTGTTTAGAATGGTTCACATTCTTCCATCTAATTCCCACACTGAAAATTTCCAGCTTCCTATTTTCCCCAAGCTTGTCCCAGCAAGACATATTGAATATGCAGCTGTGGTGGCACACACGTGTTTTTCCTGAAGCAACTCCTCAAAGTTTCTTCTGCACCTTTGTTTTACTCCAGTTCCTGTGATCCCCACAGTGACATTAAACAGATTTTTTTTGTTTAACCTTTGTATGGAACTCTCTCTCTCTCTCTCTCTGTCCCTTTATTTGTAAGGATATGTGGTTTTAGTTACATTTTGTTACATTCCCTTGTGTGTGGAGGGGACACTGTGGAAATAAAAACACATTATAATTATTAAACACCAGGCACAAATGTCTTCTCAGACATCTCCCATACATGCCTGCTCTAGAACATATTTTTGAATGTGCACATCACTGTGTTTTCAAACCTGTTCATGTAGTAAATAACTTCTTTCTCTCTGCAAGTGTTCAGAACCAGGAGGGCTGTTCACTCCAAGTCTTGGAAGTGCATCTCAGAGACAAATGAAACTGTGATCAGGAGTAGGAGCCTTGCTATCCCATTTCCTGATGCTGAATCTCTCCATACAAAGCTGGCACTGCCTTGACTGAAGAACTGCACGCTGTCAGCACGAGCCAAGGCAAGACAGTGCAAAAGCTGGCTGCTGCTTCGAGTGAGGAAGTTATTTTGCTGGAACAGCATAAATCCTTCATAGGATTTCTTGCTTCCCCTGCAGTGTAGAGACACAGGCAATTCCCTCTTTCATCCTACACCTTGCCTGCTGCAAGGATGGTGCACATATCCCCATACAGCAGC
Source organism: Trochalopteron elliotii (assembly GCA_024734555.1). Taxonomy (NCBI): domain Eukaryota; kingdom Metazoa; phylum Chordata; class Aves; order Passeriformes; family Leiothrichidae; genus Trochalopteron; species Trochalopteron elliotii. The sequence continues at coordinate 42,925 of JANPWX010000411.1, forward strand.
TTTCTGAGGTCCACACCTGCCAGCCACCCTCTAACCCCTCTGTGCAATGCAGCATGCTTCCCTCTCCTGCAGGAACAGCAATTCTTATCTTCTCTGTGGATACACTGGGAGTTTTTTGCAGGACAGACACATATTTCTTTGCAGGAATTTTGTAGTTGTCCAATAAAGCAGAGGTTGCATTCCAGATGTACAGCTGTTCCACCTACAGAAATTCTCTAGTCCTGTCTAGTCGACTTACTCAATAGCATATTGCCAGAGAATAAATATGTTCAAGAGGTTGGGGAAAGAATCTCCAGGACTGAAAATATTCTTTTGGATTGTAGTGTAAAATAGTTTTAATTTTCTCTGTTTGAGTGGCACTTGGAAGAACTTAACCCCCTGGATTTCTGCCACTGAGTATGTGTTTTCCCTTTAGTTTCAAGGGAAAGGTAAACACATTTAATTCTTTTTTAAAAAGCTGTCTCCTGTAGACTGTGTGTGGTAAGGTGCTTCTGCACAAGGTTTGGTGTGAGCATGGACTAAATAATGACAATATTTACCTGCTTTCACTGGAGGATATTTATGCACATGTTCTATGGCCAGAGAGTGCCACTGGCATAAAGGTGTGATGGTGAGTGGGGAGGGGAGGCAGCTCTGTCCCTGCAGGGCACCTGGCCTGGTGTCCACCCTGTGCCCAGGGCACAGTTTGGCTAAAGCCTCAGTCTTCCAAGCACTGGTAGTTCTGAGGAAAACTCCCTTCTCTCTGAATTTTCACCAGGAGTGAGGATCACTCAGTACCTGCTCGTGTCCCTCTTCAGGTGTGATGCCATAAGACACTGCAGGTGTATGATCTTCCAAAGATGACACCAGCCCACACTGTGGCAAAAGACCCAGTCCTGCCCTCCCTCAGCCCTCCATACCAAACTGGATTGAAAACTGGTTGGCATTGGAAGTCAAAATACCCAAGAGCCTTTCTGAAATTTGCAGGATCACAGTGATCTGGACTGGGCAGCCTCATCCAGCCCAGCTGCACCTGCTGTGGGAACAGTGACTTTAAAATCTGTATTTGAAAGGCTGCAAAATGTGGCTGTTGCCACCTCAGAACAACTCAGGGCCAAATTCTCTGGTGCCAGTCATTCACGGGCTTGTACACTGCTTTCTGAGCAGATGAGGTGTTTGATAAGCACCTACTTTTCCCAGATAATTTAACCCCTTGGAGTTACGTTTCTGGTGGCTGCAACATTTTTCATGTCCAAAGCAGGAAAGCAAAGTTTTCCACAGGCACCTCTGAAATCTGATTCCTCGTTTTGAAGCCTGGGCGTGGGCTGAGCTCTTTGGAGGATGAAATTGCCACTGGTGCACTCCAGAGCCTCACCATGGGTGGAAAGTCAGTCTGGTGACAACTTGCACTGGCTGTGCTGATGTAAAGCAAGTTTTGATTTTGGTTAGCCCTGCTGGGCAGGCAGAGCTGTGGGAGGAGGAGGTGGATGCTGTTCTAGTGTCTATATCAAAATGTCACATTAGAGTTTGTTGGGGAGAGAAGCAGGGAAAAAGCACAGCTGTTTTTGGAAAGCTTTTGGATAGCTTTGGCAGTTAAAATATCTATATAATATGCTTTGAAAACTGAGGCAAAGTCAATGAAAATGAACAAATTTGAGTGAAGTGCACTAGCAGCTTCAGTTACTTTTCCAGTTGTTCTTTATTTCTTCTTTGGGAAGGATTTACAAAGCAGCAAATGCTAGCACAAATACTGGGAACCTCATCTGTTACAAATCAGGTAATTTTACACAGAGCCATCTTTCCAACTGATGCTTTGTTATCAATTTTTTTAACACACAGATTTTTTTTTTTTTCATTCTTTTGCTATCATGTTCTTGCACTTCAGGCCTTGCCCTGATAACACAGAGGCTTTGGCAGCCTCACAGCTTTTGCAGTTCCTTTCCAGGAGCCTGATGTTCACTCTCTGTGCAGTTGTGCCCTTGGCCTGTGGCACTGAACTCACAAACAAGATCTGTAACAGGATACCTTGATTTTCTGCAGTTCAAATTGCACATAAGTGATTGGTGCTAGAATGAAGCTGAGATATAAAATGATCTCCTTTTTGGTACAAATGTATATATGCAGTCTATTCCCCAGACAGTTTGGTTGGGTTTAGCTTGAATCTGTTGCGTGCAGAATTATCAGGAAATTCCTTCAGTGAAGTGTGACTGTGTAGAAGATAAGTTCTGAAATTGGTTAAATTGGTGTAATCTCCTGATGTAGACAGGGTTTTATTTATAGTGCTTCAACCTTTAGTAGAGTTTATTTTTAATATAAAACACAGTAAGCATGCTTGAAAAAAATGTTTTTTTTTCTCTTTGGTTTGGAAACTATTTGTGAAAACTATGAAGATGATACAATTATACACTTGTGCATTATTCCCAAAATCTTCTGTATTTAAATCCACTGTATTTGAGCAGGAACACCATTTAATTGATGGCAGAACTATTTGATGGTTGAAAGAATGGAAAGAGCAAGCAGATTTTAATTTTGATCCCGATTCAGCAAAAATGAGTAAGGATGTATTTACTTTCAAGCACCTGGTTTAATACTTTACTGAATGGAGGTAAATCTGCACCACAGATTTAGTGTTTTCAACCTGTCACTCACCCCCTCCTGCACCTCTCTTTCCCTTTCTTTAAGGTAAGGGAAGAATAGTGGCTCTCAGGGTTGTGGGATCTAAGGGATGGGTGTATGTGTTTGCTTTGCAAGTCTAGAGTGGAGGGAAAGCTGGCTATTATTATTTTTATTAGACTAGACTTTGTAAGAACCTCTTAGAAGAGTCTGTTAGGAAGGAGAAAAATTATAATGAATTTGGATTTATTCCAATGGTTTACTGTTTCCTTTGGAAATGCACATGTCAAGCTTTGTTGGCAGTGATTTAACTGGCAGGAGGGTTTGGATCTGACCCAGTCTGATGCTGGTCCCTGTGACCTGCACTGAGTTCAGAAAGTCCAAGACATTAATCACTGCATCTCCATTGCCTCCAGCCATTCACTCCTGGAGAATCAAGAACCACTGCAGCAACAGTTTAACTGCACTTTGAATATTGGATTTCCTTTGGCAGTTGATGTAATTGTTACAGAGTATGGAGCAAGCTAAAAGGAATATCTGTCCAGAGCAGAAATGAGGTCCAGGCCTGTGAGATGCAGAGACATAAATCTTCTGGGTTTGGGATGGCTCCAGTGGGACTGGGGGAGCTGGACACCCCTTTAGGGAGGATGAAGGTGCTCTGTGCTTTCCAAGATCAGAGTGAGGAGGAGAACACTTGGAGTCATCCAACTGTTTCCATCCCCTGGCCTGTCCTAAGATCTCTGCAGAGAAGTTGCTGTGATTTGGATTGCCTTGCTGTGCCTCCTTGCTCCTGTTTGTCAGAGAATTTTGTGTTCCTGTGCTTCCTGACCTTCAGGGAGGGCTGATGTGTGTGCTCATAACCACCATCACTGAGCCTGGAGTTCTCCTGCAGATCCTGCAGGCAGCACCAGCTCCCCAGCAGGGCCAGGGCTGCCCCCCTGTCACTGCTGTGCCGTGGTCACATAGAGCAGGCAGCAAACCAGCTCCCAGGGCTGGCCTCTGGAAAACAAAGGAGGGATGGATGTTCTTCTTTTCACTTTTCTCACGTCTTTACTCCCCTCCAGGATGGTTAATCCTTCGTGTAAATTTAACATTTGGGAAAGCTAGACATTAGCTAGATGGCCTTTAAGGGATGGAGTCTTTCCTTCTTGGAAGTCTGATGTTGGGGAGCAGCAGTGTGGGCTCCCTAGTCCTTCTTGGGCTTGTGTTTCATCCTGACCCCCATGGCTCCTTTGGACACGTTTTCTGAAGATGAAATTGTTAATGCACTCTAAGGAGATGGTGTGCTTGTCTGGCAAGGAGGCTGTGACACCTGTGGGCATCCTAAATAAGCTGCTCATTGGTCAGCAGAGGATAATGTTTGGGACTTCTTTCAAATCCATGTATCCCGTGGTTTGTTAGGTTTATAATTATGCATATTAGAACTGCTCTGATTTCTTATGGGACTTTCCCATATAAACAGAGGATGCTAAGAGGGTTTCAGTTGGTGATTCTGGATGATTGCTGCAGCCCCAGAAACCCTGGTATTACAGCAGCCGTGGGAACAAGGAGTGCAGGATTTGGGCTAGACATGTCCTGGTTTAGGACTCTGGCTCTCAGCTCAGGCTGCCAACATGCAAATAGATTTCTCATGTGAAATGGAACCGGATGGCTTGGATCTGTCCATGGGAATATCATAAATGTGGAGAGGTTCCAGACAGCTACATACCTGCAGGGATGGGCCTGTGTTGCTTCTTTCTCGATTTCAAAAAATCTGAATCAATTTTGTTCCAGCATATGCAGCTTCTGCTGAGTCTCATGCCTTTTTCCTTGGGACATCTTGTGCTGGTCTCAGTGGACAAGGTTGGCTCAACTCTAGGATTTAATCTGCTCTAAGAGTAAGTATCAGTACCACTGAATCCCCTTGGGAGGAAGGAGAATCATGTCCTGATTAATCTTTGGAGTTTGTGGCAGGTGAGATGGTCTTGCTCCAAGTGAGCTCATTGCCTGTCATCAAATCCTGCGTGGAAAATGACAATGTTCATTAGGCTCTACATATATTCTGTATCTTTCACACATGAGAAATCGTTTTATTCATAGAATCATCACCCTTTGTATATATTCTGATTTCAAATGGTGAAAATGCTTTGTATTTGGCAGCTTTTGTTGTCTAGTACTTCTGCTTTATTTACAAGCCTCCTCCATTCTTGTTCTCCTTGGTGAGGCACTTCAGGGACAGCTGTCACTGAGGCTGCAGAGACTGGCAGGTATATCTTGGCATTTGCTGCACTACATGCCCTGGTGACAGTGAGGCTGGGTGTCATTGGCCAAGGGAGTCATGGAAAAATGAAAGGGCAAGGCAGTGGTGAAAGGAAATCTGGATCTGTCAGCAGGGGTGACAGGTGATGAGATGCAGAATAAGGTAGTGCATGAGCACATCAGGAGATAAAACCCAGTCTGTAAGTACCAAAAGAAACAAGCAGGACACAAGCAGGAATAATCTGCCTTTCCAGCAGAGACAGTGTGTAACAGCTCAGCGAGGCAAGGCAATGTCAAGACAAAAGGGCAGACATGAAGGACTGATGTGCTGGGACACTTCAAGGTTTTATTGCACCTTCTGTAACCCCCCAGCTGTGTCTGGACCTATGGAGGTGGCTCCAGTTGCTGCTTAAGTAATAATTGCAGTACAAATGAATAAACGCATTTAGGTCTGGGAGGGTTGACACCAGTGCAGCAGTGTGGTGGTACAGTGCTGAGGGAGGACAGGCTGGCAGCAGGGGAGCAGCACACAACCAGACTAGTCAGGGAGTGGTGAGATAAAAGATCATTCAGGTTTCTGTGTGAAGACTGCAATTTAGCTTCAAGTGATTTTGGCTTTTTTTTATCTTCTTCTTCTTCTTTTTTTTTTTTTTTTAATCTACACTCCCTCTAAAACTGGTTCAGCTGAATGGGCAAGTATGTGACTTTAATGAGATTCCTGAAGTCTTAGTAAGAGCTGTGGTTAAAGCCTGTCTGCCAGAAGCAGATGGATAGCAGGACGTTCTGATACGTCTCTTGGTGCTGTCAGCAGCAGGTCCGTGGCACAGAACCAGAGGGCAGGGATTCCCCTTGGAGCAGCACATGGAAAGCTCCTTCCTGGGTGTGCTGCTTTTGGCTGGAGTAAAGTTAATTTTCGTCATAGTAGCTGCTCTGGGGCTATGTTTGGGATTTGTGCTGAAAAGAGTGTTGATAACTGGGGATATTTTGGTTATTGCTGAGCAGGGCTTGCACAGAGCCAAGGCCTTTCCTGCCTCTCACCCCACCCTGCCAGTGAGGGGCTGGGGCAGCACAAGGAGCTGGGAATGGCCCAGCAGGGCCAGCTGATCCCAAATGGCCACAGGGATAGCCCAGAGGAGGAGGAGGAGGAGGAGGAGGAAGAGGGGTTAAACATGACACTGGGCAGTTCATCTCTGCTGGCTCCTTAAGCAGAGGAGACTCTACTTCAGTGAATATCCTTCACATCTTGAGTGAGTGTCTCATGGCAGAGAAAGCAATAATTGTTTCTGGATGCACTGGACATTGCGAGGCATTAAAAGTAAGCATTGAACTCCAGTCAAGCTGCAAGAGTAAACAGGAACTCAAAAGAAGCTCCTGATCATTACAGGAAGAATGTTAGTCCCGTTCTCCCCAGACCAGAAGAAATCAGACAAGTTGCAGAAACGAGGAACACTGGAGTTATGTGGAAGTGATGTTTTCTTTCAATACTCCTTAGAGCACTCCATAAAGATCTGTGTCACATTTGGGGACATCCTGAATTTTTAAGAAACAATAATGATAGGACAGGGAAGTTGCATGAGTAACCCTCCCTTTCTCATTTATCAGGGTTGTCTTCCAGCAAGGGTTCAACTCTTTTCACGGTCTGCCAAATCTTTGCAAATGATCTCATGGACATGACCTCCCTTTCTTGGAGTCTTGCAGCTTCCCTCCAGCAGACATGGCAGGGACAGTGCTGGGAAGGCACTGATAGCTCTCCAACAGCTTTGCTGTGACTTTGGAAACTGGATGTGTAAATTTATGCTTCGTGCACAGTTGTCACCTCTGAAAAGTGAACAAAGGCAAGCACAGGTACAAATTTCAGGCAGGCAGCCAACACAGCAGACAGTTGCCTAGGGCAGCAGACTGTTGAATGCAGCAGAATGCCAAGGCTTTAGGAAGATGAAGGCGCTGCTGCTGCTGCTGTTCTGCCCTCTAAGAAATACCAGACCTTTAATCTAAGGGTTGAGATTCATGTCCTGTTTTCAGGCAACAGCTCCTTACTTGGCCCGGGTGATCCTTGGCACTCTGGGTGCAAGCATCAGACCTGCAGTGCTCACTTCTGCTGTTTGAGTGACCCATGCCCACTGCAAGAGGTGGGATGGCATCTTTTTCCACAGAAGTAAGAGCAACCTGTGGTTTTGGAGTTCTTCCTCCTGCTCCTTCATCCCCTAGGGTAGCAGGAGTGGTCTGAGTTGGTGTGAGTGGGCTGCTGCAGGGGAAGGATGGTTTGGGGTGAAAGTGGGAGTCACGGGGATGGGGAAGGATGGACAGGGATGATGGCCAGGAGGGGTGGTCTCCTGCAGTGAGGTTGGGCTGTCCTACCTCATGCTTTGCTGATTCCATTCATCCCAGCCCACCAGAAGCCCCACTTCACCCCACCTCTCATCCTCACAAAATTTCATTGCTGTCTCCCACCCAGCCCTGCCTGGGCAAACAACCCTCACTAAGCTGTTTTGAACCAGCCCTGCAGTTGGGTTTAAAAGATAAGCCAAGCCTTTTATTTATAAAATCAAAACCCTCTCATTCAGGATTTTGGTGGCAAGTAGAAACAGGCTCAAGAGGGGAAGACCACATTTCTTCAGACCCCCAGCCAAGTGCTTTTCAGCTTTTAGTGTGGAAGTTGCTGCCTGAGCCTAAATCCCTGCAGCAGTGCCTCACCTGCTATTATCACTTTATCTGAAGTCATAAACACAGCCAGTGAAGAAATTATTTCCAGCATCATGAAAAGGACTCGCTTCCATAATTCACATATGAGCTGAATGGCAGTTGCTTTCACCAGCACAGATTTTAGGTAGAATTCAGAGTTTTTACAACTCTCCTGCTGAAGGAACTGCTTTAGTTGCCACCTTAGACAGGATATTAGGCTGGCTGGATAAGCCATCTTATCCCATACAGCAATACTTATGTCTCGTGTTTCAAAATAAGATGGCAAGCACTTGCTTGTGCTTGTTGGCAGTCAGGTTGCTACCAGCAGTATTCATAACACTTTACTGTTGTTAATCATCATCTGCCTGTGCATATTAATGCTTAAAATGAGATATTTAATTAGTGCCATGTG
>JANPWX010000411.1:55837-83549 GCA_024734555.1 Trochalopteron elliotii
GCGGCTCCTGCCCCGCGCCCCCCGCGGCAGCTTCCCTGCCTGCCGGGCTTCTTCCGCGGCCCCTCGCTTCTCTCCGGGTTCCCCCCGTCCCGCTGTCCCTGCCCGGTTTCGGGAGCGGTGGGACGCAGCCCCTCTCTCCTGCGGGCGTTTCTGGGCTCCTTTTGTAGGGGCTCGCCGAAATGCCGTCCGGGCTTTAGGATGTGGGGAATGCGCAGGGAGTGGATGGGTAAGGTTTCCTCCCCGCTGCCAAAAGCGCAGGGAGCAGCCGCGGAGCCCCCTTCCCCCGAGGAGCGGAAAATAGCCTGGCTGAAAGGCAGGCATCGCTCGCTGGCGCTGTGTAAAATCGCTGCCGCTCGCTTTCCTCTTCAGGGAAAGTGCTGAGCTTTCCCTCTGCCCGCTCCCCATCCCGGCTGTCCTCTGTGTTTAAACTCGGCTTACAGACGAACAGCGCTGCTCCCGCTGGAGCCCTGGAAAAGGCTCGCATCTGGCAGAGCTGTGGAGGGAGGCAACTGACATGAGAAATGCTCCCGGGCTCCCGGAGCGGGGCTGGGCTGGGCTGGTGGGGAGAGGTGTCGGGCGCTTCGCGGAGGGGGCCTCTCCCCCCACACTCCCTGGGATGTTTTTCTCATCGTAGGTCTCTGGCCATGAACCCCATCCAGAGGCCTGAGATGTACATCATCGGCGCCCAGCCGGTGTGCAGCCAGCTGCCGGGGCTGTCCCCCGGGCAGCGCAAGCTCTGCCAGCTCTACCAGGAGCACATGGTGTTCATCGGGGAAGGGGCCCGCAGCGCCATCAAGGAGTGCCAGTACCAGTTTCGGCAGCGGCGGTGGAACTGCAGCACGGTGGACAACACCTCCGTCTTCGGGAGGGTCATGAAAATAGGTAGGAGCACCTGGAAGTACAGAAATACAGCCAGCAGTACGGGGAGGTACCGGGCTCGGGCCGGCCGTCCCTGTGCACCTCTGTCCCCTCCTTCAGATACACACACAGGAGTGATGAGCCCCCTTAGCACGGCTCCTAAAGCTGCCTCGGAGGAGCAGGAGGGATGAGCCCCGTTCCAAAGCTGCCTTGGAGGAGCTTTCCCCTTGCCCCGGTGCTGCCTGTGCCCGGCTGGTGGCACCGAGGCCACAGCAGGAGCCAGCAGCGGCGGGGGGGACACAGTTTTTTGGGAGAGCACGGGAAGGTCAGGAAAAGGAGGGCTGCCTCTGTTTGGTGTGCCGCTTTAAAGGTAACGAGGGAAGAGGCTGGAGGCAGGAACGGTGGCCCCGTGTTATCGTTCCCAGCATCTCAGACAGGGAATGCAGCCCTGAGATGTGGGAAATACGAACTCTCCGGGCATGGAAATTCCCCCGCTTCTCCGTGCTGCCACTTTCTGTGTAAACCTTAGGGATTTTTATAATTCCTGCCCTGCTGACCGTAAGAGGCACATTGACAGGCCATTGCTGCACTTGAATTGAGGTGTGACCCAGCTACATTGTCCTAGCTCCTTTTGAAATGCAATCATCTGATGGCAAGAAACTGAGAAATCCGGGCTGGGTTTGATATGTCCGACAGCCAGGCCAATAAAGAAAAGGTGTTAAAACAGCCACACACAAACACACACACACACTCTCTCTCTCCACAACCCCTGTCTGAAGGTTTTGTTTCCCACCCACAAAGCCAATCATTTACACAGAAGAATCAGAACTATTTCTCGGTTGTGAACTCGAGGGATGGAAAAAGACCTTCAGCTCCTGTACCCCCAGTACTGCTCGCATTGTTTTTGGCTTCACTCTCAAAAAAACTGCATAAGCAGCAGGACACCAAGAGATGCATCTTTAATACCTCTGGGGCATTTAGGCAATAGGGCACAAAGTCCTGTGATCTCCTCTGTTTGATCCTGAAATTCATGTGTCATCCTAGAGAATTCTAGGGATTTTTCTGCACGTGTTAATCTTGCAGAATTCCTTATTCAGCCCACCAGAGCTATTCTAATTCCTGCCTTTCTGCCCAGCTCATGCCCCAACAGTTCTTCTCTGGGGTGCTCCCCTGGGAAATGCCTTTTCCTGACACATGCTTCCAGTCCCTGTCACACATCCAAGGCATCTGTGCATCCCTGATCTCTCACTTTCTGATAGCAAGGGTGGTGGCCAGATGGGGCTGCATGCAATCCCAGATTGTTAAAACTTGTGCTTTGGGGGATGAAAACTCAAATTTCATCCACCAAAGAACAGAAAATACACCTTCATCTCTCCTTTTTGATGTCACTCCCTCAAGTGTAACTTCTCCTAAATAATAGTGTAAATTTCAAAGCCAAAGAAACACTTGTGACTCCACGAAGATGCGATAAAATAGGAATCTCCCCTTTTGGAACAATCCTCATTCTCCAGTAGCTTCCTGCAACTCTGGGTTGGTGTGGTGAGAGGGTCCACAAGTGGAGAAGAGAAGTAAGGGTGAACTGAGCAAAGATCAGAGCTGAAGGATGAAAAGTTGTCAGGAAGAATCAGAATGTGTAGAGGAAGAAGGAGCTAGAGTGGATAGTGGAAGTGGGGGGGATTTCTCCTCTCTAAAATGAATTTGATCCTACGATTTAAGATTGGAGATAGATTTTTTTGTGTTTTGGTGAAGGCAGAGGTGTTGTAAGTGTGTGAAGGGTATGGCCATTAGCCCTGCTCCTGCTGTTTGGTTTGTGTGTTGTGTGCATTTGTTGAGCCCTGTTGTATCTGTGGTAGGAATCTGCTGATGGCAGTGTCTGAGGTGACTGCCTGCAGTTGCCCTCTCTTTCTCTGAAAACCCATCCCAACAGTGTTGGAACCATTTTCTGGTCAGTTAGAGCACGTTCAGATGTTTGTACTCCAGCACAAAGGAAAAAATGTCACCACAGGTGTCCCGGGGTATTCCGGGATCTTTGGTGATTCATGGCTGTTATCTGTGTCAGTGATAAGCTGCTGTGGAGGGAGATGCTGCCTCTCCTCTTTTTTATAGCTTCACCCTCCAATTTTACACTTTCCTACTTTGTAATGAGTCACTGCTTATCATTTCAGCAAATACATTTCCCACACTGAGGAAGAAGACAAAGCCTTTCAATCTCTTAGGTTATGCCAGATATTCTTCCCTGGGTTCACACTGTGTCTCTGTCTCCTGTGCTCAACCTCTGAGCCCCAAATCTGGACCACAGCCCTTTTTCTGTACTCTGTGCCAATGGCATGAGCAAGGTCTGGAGACCAGAATATCTGCAAGAGTGCACAGACATGCCAGATTATTGTGGAGAGGGAGGGGGGAGGAGATAAGAAGGCCCCAGAAGGTGCACAGTGTGCCAGCAACCCCCTCTGCCCACCCAGCGATGTGAGCATGGCATTTATGACGTGATTTCTGGAGCTGCACTGGATTGTGAGAGGGGAGGAGAACCTGGCTTGGCCAAAGCCTGGGAAATCCCTGTGAGAGCCTTCACTCAGAAACCTGGAAGATCAGTTTCCTTTCCCCTTCACAGAACCTGACTGAGCTCAGGAACAGGAGAGCTGGTTGGTCTGTGTTTAATCATTACACCTTCAATTTGTGCTTTCCATGGCAGTGAGGCAGCCCAGGGATACAAAGCTTTTGGAGGGGCACCCGTAGCACTGAAGAAGGCTGCATTTGGAGCACGTTTTCTCCTAGTGTTTGTGTTGTCATGAGACTTGCTCTTAGCTTTTAAATGTGGTTTATTCTACAATACTTAATGATGTAAAAAATTATCCTTCCCAAGCTGCTTCCTGTTCTGTCAATGCAGATTTTAGCCTGCACATGTGTGTGTATATATAGCTCTATACATTATATACAGACACATTCCTTACTGCTGCATTTATGAGGGGGAGAGGACAGAGCACCCCAAAAGGTCACGTTAGAATTTCCTCAGGGGAGGAGAGAACATATCTCCTCCAGAGGAATCCTAAATGCGAGGCTGGGATTTCCAGGTTAGTCCAGTCATTTCTGGAGCCAAAGATCTTATCTCTTCTGCCTTTTCAAATGCTAAAGGGAGAGGGGGAAAAGAAACCCAGTCATAAAAACAGAGAACAAAGAGAATTTTTTTTCCCCTTGTTTTTCTTCGAGATCGGCGAACTTTGGGGTAACGCTTTTAGAAACAACGAGTCGAAACGAAAAGTTTTGTAATGAAAAAGTTAAAGCGACACGCTTTAGTGTCCCGGACGGGGTCTGTTGTTCTCCCATCCCCTCCTGGAGCAGCTCCGGACGGGGATCCGCGGGAGCCGGGCGCTGCCTCAGCCCGGTGCCCGGAGCGGCTCCCCGGCGGGCGGCACAGGAGGGCAGCAGAGCTCCGCCGAGCTCCGCACAGCTCCAGCTCCACAACAGAGCTCCGCAGAGCTCCACAGCCCGGGCACGGCTCCCGGAGCCCGCGGCCGGGCGGGAGAGGCCACAACAAACCCGGCAATAACGCCCCAGACCTTTGGGGCCACAGCGCAGAGCTGCGCAGCTGGGCTGGGCTTGGAGAGGATGAGAGAAAAGCCGAATATTTCTCCGAGTATTTGCTTTGTGGGCAGCAAGGGGAGGGGAAAAAACCCCTCTCACCCTGCTGTGATTTGTTTCAGCCTCTTGTCCCACCACCATCATCAGCAGCCTGAACAGCTGATGCAGGGGCTGCACACGGAGTTGTGCTGCCGCATCTGGCAGGTGGAGATGGTTAAAATATGGACAGTAAAAGTGTAAATCCTGGTGTCTTTTCAGGGATCTCAGTCAGGCTGTAAGGATGCTAAGCACCTGGTGTCATGCAGGCTCTGCTGCACGAGCTGTCACAGTGTGAGGTCCTTTCCTTGCTTGTATTTTAATCTCTATAGACAGGGGAGTGCTCTCCGTAAAAGGATGATTGGTGTGTCCTCAGGGCTTTCTCCATACAGGAAGGGGCAAAACTGCACATTGGACTATTACCTTAAAAGACCCACAACGTGCAAAAACCCGAACTAGATCAGTAAAAGCTTGGTTTTGGTTATTGAAGAATTACCCTGACTCCCTTATGGACCACTCTCATCTGAGTTGCCTTAACTGAGAGTCACTCCTCTGTGTTCTTGGACCAGGGAGGTTTGGTGAGCATAGTTCTCTAATGACCTGTGAGTAAGGACCTCCCTTCTGTATGGTGTGTCCTGGAGCACTTTATCAGCTGTTCCAGAGCAGAAATCCTTAGTGTTCATCTCTCATTTAGGTGGGGTAAAAAAATCAAAGGTCGTTCTCCAAGGTGGGTGCCATTTACAGCCTTGCCTTTGTCTTGGGTCATTAGCACTGAGCTGGTGATAAGCTGCTATTAATTAGGGATCTTTAGCACGTGCAAATTGGAACAAGAGCACACCGAATGCCTCAGCTCAGCCCTGCTGAGGGAGCTGGCACTGAGCCTCCTGAGCTGGTGATAAACTATTCTTTGAGGATCTGCCCTTTGAAGTCATCAAAACTTGATTAAGAGCATCTTGCTGGGGCTGGCTGTAAGTAGCCCTTCACAATTAGATTGTTTATTCTAATGAAGCTTTGGCAGTTGTTCTCTTTATCACCTGCAAGTTTGGTGATGGGCACAATGGCTCCGAAGGTGTTGGTTCAGCTGTTTTATTAGACTCGTGGTGCCAGTGCAGGTGTGGATTGCCTCCTTCTCCCTCTGCCCCTCTGCAGACACTCAGCACTCTGCTGCTTGGCCTCGTGCAGGGCTCTGGCTGTGCTGGTGCCCCGGTCACACTGGGCTGAATTCCTGCCAGGAATACCGAGCTGGAGACATGATCCAGCTGCTTGGCTCAGCTGCTGAGCTGCCTGGGGCATGCACAGGCAGGGCAGCCTCTAGGAGACCTGCTAATGGAAAGTCTTCTCATTTATTATGGTCTACATGGGAGTTTTACTTCTTCCAGCACTGTGGAAGTGCTGCAGGCATTGGAAGAGCCCCTGCCTTGATGTTGCAGTGTAAAAATGAGTTTCCTTCACTTTGCCTACAAATAATTTTCAGCTGACCTTATGCAAACTAAAATAAATTCAATGAAGAGGAGCCCATAAAGTCTGCATATCCCAATTAAGTGAAAGCCATTCCAGAGAGATAACTGCCTCAACCAGAGTACTTCTTTTACACAGACCCAACCTCCTCACTTGTTCTTAATAATGATTATTGGCAAATGCAGTGGCTAAGTCAGCAGCTATATTTTCAGTAAGTGAGCAACCCTCCTGCTGGCTGAGAGTTTCCTCCTGGTTAGAATGAAAGGATGAGTGTAGGGGAAAGAGGATGAGCAGTCCCTGCCTCTGGAGCTGCTGTCCAGAGTGGGATGGAGTCCTTGTGCTTGACCATGGTGTTTTTTAGTTCCAGTAAATTCTGAGCACACTGAGGCACCTGTTTGTGTGTGTGTGGCACATGGAATGAGATCCTGTAGGAACTGACAGTGGTCAAGGAGGAATTTCTGGGCTTCAGGCAGCCTGTGAGAAGCTGACTTTCCCAGGCATTGTTCTGGGGGAGTCGTAAGAAGACATCCTAAACGATTTCTGATCTTACACCTGCTGTTCTAACTGACTTGTTTGCTTGCAGAGATGTTTACTAATTGGTCTGAAATGACCAATCAGAGTTCACTTTCCTGGTAAATTTTAAGAAATAGGTTTAATAATTAAAAAATAAGACAATTAGAAAACAGATTAAGCAAAAGAAAGTATGGCTGGCCAGGTGACTTGGCATTCAGGCAAGTCCACAACCTGCTATATCAAAGATATTCTTTAAATACCCTTTCTATTGTATCAATCTGTTGAATATTCATATTTTTCCATAAACCAGTTTCCATATTCCAGGAACTGTTTTGCATGGCCCCTCCTTGGGTCTGCCTTTTTAGAGCACGTGTGTTTCTGGGCTGTGTCTTCATTATCACCTCCAGCTTGGGCCTGGGTCCAGACTTTCTTCAGATGGGAGATGCTGATAGTTGGTGTATCAATAGCAGGGTCTTCTTTACATGTTCACTGGATGTTATTTTGATTAAACAGACAGTTTAAGCATATTTTATCAATAGCAGGGTCCTCATCACATGTTCACTGGGTGTTATCCCAACCAAACACACAGTTTAAGCAACTACTATATCAACTACCACTATGCCTAATTTTCTTTACTAACAGCAGAAATAAACACTTATATCCTTACCACAACATTATTAATCATATAGCACACATCTTGTGAAAGACTTATTATATAATGTTATACACTTATAACAGGTCCAATTGTACTGAAGCACTGTATAAAAAGGATGTGCCTTTTAATAAACATTGCCTTTTTAAGCCTTCCAAGAAGATTGGAGCCTACACATCATTATGACCGCCATCCCAAATAACAATAATAATGGAGATCTGTGGTGATGCAATCCCTTCACCTCCAGCAGGTGCTTCCAAATAGGGAAAGAGTCTCAGTTTACCTTTAGACATTTTAGGGAGCTAGCTGGAAAGTTCTGTGGGGTTCTCATTGTAATTGGCTTGGAGCCAGCACAGAAGTGTAGATTGGATTCCAAGAGTGCAACTCACAGTCTGTTGTTCATCTCATTGGGCCAAGGGCCAAAAAGCCCACCTAGGCTGTTGAGTACTAAAGAGAGAGAACAAAGAAACTCCACGCTTTTCGAGGTGTTGTAGCAAGTAGGAGACTTGTCTCTGTGCTGTGCTGTGCTTTGTTTTTGTTTCATGTTTTATTTTCCTTCTTCATTAAAACCTTTCTGATTTTTCAAGGCACACTCAATCATGCCATCTCTAATTAATATTAACCATGTTTCTGGCCCTCAGAAGTGTGGGTCAAACCCATGGAGATCCACGGGGGGGGTTGACGCTGTTGTACACTACAACGACACAAAGACTCTGACTTCAGGCGGCTGAAAAATGACTCTTTTATTGCTGGGATGTGTCTTTTTTTTAACACTATTTTTACACAGACCAATTTGATTGGTGAAGCAAAGACAAACCTCTTCAATCACATTGGTCACACCAGAGGGACGTCAAGAAGAAGCCCCTCCTAGGGAAAATATGTAAACAGATTTGCAGTTACTTGACGATGATTGACAGAGACATGGACTCCATGAGTTGTACACGTGAAGCTGTTTATTGATACACCTAGCTGAGTTTATATACCTTTTCACTATATAACAAGTAATGTTGCCAAGTACATTGCTTAAGTCATCCCTCACACTAACACAGGTATATGCTTATCTAAGGTATATGTCTTATCTAAGTTCTGCTTGCTGAGCACGTATCGTACCAAGCACATTGCTGTCTCTTACATTCCTTTCTCAAACTTCTGCTTTTGGTTGCCGAAGCTTGCAGCCTGCTAATGCCAACATGTCCATTTCTGTCACAAGGTGAGCAGTGCTCCCAGCTCGGCTCTCTAGCTGTATTCCCACAGTTACTAAAAACACATCTCTTGTTCACAGAAAGTTCCCCGGGAAAGGGATTTGAGAAAACCAAAAACATCTCAGGCACAAACTGGGGTGTGTGGTATACACCTGTAAATACGGGGTTGTATTATTTTCCTGCTTTATTAAAACCTTTTTTGATTTTTCAAGCTAGTCAGTAGGTCATATAAAGGTGTCAACTATGCCAGCAGATCTCTTCACTCAGTGACTAAAGAGGCAGGGGTAATTTCTACCAAATTCATACTTTGCCTGTTTCTTACAGTTGTAAATGTGCAATAGTGAAAGATGTACACTGTGTTAATTCACTCCTTCTTGGCAGAACACAAGTGATAATCTCAGAGGTGACACCTTGTAGGTTATTAGGATTCTTAACCAGCAAAGCAAAATGACCTTTTTGGCTTCTCTTTACTTGCCCTCATGAAACAGCCCTGAACACCAGTAACAGTAGCTGACACATCATCCTTTCAAAGCTCTACATACCATTAAAACTACAAAAATAATGATCAAGTGGACAGGCAAGTACTCCTACTGCTTACAGCTATTACTGTAGGTCTATTGCCTTTTGCTTGTGTGGTAGATAAACAGCTTTTTTTGCACTTTCCTCCAAAAACATCTCAGGCACAAACCGGGGTGTGTGGTATACACCTGTAAATACTGGGCTGCATTATTTTCCTGCTTTATTAAAACCTTTTTGATTTTTCAAGGCACGCTCAATCGTGCCGTCTCTAATTACTATTAACCGCGTTTCTGGTTGACATTACAACACCTTAATTTACAGGTGTTAATTAAGCATGTGTCTCTCTCTCTCTCTCTCTTCCTTCCCAGGGAGCCGGGAGACGGCGTTCACGTACGCGGTGAGCGCGGCCGGCGTGGTGAACGCCATCAGCCGGGCGTGCCGCGAGGGTGAGCTGTCCTCGTGCGGCTGCAGCCGCGCCGCCCGCCCCAAGGACCTGCCCCGGGACTGGCTGTGGGGCGGCTGCGGGGACAACGTGGACTACGGCTACCGCTTCGCCAAGGAGTTCGTGGACGCCAAGGAGAGGGAGAAGAACTACGCGCGCGGCTCGGAGGAGCAGGCCCGCATGCTGATGAACCTGCAGAACAACGAGGCCGGCCGCAGGGTGAGAGTGGGTTTGGGCCTGCCCTTCCCCTCGTGGGGCTGGGGGTGGAATTATTCCTTGGAGGTCAGATGGGGGATTGTGTTGGTTTCTTGAGCTGATTACCAGCTAGCTGTAGCTCGCTGGCCAGCATAAAAGGAAGGCTGCAGCGGTGTCCAGCCCTGATACCGCTGCAAGCCAGTGGGGCTTGGCCGCTGAGGAGCGCTAGCTTGACTAAGACGAGAAGACAAAAGGAGGGACTCTCCAGAGGTTGAGCCAAACTAGAGTTTATTGGGTCCAGGACGGAGCCCTCACCTCGTGACCAGTGCCTCAGGAGAGACAACTCAGCCCTCGAGGCGGGCCCTTATACAGGGAGGTGGGATTTGGAGGAGGGGTCACCAGGAGACCAATAAGGTGCAGTAGGGGAGTGGCTGATAACATAATGGACATAGATAATAACAAATGGCAGGGAAGTGGGAGGGGGGAGCCTGGATCCTGCCCAGTCACTCGACGCCTCTCCTAGAATCTTCTGGACGCAGGGAGAGGCCCCGGAGTGACGGACAGACCAGGGGGTTACATAACTCAAGACTGACACTTAACTGTCCTTGGGGGAAACTTGGGGAGTAACCCATCAGAGGGTTGTAACTGGGGAAGGGTAGGGAGAAACAAGATACAAGTAAAAAGGGGTACAGAGAACAAACCGTCTTACAATTAAACTTCAATTTATAATTCACCATTAAACTAAGAAAAATGCACCCCCACAGAAGGCTTGGTTGGTTTGATGTTTCATGGGTCTGAACCTCAGGCTGGAACGTGTTCAGAGGCATGGAAGGAAGGAAGGAGTGGACTCTTGACATGGGTTGGAGAGGTTTTATTCCAGTGAACTCCACGTGCTGGAGTGATTTTTGGGCTTCGGTTCTCCCCCTAAATAGTCAGGGCGTACCTTGAGCAGGGGAGAGCCCAGAACCAATGGGGGGGAAGGAAGGGGGTGGCTCAAGACAGAGGTGCTTAACACAACAATGGGAAAGGTGGTACTTGAGCACCTGGTCAAATAGGAGAACATTTCCCTCAGGTCTTTCCGGATGATTGACAATGTTCTTTCTCCAGAGTGATACCACAGGGAATTGGGGGTGGGGGGGTTGAAAGGGATATACCAATACAAACAAATAAACAAAATATACAGACATTTGGAAAACCCTAAACACGCACTGTAACAGGGGATTGACGCTGTTGTACACAACAGTGACACAAGACACTGACTTTGGAAGGCTGAAAAATGACTCTTATTTTTGGGACGTGTGTCGCAATTGCGACACAAAAGAACAACACTCACCCATCAGGTTGAGAAGTGAGGAGAGAAGGAGACAGTTCATTATGATTTGGGGTTTAAATAGGATTTGGAATTTGATCAAGGATTGGGGGATGAGAGGACTGCCTCTCTGACCCCAGTGGTCAACTTAGAAGTCCATCGCTCTGTCCTTCTTTCTAGAAAGCCTGGTTTTGGTTTTCTGAAATTCCTTTCCCAGGGAATTTTCTGTGAACAAGAGACATGTTTTTACTAACTGCAAATCTGTTTAGATTTCTTTCCCTAGGAGGGTCTTCTTGATGTCCCTCTGGTCTGACCAATGTGATTGAAGAGGTTTGTCTTTGCTTCGCCAATTGAATTGGTCTGTGTAAAATAGTATAAAAAAAAAGACACATCCCAACAGGCTGTTTGCAAAGCATCAGTCTTTGTTTATCTTACAATTCGTGAGAAAACTCCAGTAGAAGTGAAAACAATTCAGAAGGCTGAAAAATCAGGGTGACAGGATGTATTTTCTTTTTATATTATCCTACACAGACCAATTTGATTGGTGACAAGAAGACAAACTTCCTCAATCACATTGGTCAGGCCAGAGGGACATCAAGAAGAAGCCCCTCCTAGGGAAAGAATGTAAACAAATTTGCAGTTACAAAAACATGTCTCTTGTTTACAGAAAATTCTCCGGGAAGACAATTTCAGAAAACCAAAACATCTCAGGTACGAAACCAGGGTTACAGGGCATAATGCAGTGATGCCCTGGTAAAAGCATACAGTCACACTTTCTGCATTTCTGTGAACATTACAGACAACTCTGACAGTGTTCCAGTTTTAGTGTCAGGCTTCCATTGCCAGCTAAAGCCAGTGAATTTTGGGGTCTGTTGAGATACTGTATGGCCCACATATGCAGGCATTTAAGCCCTTTCCAAATAAACTAGAGGCTGTCATGGCCCATTTTCAAGGTTTATGTCTAAGAAATCAGCTTCCCAGAGCTCTGAGAGTGACAGGCTGCTGGTGAAAAGAAGAACCTTTTGGCATGTAGAGTTGTCTTCTGCTACCATCATTTAGATTTTTGGGAATAGAAGGCCAGGAGCCTGGCTGTCTCTGGAACTCAGGCCTTGCTCAGTTACTTTGGTACTGAGCACAATAAATAGTTGGCATTTAGGTGACAAACATTTTCTGAGAAGATTCACAGTTTTGATCTGAGGACCCCTAGGGATGGAGAATTCATCATTCATCACTTCCCTTTGTTGTGTGATATCAGCATTAATCACTGTTTCAGCTCTGAACCTAATGATCATTTGGATTTATCTGGCACCAGCTTCTAGTCAGTTCTTTTTCTGATTTTTGCAGCTAAATCCAAAACCCTCTTAGCAATCAGAATTTCCTTAGCACACAAGTATTTATCTTCTGTAATTTATTCACCATTCTTTTGTGACAAACTAGATTGAGCACTGAAGACTCACTTTCACAGGTTCTCATCAGCTATCAAATCATTTTCCTGTCACTTTCGTGTACCCTTCCCAATTTCCCCATACCCCTTCTGTATGCATCCAGTGTATGCACTTTTGCTTTTCACACAATTCCTCTGTCTGTGATTAATAGCCTGGAAGGTGTAACATCATTCATATGCAGTGCAGCTGTGTAATCCTGCCTCTTTCCAAAAGTAGAACAGGAATACTAACTTGAACATTTGTGCATTTTCCCCAGGGTGTTTTAAATTTTTATCATTCTTCCCTAGAAGTAAGCTTTTCAAAGGTTAATTTTCTTTCTAATTCATGTTAAAAAATCCCATTAAGTGTACTTAGTCTTGCTCTTCTGCACATTCCTAACTAATATCCTTCCTTTCCTTATCAATTTTCTGCCCTTTCTTTCTTTTAATTGTTACTTAATTTTCTTTCCCTTCCCCTTGGATGTCTGTCTTTTCCACGTGTAATTTCAGCTTCATTTTGACACCAAAGATGACTTGTTCATTTTTTTTTGGTGGTGAAATCAACGTGTCAGGTTGAAGAATTGCAAGAACTTCATGGTTCTTTTGCAAAACCAAGTTGGGGCAAATTTGCAGTGGGTGAAAAACTGGACTTGAAAGTATAACTACTGAGTTTTGGGTTGGGATTGGGGTTTTTTTTGGCTTGCATGGGCAGAGGCTTTGCATTTGCTTGGAAATGGGACATGTGTGTGGCGCAGTAGTAGCCTGAATGTGACATTCTTTTCTGCATTACTTGCTTTGAACATCCTGCATATCTGGAGCATGAACATGGATTACTACAAATAAATACCTTGCCTAAACTATAAACAAATATACATACATATATATACATATACATATATATATATAAACAAATAAATACCTTGCCTAAAGCAAGGAGTGAACACGAGACTCCAACTCCAGCCTGGAGGGATGCAGAGACAGAGCACGGCCCCATGTCTGAGGTGTCAGGTGAACTGCAGTAACGTGGATTAAATGAACACAAATTATTTCAGAGTAGATTAAATTTAATGGAAGTATAAACCAGCGTGTAATTAGGCTTGTGGATTAAAAAAACCCAAAACAAACGAACAAAAAAAACCAACCCACAAACAAAAACTCTGATCAACTAAAGGAGCTGGTTAATAAGCTCAGCCGAGGAACTGGATGTGGAGGAGGTCTGGAACTTTTTCAAGTCAAAGATGCTAAAGCCATTACAACTCTGCATGCCAACGAGAGGAGAAAGGTTGTAGGAAGAATATCCAGACCTCACTGAATGGATAACTGCCACAGAGAAGCTGTTAGGAATAGACCAAGAGCCTACTAAGAATGGAGGAAAAAAAATACAGCAAATAAATAACGAAAAGCTCTTCGAGGTCAAGAAGTGTAAAGAGGAGGTGAGAACAGGAAAAATCATGCTGAGTCAGACCTTCCAAAGGCTAATAAAATAAACAGCAAAAGTTTTTTAAACTCTGCAAATTGTAGGAGATTGGAAGAAAGGAGAGAGCCAGTGAGGATAGGGCTGAGTCTAAAGTCAGAGAAGTTTGAGTACCCAAAATGAGTGAGTGCTTTGCTGGGGCTTTGAGTTGGAATGGGGGGCACTGGATATCTCAGAGGAAAATAGGAAATAATTTGAGAAGACTTCTTCAAAGGTTGATCACACAATCATTTAGAACATCACTGATTTTCTAAAAGCAGACTAGATCTGATAGGCCTCATCTATGTGAACTTCTGTGAAACATTTGAGGTATTTCTCCCATGGGAAATTCTTGGTTGAACTGGGAAATATAATGAAAATTGCAGTAGCTGTGAGATGGACAAGAAACTGGTTCAAGGAAAGATGTCAGTAAGTTGTGTGAAAGAATGGAGCTTGATTTTAATGGAGCTTGATTAGCAGAGCTCATCAAGGACTCGCCCTTAGGATTTTTGTTTCTCAGCCTCAACACAAGCACTAGGAATGGGCTGATGAACTTTGCTGTTGATGCAGAGATGTCAGGTATTATGACTGCAGAGGAGAGTCTGAATTTTGTACAGCAGGTAATGACACTCAGTAAAACAACATTAAGAGCATCACTGGAGGCCTTGTATGAAATACATCTTTAGTCATTAGGAAAAGAGTAGGAAAGAATTGGTCGCAGCAGTGGGCTGCAAATGACTGCAGGAGTAATGTGGCTTGGAAGGTGGTAAATATCCTGTAACACACTAGACATAAGTCTTTTTATTCAGCATGGGGGAATACTAATGCCATTGTATTAAGCTCTCGTGAGGCCCCAAAGTATTGTGTGTTCTCATATTCCCAAGTAAAATGACCTCAGACTAGGAAAGGCTTGTTAGGGCTGACCCAGGGGACAGGAATCTTTTCTTAAGAAAGTGTGCTAGAGCAGCTTGCCATATTTAGCCTAGTAAAGTGAAAGTGGAGAGAGGATATGACTGATGTCTGTGTTCGTGGGAGAAATAGTAGGGAAGGAAAAGTACTTTCTAAGCAGAAGGCCAATTTGGCACAATAGCAAATGGGCATAAAGTAAATACATATAGGCTGGAAACCAGGAAAAGATATTTTATTGTTGGAACAGCAATCAGAATAAAGGTGGCTGAAAACCTAACTGCTTTTAAAAGGTCATCCTGTGCATTTAGGGAAAATGTTTCTTGAAGCGCTGCCTGTAATTGCAAGAGATCATAGTTAATAACCCAGGAGCTCCTGTCTAGTCCTGCATTCCTAAACTGCTGAGATGCTGGTTTTGTAAGTGGGAAGGTGCATATGTAACTCCTCATTCCCAGAAGTTTATGTGGAAGGAAGGACTGGTGGAGACCCAGCAGTGAGCACTGCAGAGTAGCCACCAGCTGCCATCCCACTGCAGCCCTGCCCTGCTTTCATAGCCAGGGCTTCACCTGATACCTTCTGATTTATGGGCAGATTTTTGGCATGTCCCTTCACTCAGTTTCCTATGAGTGAGAAAGTTCTCCTTGAATCCTGAGGAGCTGTGGTGGCAGGAGAGAGAATTGTCCCTTCTCTCTGTTGTTCCCTGAAGGAGCTGGGGGGGCACAGAAGGGAATCAGAGGTCTTTCATCTTTCAGGCAGTCCTGACCCCATCACCCCTTCACTCCACATTGTAGTCCTTGTGGTGGTGGCTTCTGGCTTTATTGCTCTTGTTTGTTTGTCTTTGGCTGTTATCTCAACATGTCCTTTCCTTCCATCTGTCTTTCCTTCCAATTGGCCTCCATTACCCTGTGCATTGCCCCCCTCCCTTATCTGTGGCTCTGTCTGGCAGGCTGTGGCAGTCTGTCCTTCCACGCTGTTTACCCAGGCAGCATGTGGCAGCCCTCAGTCATCAGTCACTCCAGCCACTGCCAGGACAGCCTGGAAGCAGGGCTGGCTAATTGACCACGTAGGAATTGCCCATTAATTCTCTTCCTGTTCCCATTCCTGCACAAAAAGAATTGGAAGAGAACTTGGCCTTATGGGCAGGGGCTTTAAGCCCTTCCATTAGAGGCATTCTCAACCTGTTTAAGTGGCATGGCCATCGATCAGATCCTGCCCTCACAACTGCCTGTGGGGTCTGTTATTCTTTACCTTGACCCGAGCCTGGTCAGAGAGGAATTCTCCAATTTTCTCTGCTTTCTCCTCATCTGGGCAGTGAAGGGGGAGAGTGGGAGAGTCATTTAGCAGCTGAAGCAATGGTTGGCTCCACAGGACAGGGGTGGTGGGAGCTGTGGGGGGCTGAGGGGCACCGTGCTCACCTGGGATCACTGGTAGCACTCGCCTTCCCCACAACAGCCACTGCCCACATGGGCCAGATGTTTTGAGCATCAGTTTCCTAAAGCCAAGCCAGAGTGAACTCATTCCCATGACATTAACTGAGGGGGATTGAGTTGCAGTGTTTTGCTAAAGGAACAAAGCCCAGGATTAGGAAGAATCATAATACTTTATAAAAACACATGCAAGGGCAAGGGAGGCACGAGTGGCCTGGGATTTGACAGAACCATAACCAAAAAGTGCTAACACAGGCTTATAACAAGCAGGCTGGCAGTGCAGTGAGGATATAGTAAGTGTCTGGTGCTCAGGAAATTCAGCTGTAGCCTGTCTGGTCATAGTACAGCAGGAATCCTGAAGTAACAGTGTGGTTGGTCCTCTGCAGTTGTAGTTTGATCCAAGACAAGTGCTTAACTCCCAGCTTGTAGCTGTTACATTGCACCAGGAGGGATTGCCTTGGTAAATTGAGCTCTGAGGAGCAGAACTAAAGCTTTTCTGTTCTAAGGACTCACTCCATTGACTTTGTCAAGAGCTGGATTGGCCTCCATGTGATTTAGCCATTAAGCCAAATTGAATCTTCACTAGCTGTCAAAAGCACTGAACATTAGCTGGGCAAGGAGCAACCAGTTGTTGTAGGAGAACTCTGACCTCTCCCTGCTGGTCCAGAACGTTGTTGTAGGCAGAAGGTTTTGCCTGCAGTATGCTCAATTGCCCTAATCACCTTGGCACGTGAAAGCAGAGAGCTGGGGAGCTGCTTCTGTGTCAGTGAGTGAGGCAAAAAAGAAACCTCTGTGTTTGGCTGCTTTTTTCCAGCAGAAAGCCTGGCTGGAAGACACGTCACCATCTCTTCCAGAGCACCCTGTTTTGTTCTCATGTTCCCTGCTCTCCCCCAGCAGATACAGCTGGTGGTAATTTTGCAGCTGATGCCAAACATCTCCGCTTGGCATGTGTAGGATCTGGCAAAAGCACTGCAGGATGCAGGAGGGTCTTGGGAGAGCAGATGTGAGCCTGATGGGGAGAGGATGAGGAGCCAAGGGCTGGGGGATCAAGCTGCTGTAACACAGAGTAGCTGTGATGGTGGGGGGATGCCCAGCTCTTGCTTTGCCAGCTCTGTCAGTGCCTGAGGGCTGACAGGAGCTCACGTGGCATTGCACTTTTGTACTGTCTCTGAAACTGATGGGAAACCAAACCCAACCTGCATTTCAGTTTACTTCCCTTGGTTTTTATTTCTCAGCATTTCTCTCTCCTCCCAGCCAGTGTGAGGAGGAGGAGAGTGAACAGGAGAGTTTCCCTTCCCATCCTGTGCTCGCTCTGACGGGGGTTTTACACTCTGAATTTTCGAAGACTCTTTGCTGACTTTGATGCTGGATTTCCAGGGGTATGATGCATCTGCAGCCCCTGCAGGCTCCTGAAAATGTAGCTGGAGGTGTCTAGGAAAAGCCAGCACAGGAATGCTGGCTGTTCTGCCTGGCCACAGGCAGCCCTGCTGGTGGAGAGAGCCGGGCACGAGATGGCGCAGGAAGGCAGAGAGGGCTCCGGGGAGCACCTCCCGCTGCCTTCCAGGGACGTGTGTCCGTCTGTCTGTGCACCAGCACCCCGCCTGGACACTGAGCTCCTGCCGGGGAGGGTGAAGGGAAAGGGCGTGGGTTTATTTCCAAAGGATGCAGATGTATCCCTGTAACGATAGCGCCGGTCCCTGGTGCGGGTGGTAGGAAATGGGCAGGGTCCCAGGTGTTCCCTTTCTGCAGCTCTGAATGGGAAAAACACGCCACACCCCCGTGGGCTGTGAGGTGGGGAATTTCCAGAGTCCACACAAACAGGGCTCCTTCTCTTTTCCTCCTGCTCTTGGCTCTGCTGTCAAGCCAGAAAGCTGCCAGAGGGAAAGAAGGTGGGGTGAGGAAGTCGTGTTTGCAGGCAGCGTGACCAGAAATAGAAATATTTAGGGAACAGGAACACAGCAGTCGCAACAGGGGGAGGAGAGGACCTTTTGTCTCCTCTGAAGGGCGAAACAACAGAAACTGTGGGATAATCAAAGCGGCTCTGAAAGTGCCACAAATTCGTTGTCATTAAGCCAGCTGCCAGTGCAGCAGGAACAAACACAGCCCTGCCTTGTCGCCCTGATTTTTCAGCCTTCTGATTGTTTCTCATTCTACTGGAGCTTTCTTACGATTTAAACATAAACAAAGACTGATGTTTGGTAAATAAGGCATTCCTTTTCAGGGGGAAGGACAGAGTGATGGACTTCTGAGTTGACTACTGGGGTCAGAGAGGTGGTCTTCTCACCGCCCAGTCTTTGATCAAATTCCAAACCCTATTTAAACCCCAAATCATGATAAACTTCCTCTTTTTCTCCTTGCTTCTCAACCTGTTGGGTGAGCGTCGTTCTTTGGCGTCGCGATCGCGGCCCTGCCTGACCGCCATTCCTTTCCAGGGGGAAGGACAGAGTGATGGACTTTTGACTTGACTACTGGGGTCAGAGAGGTGGTCCTCTCACCGCCCAGTCTTTGATCAAATTCCAAACCCTATTTAAACCCCAAATCATAACAAACTTCCTCCTTCTCTCCTCACTTTTTGTCGGGTGAGCGCCGTTCTTTGCCGTCGCGATCGCGGCCCTGCCTGACTGCCATTCCTCTCCCTGCAGGCCGTGTACAAGCTGGCGGACGTGGCCTGCAAGTGCCACGGCGTGTCGGGCTCGTGCAGCCTCAAGACCTGCTGGCTGCAGCTGGCCGACTTCCGCAAGGTGGGCGACCTGCTCAAGGAGAAGTACGACAGCGCCGCCGCCATGAGGATCAGCCGCAAGGGCAAGCTGGAGCTGGTCAACAACCGCTTCAACATGCCCACCCAGGAGGACCTGGTGTACGTGGACCCCAGCCCGGACTATTGCCTCCCCAACGACACCACGGGCTCGCTGGGCACGCAGGGCAGGCTGTGCAACAAGAGCTCGGAGGGCATGGACGGCTGCGAGCTGATGTGCTGCGGCCGCGGCTACGACCAGTTCAAGAGCGTGCAGGTGGAGCGCTGCCACTGCAAGTTCCACTGGTGCTGCTACGTCAAGTGTAAAAAGTGCACAGAGATCGTCGACCAGTACGTCTGTAAGTGAGGTGGGAGGCCTGCCAGAGCGACAAATCTATATTATTATAAAATCTATATAAATATATTTTATATTTGTATAAATAAACAGATGGTGATAATTAATTAAAGATGCTTTATTTAAGAGACGTTTTTGGGTTTGAGATTTGCCCCCCGCCCCTGTCAGGCCAGCTAATTTGACATTCTTTCAGCTCTGCTGTACATCTCCCCTCAGATGTTTCAGGGTGAAGAAGCTGAGGATATGCTGGCAAAGCACACCAGCACGTGCTATTTCATTACAGAAAGAAAGCCAGTGAGAAAAAGAGGAGCGGGTTCTTTCTGCTCTCTGACCAGTAAATCTCAGCGTTTTGCAATAGTTACTGCACATGGGAAATTACAGCCAGACGTTGGGTGAGTCCTAGTTATTCAGATTTCAAATCCTGCACTGGGGAATTTGGAACTGATTTTTGGTCCCTCTGAAGGGCTTTGTCACATTAGAAGGAAGGTTAGCTAAGGCTATGAGGGTATGGCTTAAAATCCACAGCCTTGTAAAGCATTCCTGGATGCTCCCCAGACCACAGTGGGGTAGAGGAAAGTTCACAGCCTGCTGTTGAGAGGAGGGAAGGTTCAACCTGTGGCTGGCCAGTGCACAGCCTGGGAGTGCCCATGAAGCCAGCACCTGGCTCTTCTGTCCCATCTGGGCAGAGGGAAATCTGCCCAGCTCAAACCACATGGCTGCGCGTGTGAGGGGTTTTGTTTTTTCTTTTCCTTGAAATCCCATGCTGAAACTTCATTTTTCAATAGAGCTGAAAAGCTGCCAGTGCGATGGCTGTTTGCAGAGTACATTTTGTCAGTGGAAAGCAGCATTACACACACATGCACATGGCTGCACTCCTCGTCCTGCTGCCATCTCCTCTCTGAAGTGGATGCAGGTGGTCACCTTGTTCAGCTCTATCAAATCCTCACTGACAGCTCACGTGTATAGTTCCTCCTTAGCATTAAATGCCCCTCAATGACATTTCTTTCCTCTGTTGCCTGTGTATACGTGTGTTTCGTTTTATTCTTTTGGTGAGGGCAAAATAAAATATTTTATTTTGAGGGCAGGAGCCGTGCTCTTCCCCAGCATCAGCTCACCACAGGAAGGTTTGCTCCCAGAGTGTGGGTGTGTGTTCACCGTGGAAGTCTTCTCTGTGTTTTTCCTTGCTAATAAAAAGGAATGTAATAAAACTGTACCAGGGCAGAAGGCATTACCAAAGTCTGCTAATCAGTCTTACCACATTGGGATTTTAGTACAATCCAATTCATAAAGCAGGGAGCAAATGCTGTTTCTAGCACAAGACATTTCCTGTACCTCTCAGCATCTGCAGAGTTCATTTGCAGTCAGAACAATCAAGAGGAGCCAATTCCCAAAATATAAGGGTTTGCTAATATGCATCCGCTTTGTTACTGACATTGCAAGGTTGTTGAGGCTTTTTTTCCCCCTGTAAATTTCAAAATGCTCAAAATATGCCAATAAGCAGTGAGCCAGTCATGAAGATTATTGTTTTTATATTAAACCTCTGTTTCTTATAAAACATTGCAGTTTTGCAGATTCCACCATTTCAACCACCGGAGAAGAATTTATATGTACCTTTCATACTTCAAATATTTGAGGATGCCAGAAAAGCCCAAAGAAGAGAAATTATGCTTAATAATTAGGAGCTGTTGCTTTTTTAAACCAATGTGTCTAGGTTTTATTTTATTTTTTTTAATCCAACAGGCAATATATTTGCTGGCATCCCAGAATGCAGTTTTTTGGAATATAAACAGTGGCCTAGATTTACTTTATTATATAAAATCCAAAGCCAGTGGTATTGTAATTCAAAGGAACGGAAATAGTTTTCCATGCATGGAAAAAATGTGAGTGCAGTGGCCTGATCCAACTCCCATTAAACTTCAGTGGGAGCTGGACTGAGCCCAAGATGGGATCAAATGTGTGAGCTATTCACTCCTGGGATACTCTGTTTCTAGCCCAGTAATAAAATTTGCTCTACCCTGGATACATCTGAAAAAGACCTTTCCTCCCACCGCCCTCACCTCGTGTTCTTGTCCATCCTCAATTGCATCAGTGCTTGAAGGTGTCAGCTCTCTGTATATGACACCCTCAGGCACTGTTAACGTGTCCAATAGTTCAAAATTACTTCATCTGGCCTTTCTGATAAAGACCACACATCTTAGGGAGTCACAACTCTCCTTGTGGTTTGGCCACGATTAATTTTGTGGGTGTAAACAACTCTGGGAGCGGAAAAGTTGGCATTGCTAGGGCTGCTACTCATCTGGGTGTCCCTGGATGTGTCCTTCTTTTTCCACCTAAAATGTTGACTGGATGGAAAAAAGATGTTTTTTGGCCTTTTGTCCCAGCATTCCAGACCTCTGGCAGCCTGGTTGGAGCCAGCAGTTCCTATTGGACTGGGACCATACAGTGATAGGAGAGAAGTGACCGTTAGATTTCTTTCCTCCCCCTTTTTTCACAAGACCCAGGTTTCAGTATTTTAGATTTTCTGGGAATTTTGTATCCAAAAATTTGATCCTTAATTTCAAAGTAATTTCAATGGCACTCCCACATAGAAGAACCTCCATAGGGTGGTGTAAGTATAAAATAAGAACACAGCCAGATGCAAATCCAAAGGAAGTCAAACAGAAAGCTGCAGCAGAACTGCTTCTTTCCCATGGAAGTTAAAAAGTGGTGGATTTTAAGCTCTGCCTTGTTTGATGCAGACAGTGATAGAAAGGGGTGTGGGGCTGGGAGCTGAGCTTAATTCTGACCTCTGTTGATAATCTGCTTTGTAATTTTCAAATAGTTACTTGATTTCTTTGCATTTTATCCTCCAGCCTCCTTCTGTATAAAACAAGGAGCAGGATACCTCCTTTTCCTGTAAAGATCTTTGAGAAACGTGGCTGAAAAATGGTCTAATTGCAGGCCTAGGTCCTCTGCTCATTAACCTGGCAGGCAGACAGAGGTACCCACATTGTATGGGGACTCTCAGTTGGGCACACAGAGGCTCAGAGGTGTTTGCTGGGGGCTCAGCAGGAGCCAGGGAGGGTCTGCATCAGCCAAGCATTACTGTGGCACAGTGCTGGAGGAAGGACTGTGCTACAAAAGAGAGGTCAACTCAGGGCTTGTTTATTTATGGCAATTGAAGATCTTGTAGCTAAAGTAAGGCTTAGGGAGGTCAGCCTGGTTTCTGCCTGCTGGAATTCTGTTTGCAGTTTCATGTGGATCAGATGCTCACACAGGGCACTGTTATATACTGTGGGCTGGGAACTGGCTGCCACATTCCAACCCTGAAGTCACTGCACTTCAAGGCTGAGAGAAATGGCCACCCTCAAGTCATGTAAAACTAAAATATTTGGGGCTTAAAGGCACTATGCAAATATGCTGTTACTGCAAGCCAGTGAACATGGGCTCCTAAATGGAGCAGAACAGGATGCAAATCTGTCATCATTTTCCAGCTGGCAACTACTGCCTCAGTTAGAGTGGGAATGAATGAGGCCTCAGTGTGCTCTGCTGCAAGGTAAGCTAAGCAATAGCTGATCCCAGAACAGAAACTTTCAGTTGATATTAATCATGCTACAGAGAAGGTGGCAGGGTTGTGAGAAAATTTAAATGGACCTTTTAACACTGCTGAACTTCAGGCCACTTGGATCAGTTGGAGGCTCCCATTCTTTGTCCCCAAGAAGTCTGAGCCTGCTCAGAGCTCAGTGCAGCAGAGCAACTGCTGATTTTGCAATTCAGGAAACAGCCACGTTGAATCCAGACATGCAGCATTGCTGTAACTTTCTATATGGACCAAAGTTTGTTCCCTAAGGACCCCAACAAAGCACAAATGAAGCAGATCTTGTTCAGTCATATGAAATCAAACATGCAGGAGTCTCTGCTCACTTGACCCCATCCAGGGAGAAGCCTGGTAGGTTTAAATTACACTGTGGGAGCAATTCCTCATCACCTGTGGCTACAGAAATATAGACAGTATTTTCATCTCCTGACACAGCCACAGAACATCCCAAGGAGACCTTGGGAAATACCTTCCAGTGACTACAGGGCATTTCTCAAGTGTCTGTCACAAGGCTTTTCCAGAATCAGCTGCTTATATGGTCATTAACTTTCATTTAGCTTTTGTTTAACTACATTTCAGGTTAAATAGTTTCTAGCAGATACTCTCTGGAGTCAAGTTCACTAAAGGGCAGGCTGTGAAGGAACTGTCACAGACACAGCAGATGTGAACACAGTATCAGATCCCTTTCTTCTCACAGGCAGACTCTGGCTGTTTCTAATCCCTGGGACACAGAGTTGCATCCCATCTTCTTGGTGTATCCTGGCCATATCCTGACTCCCTGGCACCAACACCCTGAGTGCAAAGCCTTGTGGATGCAGAGACTGTCGAGGGGGTGGCCTGTCCCAGCTCCAGGCTTTGGGACTGGGCCACCTCCTGAGCACACCAGCTCTGAAGTCTAAATATAACCAGCTCAAAGATAAGCAAAGCTTAGATTGCTGTGCCCAACAGAACACCTACCAGAAGGGACAAAAAGAATCATGATCAGCAGTTGTAAATCCCCATATAACAATAATAAAACCCCCAGTATGATACAATACAGCATGCTCATGTGTTCCATCCATCAGTCTTCTCCTGCAGGACCTGAAACTGTTGCTATACCCTTTTGTTTCTCAGCTCTGTTTAAATGACAGTTGAAATCTATTTTTTTTTTTACATTAGAATTCAAAAAGGTATGGCCTACATGATAACATTTCCTTGAAGACAGAAAGAAAGGGGGAGCAAACAGGGTCAGGAGTTCTCCCTGTGAGCAGTGGTAAAATGCAGCAGCCATAAAAAGAACTATTAAATACTGCCCTGTGACACTGGAGTTGGACACCTGCCCCAAGTGTCACAGCTAGCTGTCCATGTTACACACCCACTGCTGCCTCTGCTGCCCCCCCAGCTCCCAGTGCTGCAGCAGCTCCAGCTGTTTGGAGGCCCTGTGTGTGCTGAGGGTGGGGCCCTCGGTGATTTGGGAGGAGAGGAAGACTCTGATAAGAAATACAAGGAGAGGGAGCAGATGCTGCTTTGCTGGGAGGCTGCAGTGCCTCCCCCAGGCCCTTTTCCCATCGGAGCTGTCCCATGGTGGTCTCTGTCCTGGAGGGAGGGAGCTGCTCAGGTATGCTTGCCAAGAGAGATGAAGCACTTTAAAGGCTTGCAGCCTTTAAACACATCCTTAAAAAAAAAAAAAAAAAGGTCCAGGCTCTTCCTTACCCTGAGGCAGTTTTGTTCTGAATCATCATTTGTCTTGTGGCTCTTCCTAGAGTGCCAAATCGCTGTGTCAGCCCTTCACGAGGCTCCCAAAACATCGAGATTATGTGGGATGTGCAGGATGAGGCATTACCATGCAAGGACAACACTGCCTTTTCCCCCCTTTTTCAGGGGGCAAAAATTAAAAGATGTGGGGTAGACCCAGTGTTGGAGCTAATTGTAACCCTGTCTTGTCCACAGCCTCAAGGAACTGCACAAGCATTTAGCATTTGGCCTGAGCAAACATCCAGACCAGTTTTCTTAGAGTGGCAGCTCTCTGCAATTCACTGTGATGGTTCTGGCCGGTCTCAGTTTCATTTGCCACAGGCAAATGATTTGTTTTCTCTTGCTTGGGAATAACAGAGTTAACCAGTAATGACCTGCCAACTTCCACAAATCACAGGGCTGTGTATGTAGGACAAACACATTCTGAAGGAATTAAGGCAATGAACACTTTATTACTGCTACATTTTCTAGGAATCATCTGCAAATGCCCAGGCAGTACATAACTCTGGTTTTGAAAATGTGCTTTGCTGTATTGCAAGGCACAGCTTTGCTTTTTGATTTCCAGGCTCTTGAACCAGAATAAACGACCCAAATTCCTTTTATTTAATATTTATTGAATCAGTACTCCTATCTCATTTCCCCTCTTGTTTGGCTGCGTACACATTAAGTTACATGGTGACAGGAAATGACAGATGAAAATGACAGGCAGTTTTTACATACATTTTTCGTCAGTGGAGCTCAAAATATTTTTAAATCATTAGCGCCATTTTACCGAAGAAATCCTGAAAGACAGGGCAGGAAATACTTCATCCGACAGGCACGGGGTGGAGCTGGAGCAGCCTCTGCAGCTGCTGCTCCCCGTGCTGCTGCCCAACGGCTGTCAAAATACATTTTGACTGATGAGAGAAACCCTAAATACGTATAAGAGTGCAACTGTAATGTTCAGCAACTACCTTGCTCCCTTGACAAGAACAAAAACTTGAATGGATGTGTGAGATGGGGCGTTTTTTAAAGGAGTCAATAGGGAATCATAGTTTTATAAATGGAGTTTTAAGGAATGGGCAGGATGCATTTATTTTTTGTGGGTATTAGGGATCAAAACAACTCAAATATTAATTTATAGGGATAATTTTGATTCCATTAACTATGTCATTCACACTCCCTGGTTTGAGCTAAAATTTCTGGGTGTGGGGACAAGTCTACTGATTGGAGTGTGGCTGAGCACACAAAGCACTAAAGTACATACAGACACACAAATTCCAGACAGGCTCTCCAAATCATCCAGTTATTCTCCCTGGCAATTGCTAAGATTGTCCCCTAACAGAGAAGTGTTCCCCTTGTGTTTTGACTGGTCTCACTGTAAAACATGCAGGTGTAGGCTTTCCTCCATTTTCCCCAAGGACACTATTTTTGGGAGGTAAAATCTCCACGTCACACAGGTTTTCCTGCTGCTCAGCCAACACTTCCCATTCCTTAACAGGGCAAGTTCTTGTTCTCTTCGGTGTTCCCCCTCCGTGCCTCTACACCAGACACAGGAGTTTGGGTCCTGTCACCCCAGCCAGGCTCCCCAGTGCCTCCTGCCACATCAGCCCTGGGAACACTGTCTGGTTTCCATCATCCCTCTGGTCTTGTCCCAGCTGTGCCATGCCCAGAGCAGGCAGCTCAGCCTGTCCAGTGGGGCCTCTTCCCCCTCCTCCAGCTGCCCTGGACACAGGGGATGAACACACCACAGAATCACACACACAATCACAGCCTGGGTCACGCTGGAAGGGACCACAGTGGGTCATCTGCTCCAGCAGGGCCATCCCACAGCATGTGACACAGAACTGTGTCCAGATGGTTCTGGAATATCTCCCTAAAGGGACAATCTGTTCCAGTGCATGGTCAATTGTACAATAAAGAAATTCTTCCTCATATTCAGGTGGATTTTCCTGTGGATCAGTGTCCGCCTGTTGCCTCTTGTCCTATTGCTTGGCATCACGGAGAAGACCCCAGCTCCATCCTCTTGGCACCACCATGCAGATACATTCAGACCCCCAGCAGGTTTCCTCTCAATGTTCTCTTCTAGTGCAAAAATAATAGATTTCAACTGTCATTTAAACAGAGCTAAGAAACAAGAGAGTATAGTACCAGCTTCAGATCCTGCAGGAGAAGACTGATGGATGGGAGGGCATGAGCATATGATCGTTGTATTATAACAGGGGGGTTATTATTGTTTTTTGGGCATTTACAGCTGCAGATCATTACTTTTTTGTCCTTTCTGGTACATGTTCTGTTGGGCACCTTCCCCGCAGTGGGTTGTGCTGTGCCTGGATGGCTCTGGGCTGTTCCCACAGTGGACTCTGTCATGGAAACGTTGTGCTTTCCCCTGACACCGACCCCAGAGGAGAGGGTGACAGGCTGCCGCCTGCTCAGGGCACACAGGAAATGGTGAAAAGGGAAACTCCCCTCCAGCCCAGAGGCCACCGCTGGGGGCTGGAAATTCCCTTCTGCCAATCCCTTCCGTTTTTTGGCCACAACAATCCCATGTAGGGATACGGGCTGGGGACAGAGTGGTTGTTGGAAAGCCAGCTGGAAAAGGACATGGGAGTGTTGGTCAACAGCAGCTGAACATGACCCAGCAGTGTGTCCAGGTGGCCAAGAAGGCAAAGGCACCTGGGCTGGATCAGGAATGGTGTGGCCAGCAGGAGCAGGGCACGGATTGTCCCCCTGTGCTGGGCACTGGTGCGAGGCTGTGCTTTGAGTGCTGTGTCCAGTCCTGGGCCCTTCCTCAGTTCAGGAAGAACTTTTTGGTGCTGGAGCGAGCCCAGGAGAGGGCAATGAAACTGGTGAAGGGTCTGGAACACGTTTTACAACACGTAGCTGAGGGAGCTGGGGGTATTTGGACTGGAGTAAAGGAGGCTCGGGAGACCTGATGGCTCTTCACAGCTCCCTGACAGGAGTGTGCAGGCAGCTGGGGGTCGGGCTCTGCTCCCAGCGAACACCAGGACGAGAGCACACAGTCTTAAAGCGTGTCAGGTGAAGGCTTAGCTTGGACATCAGGAAGAACTTCTTTAGAGAAGAAGAAATGGGCTGCCCAGGGAGTCACGGCCCCTGGAAGTGTTTAAGGAAAGAGCGGACACGGCACTCAGTGGTCTAGCTAACATGGTGCTGTGTGCCCGCCGGCTGGACCGGCTATCTCAGGGCTCTTTCCCCACCAACTGCACGGAATTGAATCTACTTGATTTGAGAAAGAGCCCCTGCTCCCGGGAGGGAGAGGACGGCCCCGGTTCCAGTCCTGTTCGGGCCCCAGTTCGGCCCCGGTTCCAGCCCCGCTCCGGCCCCAGTTCGGCCCCGGTTC
>JANPWX010000411.1:83949-120182 GCA_024734555.1 Trochalopteron elliotii
GGAAGGAGGGCGGCCGGGGCGGCGAGCGGAGCCTGCGGGCGGCTCGGTGGCTCTGGGGCACGGCGGAGCACGGCCGGCTGCGGGAGGAGGCTTTAGGCCACTGGAGCGCTCTAAGTGGGTCAAGAGCACCGTAAGTGGGTCTTGTTTATAGCCTTCCGTGCACTTGTTGCTTGGCAGGGCAGGGAAATCTGCTGCTGCGCCTGAAATCTTCTTACGGAGGCAATGTAAATAATAATTCCTCCGCTTGCACAGTATGGGAACCTTGGGGTTTTTTTTTGTTTGGTTTTTTGTTTGTTTGTTTGTTTGATTGGTTGTTTGGTTTGTTTTTGGGTTTTTTTTTTTTTTTTGTTGTTGTTGTTTTTTTTTTGCCAGCAGAGCATTTTTAAGCGCATATATCTCTAAACACTGGACTTACCAAGAGTAGATAATGTGTAATATAAATATTTGATATTAGGGTAAACCACGGTTTGGATGTTCTCAAAGTGGCATCAGAACAAACTTTAAAAAAAGTTTGGTTGGGTTGTTTTTTTTTCTCCACCCCCTGAGAAAATCAGGTATTCATCCCTTGTTCGCTTGGGATGAACAACAAAGACGTTGAAACATATGGTAATCGCCTGGAAGACAAAGAAGAGATGACAGCTGTTGTTCTTTGCTGGGGTTTTCAAGCAGTGTTAGT
The DNA here is from genome assembly GCA_024734555.1 of Trochalopteron elliotii. Classification (NCBI taxonomy): domain Eukaryota; kingdom Metazoa; phylum Chordata; class Aves; order Passeriformes; family Leiothrichidae; genus Trochalopteron; species Trochalopteron elliotii. Next base: position 84,626 of record JANPWX010000411.1, read on the forward strand.
TTCTTTTTGTGTTTGTCTTAGCCGTACAAGTCAGTTGATTTTGTGGCTTCAGCAGATGTGTGGGCATTTGTTTTGAGAAAACCATTAATACTAAATTATAACTTTTTTTTTTTCGGTGTCATACGGGTTTTGTCACTTTGTGTATGTCAACTATCGTGCACTTGTCACAGAGCAGAAAAGCTTTTAGATGTTACCCCTTGTTTAAAGAAACTTTGTGTTCTTCATGCAGCATTGAAGTTTTCCAGGCAGCTGAATTGTCTTGTGTATCACAACCGTGTTGTGTGTTTTTAAAAATGGATGGAATTTTATGAAACTGACCAGGCCCTCTGGGCAAACCCTTCTTGGCATAATCTGGTTTCAAGAGTTGATGTCTTAGAGTGTAATTTAAACTCTTGTTTTCACTCCCTTGCTGTAGTCAGTGGCAGGGGGTATCCGATTTCTGGCTCTGGTCCTCACAGGTCTGTTCTGGAAGTCAGTGAAGAGCTGTGTGCTCTCTCAGAATTGTGAAAATCCACAGATTTCAGAGGCCTTTTTGTAGTACTTCAGTGTGGAGGTGCTTGTTTGCTGCAGAACCTTATTGACACTACTCCACATCCGTGGTAGCTGCTGTAACAGAGGAAAATATGTTTGTGATCAACAAAAGCAGGTGTTGTGTCACGATGGGTGCAGCATAATCATGAAACATGGCCAGTTTTCCTTGTCATCTTTGGCTGTGACCTGGCCTTGTTTGTAGGAAAGAGGAAGTTTGTGTTTTGAGTTCGGTCTTTTTCTTTTCCTGTGGGGTTGCCAGCCGGTTGCAGTTAAGATTTCACGTTGTGGTTCTTGCATTATAGGGATAACTTGTTAATAATGTGTGAACTTCATCTGTTCTGTGACACTTAAACCTGCACGAAGGCTGTAAGTGTGTGCTAGTAGGCAACTTCAAAGAAGGTCATTGTTGTGTTGGAAGTGTAAGATTAGTTGATAAAATACAGAAATGATTCCCTTGTCTGAGCTGACAACTAAATGTGGTTGTGAATAAGGTTGTTGGCAGCTCTGCTGTGAAAGCCATGGAGGATAGTTGCTAATGTGGAAAACTGAATCAGAATAAGTGATGGAGGAGCTAAAAGCTGCATCCCAGCCCAGGTTTTCCAAAATGATGCTTTCTGAGTGTAAATCAGATACGAAAACACAATGTGGTGTGAAGGACAAGAGTGTATTTTTGGTGTACTTCTTCAAGCAAAACCTTTCCTGGTGAAAGATTATTATATATTGTATGTATATTCTCAAACGTAGGTTTAAAATGCCATGGGTACAGGAGCTTAGATTGTCTTAAGGAGACAAGAGAGGCAGATCCATGGGGATCCATCACCCCCTCAGCCCAGTCTTTGCCCTGATGGAGTTGGATCAGTGCTGTTGAGCTGGTGACATTGCTACAAGTTTGGCAAGTGGCTAGTGACCAGTGGTTTTGGCCATGTGGGTGAGATTCAGGCTGGAAGCATGACTCCTGGACACAGGATTAGAAGGCTGGGCTTTGGAAAGCCTGTGCTTGCTCTAGGCAAACGTTTCTTTAGGTCTGTGATGAAGGGAAATTAATGGGAATTGGCGGGGCATGTAATGCCAGTGATTTTAATGCTTGGATCTCTGCTGTTATCTCATGTCTTCAGTTGCATGTTCAAGGAGCTGTGTCAAGCATTCATGTAGGAAAGATACTCAATATTAGGCACTGAAATTTTTGCCAGTTTTACAGGTTTTGGATTGCATAACCATATTGTCCAAGGCACTGTGCAAAGCAGCAAGGCTCGCTGTCATCAGTGGACACGCTGTTTGTGCGTGAGCAAAATCTTGATAAGGGAACTTGGGGAGGTCGGTGGATTGTTATGCCATCAGCAATTCAAATCCTTGAGCAGAAGTAGTTCTGGAATGGAAATAGCAGTTTGGAGTATTTATGATTTGCAAGTGTCTGTCTGAGTCATTCAGTGAATTTTCTGACAGACGGTGTTGGTAGATTTGAAAAGACGTTGCACAAGATAATGGGGGTGATTATGAAAAAGTGTTTGGGACAGTGTTTAAGGGGAGGGCTATTATTTAAAACTATTGTTTTCTGATAGAACTTGGTTTAAATGCCTTGTCTTTTTACAAGGCATATTTCAGCTGATTGTGCTTTGCATGCTGACTGTCTTCCTCTGCTTTTTAAAGCACTCTGTCAAGACAAGTTTAACAAAGGACTGGCTTTCAAAAATTGAGGATGTGGAAACAAATAAGGTGCTAATTCTGATTCTTCAGGAAACTGATTTCTGAAAGCATTTTTAACTTTCATTTGTTTATTTGAATATGCTCCTACTACTGGAACATTTGACTTTTGAAGCAGGATGCTGCAGATCAGTGTGTAAGCTAATAATAAGCAGGAGGTGAGTTGTTTTCACATTGTTCCTGTTGCAGAGCTTTGAAGAGAACAATCTCCTGCCTTCTGTGCTGTGGAGTGAGAGATGCAGGCTTTTACCATCATGTAACTGTAAATCTGAACTTGCCCAGTGATTACATGTATTTTCTGGAAGGTTTATCTCAATGGTTTGGCATAAAAATATAATCTTAGTCGAGTTTGACGATGAACCTCAAGGTTCCCTTTGAGGACAGGGTGGCAGACTCTGTTTCCAGGGGTTGCTCACCACGTTGGGATGTGGCAGCTGGTGTGGGGAGAAGCAGGCAAAGAAGGTGCCACACAGCTTATGCTGTTGCTACTTGATTTGAAAAACAGCAAAGAACTTGAAGCCAGTTGGCAAAATTAAGGCGCTTAGAAATATGAAAAGCAAATATTATATGTCTAAAGAGCATTTTGCTTTCTGATCTAGCATGATTAGTCATGTATTCTGGAGTTGCAGGTCTCTGCTGCTCTGTTGGTGGAGGAGAGGGTCTCTTTTTCTGACCAGGGTTTCTGTGAACTGCATGTGTGTCAGTGATTTTTGGGACATCTCGGGGCTGTCCTGTGGTTAAACTGACTGCAGAAAGGACATTTCAAAGGGATAGGTGGATGTAAATTTCACAGGACACGTAATTGTTAGTGTACAAAAATTCGCTGCCTGTTTCAGATGGATTTCAGTAGCTGTGAAAATGCAATGGAGACTGCTGGGATGTGCCAGCTGCTGTAGCACTGTGAGCAGGACTAATTAAGCCCTTGTGAGAACAGAAAATAGTCAGGCACTATTTACAGGAGGGAAGTGTTGGAACAGGCAGAGCTGTAATCATTGGCTCTGAGGTACCTTTAGACAGCAGTAGGCAAGAGAGCAGACAATTTACTTCTTGCAGAATGGGCTGAAAGTCATATCTGAAAACTCAGGGTGGGTATTTCAGTGTTCTGCCAGCACATCTAAGTGCATTGCAAACCTGCTACGGGAAAGGCTACATTATTATTATTATTATTATTATTATTATTATTATTATTATTATTATTATTATTATTATTATTATTATTTTCTTTTTGCCCTGTTTTATTCTCTTCTTTCTGCTAGTGTTTCATCTCAAAGTGCTAAACGTTCATGTTTCTCACCTAATGGTGAAAACCAAAGGTACACCAGATATAGATGTAATAATGGCACAATGTTGCCTGCATTTGAATGGATCCTGTAAGAGCCCAGCTGTCTGCCAGAGTGGTTTGTTGTTGTGGAATGGTTGTTTTTCTAAGAGTATCTGTGATCATCTGCATGTAATTCAAAGATAAGGTGTCACTGGGCTGCTTTATCACAAGTACACCAAAGCCATTTCTCATATCTGTTCATCTAGTTTTCCTCCTTCTCTTCTTAACCAAATTAAATGCTCCTTTCCCCCAGCATGTTGGTTCCATCTGCTTAGAGGATTGCAGAGAGTGCCATTCTTTGTTGGAAGCCAAGGTCAATTGTGCTGTTCTGTTTAGGTCTAGAGGATGACAATTTATGTGCTGTGGAATTTTTTAGGAGATCACTGGATGTGTTAAGCAGTTCTCAAACTTCTGGATAAGGGTCATTTTGCTGGTAGGAGCCTTTAGTGGGCTTTTCTCTGTTTTAGTGACAGCATTCTGGAGAGGTTCCTGTTGTAGCTCCTTACTGATGGATGTTTTTTACTTGTCAAGTTTGATTTTTCTCAAAACATTGTTGTAAGTGTGTGTTAGTAAATTGGATGTTTATGGATATTTGAATAACAGGCTGTTCCTGGAGGGAACCAGCCACGGGCCTTCCTGCCCTATGAAATACTTCATGTAATTCTACAGACTTTATTAAAAGCACTTACTTGTGCTCCTCTGATTTCTTGTTCAAACTATTTGGCAGGTGATACTAGATATTGGGAAGTGTAACCATGATAAGGACTTCAAGATCACATTTGTCTGTACGTTGTTTCTGGTTTTTGTAAAATGCAGAACTTGTGATGGGAATGAGATAGTTGAATAGAAGCAGTAAAAGCTGTCTTTTGAGAGCAAGTGCCAGCTCTGGCTACTTAGATTAAATCTGAATGGTAAAATTCCTTTAGCTGGTGGTAAAATTCAGTAAGTTAAAGATTAACTTTTGCCTGTACTAGAAATGTGTCTGTGTCCCCTGGACAGCAATGGAGCTGTTTGAAAAAGCTATGCAGTGCAAAGATAAATAGAGCTGAGACTGGCTCTATCTCAGCCCTGAGAGCCCTGGCAGGCTTTTAGCTGCAGGGAAAGAGATTCCAGCATTTGGAATAAGGAACAAGGCTGGCTAGCAGGACCTGGGATGAGGAGTCACATGCATTTCAGCCTCTCTCAGCTGACAGCTTAGGTATGGTTTTGTCATGAGGAACTCTGCCCTGCATTTCCTGGTGGGCTGCTCCTGAGACTGAGTGTGAGCTGAAGGATTCACTTTTTCTGTTTTCTTCCCCAAGGCTTTCATTTATGTGTTGGTGTCCATGGCTGGTGGAATTTGTGGGCATGTATTACTTATATAAGTAAATACTAAAGCTGTGGAGGTAAGTTAGTGGTGGTGGAATCTGCTACTTTCAGATGTTATGACATGATACAGGCAATTTGTTAGTGAGGAACAATGTGCTTTTTTGCAAATTGTGTTAGTTTAAGAATTATTTGTGTGTCTGTGTACTCCCTAGAATGGCATATGGCATTGCAAGGCTGGTCACAGCAATGTTCTGCTGTTCTCAGTATTAATCTTTTAGGCAAATAGTTTTTTGTTGTAATGGAGCATGATTGTGGAAATAAAAGTAAGAGCCTATTCATAATTTTTATTAAAGTAGCCAGGTGACAAAGTGCCAGCTATTGGCTTTCTGCCTGCTGTACCTTCGGTGGGGAACAAAATGGATTATTTTCTGAGGTGAGTGTTCTGAGAGTTGAGAAAAGCATAACAAAGTCAACAGAAGCTTTACTTAGTGGTTTTCTGACCTTTATATATTCCAAGCTAGAAGGAGGATGCTGAAAAAGGCTTGTGTCATGGTTATCTTAATGTCCATGGTTAAGTGCAAAAGCTCTTTGACTTCCTGCTCTGTGATATTTTAATAATTGGCAACCATGTGAAATCTGCAGCATTACAGAAATAGTTCAATAATAGATATTTTATAAAAATCCTTTCCTTTTTACGAGCTTCACTAATGCAGGGAAGGAAGTTGCTAGGTAGCTTAGACTTGATTTGTAAGGTATTTCTCAAGGGGCAATTTTCAAATACATTTTTGGTACAGAACAGGAAATTTAAATATAAATATGATATTATTTAAATATAAATATACACCAATTATTTGTTCCCTTTTTAGATCATCCCCCAGAAACACAGAGTATAATTTGCTAAAGCCTCCTTTCTCTCTCCTAGGATTTTTCATAGATGTTTGTTCTGGCGTTCTTGTATTAACCAGGACTGTAAAGAAAGAAGGTCAGTAATAAAATGTTAAAACTTTCTGGGTTACAAAAAAAACAATCTTTAATTCAGTAGGAAGTGACTTATTGCTAAAGTGTCTGAGTAGGTGTCTGTTGGTTTCAGTTACTTTGTCTGTAAAACTCTAACTGGGCCTTGAACCTCTGCTCTAGAGTTTAAGGGTAGGATGTATTCTGCCTTGAAGGCAAACTCAGTTTTAGGTTAAACTTGTCCTTGGTGGACAGGAGGAGAAGCTGACCAAGTTTCTGAGCCCTGGCATCAATGTTTGTGTCCCAAGCACCCAAAGCAGCGCGTGATGCTGTTGGAAATGCCACTTGTGTCAACTGATTTGGAAGGACTCCAGGGTGCAGGGTCAGTGTGGGCAAAGGGAGGGATGGACAAGGCTGTGGGAGATGATACTTCTCAATCCCAAATACTCAGATAAGGTCAGAGCTGATGGAGCAGTCCAGCTCTGCAGGGCTGTGAGGAACCAGGGCGTGTGTCAGGCTGGGAGCAGCAGAGTCTGGAAATGCTGTTGGGAAGGTGGTACAAGATGCTCTCAAAGCACATGGGTTTTTCATTCCTTGGTGTAAGCCCTTTCCAGCTGACTTTTTCTGGATGGGTTCACTGGATCAAACAGCCCCTTGTTGCACATCACAGTCAAGTCGTTGTGAGAAACAAAGCGTGATCGCAGAACCCATGACTGTTTTCCTCTGAAAACTCATGTCTTGGCTCTGCTTCAATAGTTCATTATTATACAAGTGCCTGAGGGCTTATCTGCCTGCAAGACTCACATGAGTGTTTTCTGTTAGCTGAGGCCATCCTTGAAAAGGCACAATTCCACATTCCTGTTCTTTTAGCAGTAAGTGTGATGTGTCCAGTAGTTCTTGTACCACCACCCGAAATCACATTACCTTTTGAGAGATCATCACATGTAGAAAATTAAAACTTCCTTAAGGCTCAGTGCTTCCTTCTTGAAGATCCTGTTCTGAGGTGACACTTTCTCATTTCAAGCCCAAGGGAGTCCTGAATTGGACAGTAATGGAAGTAATGTGTTTGTAATAAATGAACAGTTCATGAGCATGTTATTTGTTATGACATTCAGAGTCACAGGTAGCAGTGGTGGTATTTGGGGTTGACCAAAGCACAGTCTCATAATTCCTATTGTAGGATGACTTTTAGTCATGCTAATGATGGAGCAGTTCAGAATTACTGGCACTTAAAGTTAATTACTGGGCAAACATAAAAAGGAAAGGTGGGGAATAGACTCATTGCTGTTGCTGGAATCCCAGACTGCTTCTACAGGGGACGTGACAGGTAATAGACCAGTACCAACATATTGTGCTCATTATGGTGATCCAGTTGCTAAGCAAACATGCAGGATGTGTATGTTAAAACTGCTGCTCTTCAGGGATTGCCCAACAGTCTTTATTCATCTTTGAACTTTGGATTTGTTTGTACTGAAACCTTGGGTCATCTGGTGAGTTGTCTGGAGGATTGATTATATTAGGAAGCAAGTGGTCTGCTGGTAGAAAGCAGTTCTGCTTTCTGTTGGAAATGTTGAATAAGGAAGCCATGCAACTGGGGAGGTTTTAAGCTGTTGGATGCGAGGCTTTGTACAGAAATATTACCAGCACTCACTGTACATAATGTAGTGTGTGTAATGTTGGAGCCAGATTTTCTGTCTTGTGTACTACTTGCAGTATGGATGAAGTAGGTTGTATAAATTACAAGCCTTCCCTCCTCCACTGGAGTGCAATGAATGTCAGATTGGAGCTGTCATGCTGGTGCTTTACAACTCCAGCCACACAGGATCCTAAGATAAACTCAGCCTTCGTTTAGGGGAATTTTTAGGCTTTAACAACATGCCATGAAGTGAAGCAGAGAAAATGGAAATGGATTACAGGAAAAGTCTTCTGCATTCCTTGCTGTTTTCATGCTGTAATATTTATGTCATAGAGGATCTCTCCCAAGCTCTGATTTCAAACTCCCGTGTGGACCAAAAGCAACATTTTATGTGCCTTGACAAAGGTCCCTTTTCACTAACTTCAAGTGACCTGAGGCAGATTAACATGTGGATTAATGTGTTTGACAGTAATAAATCAGCTTTAACAAGTACCGAGGCAGAGATTTGTTTGGCAGAGAGTTTGGATAAGATATGGTATCTGGAGTTAAGTTGAACATTTTGTAGAGAATGATATAGTGGAGATGGTTGAAAATTTCCTGCTTTCCTTGGTTTTGTGCTGATGTATCTTTATGCAATTTAGCTGTAACTGTGTGGAGTTTAAGGCAAAGTTATCTGGGTGAGTGAGCCTACAAAAATGGAAGGATGCTAATTTAGAGGAATGCATGCATTTTGTCATCCAGTGTGATGTAAATGTTTACAAGCTGCTGTGTAGGACACATACTCCTTGGATTTTTTTCCCCTCTCTATGTAAATTTATTATCTAGTTTTTAGTTTTCTTAGAGAAGCAGCCTTCATATTGATTACACATCTTTCTTGTAGGAATCTTGGACTGTAACCTTCCCAAGCTTGAATACAAACATCAAGAAGCAGGGAGGAATTTGAGGCGAGAGAAATTGATCTGTGCAGGTAGGACAGCTGTTTGTGAGAGAGCAATAACAAAACAAGAGTCAGGAATTCTTGGTGTGTTGGGGAAAATGATTGCAGTGATTTGGATAACTGCTGTGTGTTACTCCATGTGGAAGGTACAAGATCTGTTGGTTTCGTTGTTCTGTGTTTGATTTTTCAGAAATGAGGCTTAGGAGAAATTTGAATGTTTCTGTAACAGGGTGACAGTGTGACAAGTGGGGCTTCCAAATTGGAGTTGATTGTTGAGGGGAATTCTATTCTGCAGACAAATATAAACCAGTCAGAGACAGGACTGGAAAATGTCATTCTTCTCCCCTTCAGGAGCAAAACGGTAGCAATGAATTTTTTAAGGGTTTATTTTGTTTGTTTTTCAGTTTTGTGAGGTGGGGGGTTGGTTTTTTTTTTTTTTTTTATGGGATGGGGGTTTTTTGGTTAGTTTTTTCTTTTCCATTTGCACCTACTGTTCTGACTTTTGTCGGTGGAAATCAGTGACATCAAATTGCTGTGTGACAGTTTAAACACTATCCCTGAAAGAAGTCAAAAATCACAGTTAACAGATTTTATCTAATCTGTATGTAAGAACAATAATTGGGGCATGCTGAGTGTTTTGATATCCTTAAGTCTCTGGAAAAAAAAAGGCAAGTTAATTTCATCAAAACTTGAAATTCCAGGAGAGCTATGAGATAAACCAGTAAAACTACCTCTGGCTCAGGATTCTGCCTTCACTGTGGAATTATTGCTGCTTAGGTTCTGCCCCCTGAGAGTGTCTGAGCACAGTCTTGTGTGTGATCCAGGCAGGCTGTGTGATCCCCACCCCTGTGCCTCCAAGCCCTGCTGCACAAACACCTTCATGTTCCTGTGCTTCCCTTGCTCAGTTTTCTCACCCCCGTGTGTGTCAGCCGTGCTCACAGTGACACGACCTCCCTGGAGCAGAGGGAGCAAAGGCTTTGTGCTGGTTGTGCCCAGCAGGTCACTGTGTCCCTGCTGCTGAGGAGTGTCAGAGTTGTGTTCATGGCACTGCAGGGTGAAATCCTGACGTGCCAAATGTGCCAGGCTGCAGCACCTCTCTCTAACTGAGCCTTTGCCTGTGCTCTGGCCCTGACCTTTCCAGTTGTATCCTTGGAGTCTGAAGCCTGGCCAAGCTTCAGGGCCACCCACCAGTCCCAGCCAAGCTGCCCACTCAGGGGAGAAGCAGAAACCTGGCAGCCAGAGGGTTTTTCTGTCCCCTTGTCCTCTTATGTAAGTCACTGGCCAGAGCCTCTCAGGTTAGTGCCTGCTGGCTCCTTGGATGCCTTTGGGGAGCTCTTGGTATTCTTAGGGTGCTTTGCCTGCTGTCCCTAGGAAATTTGCTGTTTCAGCCATCATCCTTTCTTCTGCATGCTTCTTCTGTCTCCTCATAATTTGAGTTCCTCCCTGTTTTGTTTGTATGCGTTAGGCCCTTTGCTGTCCTTCCTCAGAGAGAACTCTTTTAGGGAGTTTTTAGTGAGGATGTCCATCCCCAAAGGAAGAAAGTAGCTTCTAAGCATGAATGTGCAAGCAACATGAGACAGACATGCACTGCTATTCAGAGGTTTTTAGAGCTAAAGGTGGTGGCTTCATGTGCTTAGTACCCATTGATGGATTTACCCTGTGTATTTGTCCATTTTCCCTGTGAATCCTCATCCTGTAGCAAAAAGTTCCAAGGTTTTCCTATTGCTGTGTAAAAATCATTTTTTGTGTGTTTGAGGTTGCCCAGGCTGATCTGCTAACTCTGTGTGACCTCACCTTGGTTGATGGGCAGTGGTTGGTATCTTCACTTTTTCTGATTGTCGTTTGGAGTGGTGCTGCAGTTGTAGACACAAAGATTAGGAAACCTTGTGCTGTGTTGAAATCTTAACTGCAGCTTTGAGTGGTCCAAGTTTCACATGAAGTTTTCTTTTCCTATCACAAAGCCTTCTCTCAAATAATTTAGTAATTGTGTAAAATGTGATGTAAAACTCACAAACTATTACACATTAACTAGCGCGTATTAAAAATAGATATCAGATTTTGTATTTCATAAGTTCAAGGGTTGTTTCACTTCTTGCTTGTTTACTGAGCTACAGCTGCTGGTTTATCTACCCTGGTCAGGAGTTGCCTGGTTATCTTGGCAGGTCGAAGGTCCCCCAAGGTTTTCCTTCTGCTTTTTCTAATGTACTAAATTCACACCACAGGTTATTGACTTTCCTTAGGACTTACAGCCTGTCAGTGTCTCCTTTTTTTCCAAAATCCTGTGTGCCACTGCTGTGCTGTCAATCCTGGAGGAGCCTTTCCTGCTGTCCATGGTGGTGTACCTGGGGATACAAGTGGGTAAGGTGATGTTTTTGCTCTGTTCACATCTGACCCCCTGTGTGGAGCTCTCAGCCAGAGAACTCAGCTGAGTACATCTTTGGCATACAGATCAGTGGCTGGCTTCTGTATGTAGCCCTCAGTCTGCTGGGAAGCTTGGCCTGTGTCTTCTGTCTGTCTGTCTGTCTGTCTGTCTGTCTGTCTCTGCACATCAGGTGAATCTAAAGGGCTGTGTGGCACCTTGGTCACACCCATGGATACAGTAGCTTGTCTTCACTTCAAAATCAGGTTAGATAGCTTATTTTTCTTACAGAGAGAGAGCAAACTCACCCTAGGAGGAGTTCCTTTATTTTTATTATTCCTGCTTTTATTATCCTTTATTATTCCTGCTAACTCCATTGACAGTAGGTGTGGTGTCAGCCTAAGGAATTTTTTTCTTCTTTCCAGAACAGTTTTTCTGTGTAGCTCTACATGTATTAACACCCCTTACAGATGCAGTTGTGCTCGGGCAAGAGTACCTTCAGTAAGTATTTGAAAAGTAGGACAAATAACTATTCAGTAGTTTGCTGACCCAGTTCTTGCTTTCTGCTCGTGTTCCTCCTGTCTGGGCCCTTGTCCAGGAATTCAGCAGAAATTCCTTCCCTTCCTACTCTTAAAATCCTGAAGGCTTATCGACTGGGCCACGTTTCCTTCCTGTTCTTAGGGTTTCTTAAAGAAATGGAGTGTCTCCTGTGATATCTAGAGATCCTTTGTGCAAGCAGAAAGCAGAGACAGTGCGTGCCAGGCTCACTGTTGTGTGTTTGGGTGCTGCTGTAGGAACATGTACACATGGATGAAAGGCCTTTAGGTACAAAACAACACAGACACTCACCCCAGCACAGAGTTCCCTCTCTGGGCAGGGAATGTTCCCAGCTCAGGTGGCCCATTTGGCCATCCTGGGGCTGTTTCAGACCTTGTTATTCTGTTGTAATTTTCCTGTAACACTTGGAAGACAACAATGGATGGAGTCTTGCATTCCTTTTCCTTTGTTGTTGTGTTCTTGTTTGTGGTCAAAGAGGAAGTGCCCCGTGTGCATGTGTCTGTTTATAAAAGTAACATGCATGCAAGTAAAGGCAAGAATTTATTGCTGGCACAATGAGAATCCTAACAGTGTGACTCAGTTTTTCTTTAGGGACGTCTGACTAATGATTCTAAGAAGAATGTTGCAGTTGCATACACGGAAATGTTGCCAAATGCAGCTAAAATTGTAACACGTGGACTTTGGTTTCTGTCCCTTCTCTGGGATTTATTTTCACCCTTTCATTGCTGTTCTGGGTCTTTAGGTCAAAAGCTTTGAACTGTTGGAGGAGGTAACAGAGGTTATCAGCCCTAGGAGTCATTTGTGGGGAGGAGTATGATGCTGATGTTTCTTTTTCCTCTCTCTGGGATCCACTTGAGTTTCCTTGGTATCTCTGCTAATGTGCTTTTATTCTTCATTTCTTCCTTGGTCTAAAGCTTCAGGTTATCTCTGAATTTATTCTATATGGTGCCCTTTAGTTACAATTTCTTTGTTACCCCTAAAGCCAGGTGTGCCCAGCTGCATTTTTTAACTGTGCATTAATGAGTTCTTTGGCTGTGTCCTGTCTCATATCCCATGCCTGTAGTCCTGTGCACTGCATCCTGCTTCTCCACTGCTGTCATGCTGGGCCAGTATTTCTCAGCATCACTGCAAACTCCTCTTTCTGTGCAGTATAATGAGGTTATATCACAGCAAGGGAAACAAGAGTAAATGGCATGTGGGCAGTTAGAAGAGCTGCTGGCACAGTGAACTGGGTAAAAGCTGAAGGTCTTACAGAGGAAGGCTGATAAAGCTCAGCCCTGGCCTTGTGGCTGACGTGGACACGTGGGCTGCTGCTGGCACTGGCATTGCTGCATGGTGATGGGTTCCCCTTGTCTGATGTCCCCAGTCCCTGCATGTCACCTGCAAGTCTGGCAAGGGTGGTGCTGACCCTGTTATGACCCCAGGCTCTGGAGCAGGAGTAAATGATCCTGGAGGAATCCTGTCTTTGCAATCTTACCTTGCCTTGAGGGGACCTGTGTAGGTGTGAGGGTAGCCAGTAGTGCTTCACTGTGATATTGCATCCAGCATTGCTTACTGGAAATGCTTCACATAATGCTGTTTTCTTTTGTGAATTTCACAATTAGAGTAAATGCTGTATTCTACCCATGATTAAGGCAACCTGGATGTCCAACTTTTTCTGTTTGTGTGAAATTAAGCCTTTATTCCTGTTTTGTAATACGAGATTTTCATAAGTGTAAACTTTGTGTCTGTTTCCCTGGAGGATTTTTTTTTGTTTGTTTAATCTGCTGTTGTTGGAGTTGAATGTTGTAAATTACCTTCTGTAAATAGTTTGACAGAAAAAATAATCTTTATTTTCCTGGAATGGTGCTGGTGGTCACTAATCCAACGTTACAGGCAGTCCTCAGTACTCAGCAAGCAGTGTAGCTCTGTTAGAAAGAGTGGATGACAATTACATGCTTCAAAATAGGGACATGATTTTTTTTTGCACTGAAAGTACCTAGAAGTTAAGTGCCCCTCATTGCCCATCTCAATTCCTTTGTGTGTTTGGGGAGCTTTTCTGGTTTTGAGGGTTTTCTTTTTTTGTGTTGAAAGAGATGTGGATCACACACACACACACCCCCCCCCATCCCAAAATGTTTGTCTGGATGCACCAAGAAGTGGTGTGAAGTCATGGAAAACATGGGATGTATATTCACAAAATGCTTCCTGATTACTTAAGTTAACATGAAACATGTTTGTGATCTTAAACTGTTACAAACTTAGAATTCACACTAGGATAGCTGTACTGGTTAGACCACAAGCTGCAGCAAAAACCTCAGTGGGAACAAGTGGTTCTAACAGAAAGTTTTTTGGTCAAACTAACCACAGCAAGATGACATTTTGTGTGAGTCTCTTGGTCTAGGGCCTGCAGATGTGTTTGGAGTTCAAGCTACAGCCCTACTTCATTTTAGCAGTATTCTCATAAGAAGACTGTGGGTGTTTTGAAATCTCTCCTTAGTCATAGGACAGTAGAAAGTAAAAGATTAACTTAACATTTCTACTTTTAAATTGCATCAGTGGTGTGTCACGATATCAGTGTCCTTGGTCCTGTTTGAGAATTCAAGATGATTTCAAACTGTGTTACCAGGAAAGAAATTGGTATCTGAAGGAGTGGCACTAAATGTAGAGGAGACTAAATGTTCACATCAGTTTTTCCTAATTCTCAACAATATCTGTTTTTTAAAAGCAAAATCATTCTCTGGCTATTGCATTAAGGAAGTAAAATAATCAATAAGTATCTTTACCTGGTCTTATGTGAACTTTAGCCACTTGACTAAATCTGCTTCTAATTGACATAAATTAGATGCAGTCTAGTTATGGTGGATCTTCTTTTCCTTGAAATGCTTCTTTGCATTGAATTTTGATGCTTCTTTTCCTTGGATTTTGGTTGTTAAGGAGTAATCTGAAAGATAATGCACCTTTTTGATCCTAGACTGATACAATTCTGTGGATGCTGTTTCTGCAGTATTCTTGTAGCATTTTTGCTACAGAAAAGTAGCAACTTTTGAGCTGTCTGACTTGTGGCAAAACAGCAGTGGGGCTTTTGAGGAGAGAAGTATGTGCTGCTTTCAGCTGAAGAAATGCCATTGCTGAGGGCAAGTGAAGCAGTAACTTTGCTTCATTCTTATTTTTTGACTAATATGAGAATTTTGTGAACCAGACCTGTTGGCCACAAAACAAAACACCGATGAGGAAGCTCACAACCTCATGAGTAAAGCTTATCGAGATAGTCAGTAAAACTAGAGAGCAGGTGCTTCCAAAAACTGGGAAGAAGGTAATTTTTTTACAACCTGGCCTCTATTAAAATGAGTGGTCTGATCTGCTGTGCCAGGTGTGGTCAGCAGTTTGTTATAAGGGCCATGACGTGTAGATATAGAACAATTAAAGGTTAGGGCCAACAGATGACTGCCAGTTTTCCAGAGGTTAGGGAAACAGTGCCTGTAATATTTACAGTCAGACCTTTGGAGGTGGGGTGCTGTCACGTTGTCCGTGCTGTCTCCCCAATAGTGCACTTGATGTGTCTGATGATGATCTCATTCCCCTCCCCTGGTTAATGTTTTTCCACAGTCACCTGGGAGGGCTTGTGACAAACATCAGAGTGTGTCTGGGATGGGAGAAGTGGAGCTGTTTATTGCCCAGACAGGGGGAAAGTGGAGCTGCCCCCTCTGGGCACCAGCCAGGCCTTAAATCTGCTCAGGGGTGGCATCGAAATAAAGAGATGTCCACACAGGCCAGTAAGGAGCACTGGAGGCAGCTCTCCTGACGATGTGTTGGATGTTTGCAGCCTGAAATGTGCATATTCCTCTGGTGTTAAAGGCAGGGCTGCAGTGTTTGTTTTTGTACAATTGCTCCAGGAGCAATTGTAGCATTTTCTTGAGCAGTAAAAGATCTTGATTCAGTTTTTAGGGACTGAAACTCAGGTTTCCTAGGAGGAAGGGTAGGGGGGTATGCTTCCCTCTGGATTGCTGCTATCTTGGTGCCCTTTACATTCCCATGCAAAGATTCTCTCTGTGGAGGGGTTAAAGGAATGTAACCTCAGTTTTTGTGGTCTAGCTCTGGATTTTAGTGCCTGCTCCAAATACTTTGGTTTCTTCATCTTCACCCAATAATTTTGTGAATTGGATGTCCTTGAGGCAGGAGCTTAAAGTATCTATTCTGAATTTTCACTTAAGAGGAGAGTGATGTTTAATTTCAGTCTTTCAGACATTCTGTGGTCCCAAGTGTTACTAACACAGAAGAACTGCATCTTTTTGTTGTTGGCAGCCATGCAGCAAGTTGGTGTGAGTAGCACGCCACAGAAATAAAATCATAAAAGAGCAAAAGATGGGGTGTTTCTCACTTGGAGAAACGGAGCCGTTTAATGAAAAACGAACCAAAAGCAACTTTTCCAGGTCTAGGCTGTGGGTATTTGTGGAATGTAATGTGTAAAGAACTTGAACTTCTGTTCTCAGTTTTGTCCTGCTTTTGTGCCAGTTGCCTTGGTTTTGGTTTGTTGAAGAGCAGAACTGATTTACAGCAGCCATCCAGTCTGTCAGGACAGGACACGGTGCTCATTGTGCCAACCTCTGACGTAACTCTTAACCCAGTTAAGAAAACGGGGTGCAATTTGCAGTACAAATTGGCCAAACGTTGTAACAATGCAATGGGACCCTCTGAAATGGAAGCATTTCGATAATGCAGGCAGTGCTGCCTTGTTCCCTTTCTTTGGATCCGAATGCGTCAGAATGTGCTGGATTGTTTTCCTCTGCAGCCTGCTGTGCCATCGCCCGGGCTGAAGAGTCCAGTGACAGTTTACAAGTCACAAAGACAGCTTTTTGGCCACTGACCCTCCGCGGGAGCCTAATCTTTGTTTTGTAGATGCCTCTTTATCTAGGGAAATTACAGCAAGAAAAGAGGTGTTGGATTACTTCCTCATTGTTCCTCATTGTTAAAGATGACCTCCAAAGAATTTTTACGGGCTGATTTCGTGCTTTTCCTCTAGGGTACGCTGAGAAAACAAAGTCTGCTGTGAGAATTTCCTTCTCCTCCCGTTCGTACATAGCCTTGTTTGCTTTGTTTTTTGACTGTAGCTGTAGAGAATATTTGGAATGTTAACTGTGAATGTTCAACTCCTGAACTGAAAAAGCTCAGTCGTTGAAAGACTGTTAAATAAAAATAGTAATAATAAAAGAAAGAAGTTAGGAATCCCTTATTTCGAGTTGGCTACAATACTATTTGTGTGGGAATACTTGTGACAGAACCTCCCTACCAGAAGACAGTAGTAGAAATACAATGTGCCAAAAAACCCCTGCATTTTAATTAGTATACCTTATTCCACTCAAGGTGGCCAGATTGAGCTGTTTCACAGTCACAGAATTCCCCATCACCCTGTACAGGCTGTGTTCTGTCCATGGGTTGTAGTGGAAATGCTCTGTCGTTTGTACCTTGGGGTTTGGTGAAGCCTTATTGCTCAATCAGCTCTGCCATTCCAGCTTGTGGCTGTCGTGGCACATGGACACAGGCAAGGCAGAATTTGTAGGCTGATAGAGCATCTCCTGCAAGATTTTTCAGGCACTCAAGCCCTTTGTTAAATATTAAGCATTAATGAATGTTCTGAGAAATGTGTAGCCTGAAATTTTCATGATGGCCTTTTTGTTCTTTTGATAACTTCAGCTCTGTTAGGGGGAATGAGCTGATCTTAGGAGGAGTCATGCACTGTGTATGCATTGTTCATGCTGCTTTAATGGATGCTTTGGGAGAGGATCAGCAAGCAAAGAACATACAGTGGATGCCATTGCCTACCTGAACAGGAATGTTTCTGCCAGTAAGGCAGTTGAGAGGGGATTGTAGGGAGAAACAATTTTCATTCTTCTTCCAAATGCCAGCTACAGACAGAATTAAATACCTTTGGAGGATCATTCTCGTGCTGCTTACAGGAAAGAACATACTGAAAAGAGTGGAGTACTGGAGAGATTGCTTTGCTTCGAGGTGGTGGGAGGTAGTCTGACCATCCAGGACTGTGTTTTATCCTCAAAAGGGAGTGACAGATCTTGTAAATTTAATTACAGACACTACCCTTAATGTGTTTGCTTTGTTTTACTACCATGTGTCATCGTTTAGCTGGGGCAGTAAATCAGTCCTTGTGCCAGGTGAGCTCTGGGAGCTTCGAAGGGCTGCAGTGCTTATCCTGGGGAGTGTCATACAGAGAATAATAGCTTTATCCCCTGGTGCTTAAGTTTGTGTAACTGGCCTTCCCTTATCACCTTTAGGAGTGAAGCAGTGTCCTCAGTGTGCTGTAGTTGTGGCTGTTGGCTCCTGTGACATTGCCCCAGTGCAGTGAGTGCTGAAATGATCCTGCCTTCTAGTTCTGTTTGTGAAGGTGGCAGGGCTGAGCCTCAGCCTGGCTCTGACTGTGCTCCTGTGGGCTTGGCTGCTGCTCAGGCTGCTCTAGGGTTGTGTGGCAAGGCAGCAGCACCCTGAATTGACTAAAGCCTCATTTTGTGTTTACAGGCTGTGCTTAGAGCCCTGCTTGCATTAAACTGCTGAGTCCTTTCCAAAAGCTGACGGAGCATTTAGAAGTTTTCTGTATTAAAAAACCCAACAGACCAAACTCTGTAGATGCTTTTCTCAGCTTATTTTAAGCACAGCAGGAACTCACTGATTCATCCACAGGCTGATATTATGTGTGCAATCATTAAGTAGATTTTTAAGTCATAATGACAACTTCCTCTTTAAATGGAAGCTAATTTTAATGAAACCTTTAATTTGCATGCGACAAAAAATGTTGAAGGACTTCATTTATGAGATTTATAATCTCAATGAGACACAAAACAATATTTTCCAAGACCTCAAGTGTTCTGTAGCTTTCCATTTTCTAGTTTTTGTTTTTGTGAACTGTGCAGTCTCAGACAGAATGGGGCAGTAAGTATTCTCACAATGGTTCAACCATCATCTTCTGGTTAGATGCTACTGACCATACTTAGACCTCCTAATTTCTTAGGAAAAGGTCATCCTTCACTGAAATGTGAGTCATGGAAAGCTTATGATAGAACTTAAAGACCACCTATCCCTTTCCTGTTCATAATCTTCACTGCTTTCTTTCACTTGTGAACAAGTATTTCAGGCTATTTGCACTTCTGTGTTGGCACCTTCCAGTTGCATTCAGTCAGTTGTACATTTTTAAAAGGAAGTAAAACCCAGTAGTGATGCTTTTGGATTAGCTTTTATCCTGCCTACCTTTGCATGCTCATTTAGGGCAAGCATATTTAGCACTATGAGGATCCTGCATGAATGCCATGGAAACATCTTAGTCCACTGAACAATCCCACTGTAATTTCAAGAAACAACATCTTCCATTCCTGCAGAGCTCTGAAGATCAGCTCTACTGCTGAATGCAAATCTGCCTCGCTGGAGGTGAAATGCATCTTTTATTTTTAACCTTAGTGAATGCTTTGGCAGCGAGTGCTGGTGAAGTAAATCCTCCAGGCCTGATGTAAAAATCTCTTGGCATTCCTGTATCTCCTTGGATTAGAGGAGCCTTTTGCAAGCATCTTGGCCAAAGGTGGCTCAGCCTGTGGTGTGGCTGTGCTGTGTCCCAGAGCGTTGCTCCCACAGTGTCCCAGAGGTGATGTAAGGACAGGCATTGGGCAATGTCAGTGCTAATGCAGCACACCGTGGCAATGCTATTGCTTAAATCTGCCTGGAAGAGGAGCCAGTAAAACTTGCTGGTTAAACGTCTCATGGAATTGCCCAATCTGTGGAATTAACTGGGGCTGTTTCTACTGACTACCTGCTTGAAATGTGTGCAGGGAGGTGTGCCTGTGTGTAACTGTTGTTTATAAACAGCTGCTCTGCTTGCTTGCGTTTTTCTGGGTTTAGCTACAGCATCAAACTGGTTCAGTGTGCTTGTTGTGGTGTAACCCCAGCAGGCAGCTAAGCCCCACACAGCTGCTTGCTCACTCTGCCCCAGTGCCATGGGAGGGAGAGAGAATCATAAAAGAGAGAACCTGTGGGCTCAGATGAAGACAGTTCAATAAGTAAAGCAAAAGTTGTGGATACAAGCAAAGCAAACCAAGGAATCCATTCACCACTTCCCATGGGCAGGCAGGTGTTCAGCCATCCCCAGGAAAGCCAGGCTCCATCACATGTAATGGTTACTTGGGAAGAAAATTAGCTGTATCCCAACCAAAACCAGCATAATACTGTACTGAAATTATCTCTTACAGGTTGCTTTTTAAATTAAGATGTCCATTAGCTTCATTTCAAACTGTAGTTGTTGCTTACTCTTTTCTTTCTTGCATCAGTTTTGCCAAATGGCAGCATGATTATGTCTTCACGTTTCCTGCATAAAAATAGAATTGTGAATTGGCTGCTTGAAATATGACTAAAAACCAGTCAAGATTTCAGTTCTGTGGCTTCCTGAATATTTGTTCCTGCTCTTAAAATCTACTTGCTCAACTTCTTCACTGAGCTTCCTGTGTGATGTAGCTAAACCTCCTCTTAATTCTCCTGTGGCTCTCAGGAGAGAGAGCCAAGTTTGCCAAGTAAACAGCTGTGGCCCTTTTAGATGTTGCCTCTCAGATGGAGGTTGCTGACCCTGTAGTGGAGGGAGCAGGAAGGTGGGGATGCCATCTGCTCTACTGTCATTGTCACCTCACCATCCTGGGTGATTAAAGCACTGTGCTGTACTGAACTTGGACAACTTGAGGTATCATTTAGTTCTGCAGAGTCTGTTACCTGCTCATTAACAGCTCTCTCCTCTGAGGATTGCCAGGCAGCTGAGGGGACATAATACTACAAACTGCTGCAGCAAAATTAACTATAGCCCATTTGTCAGAGCTGAGAATTATCTTGCAGTGATCATATGTAAATGAAATGAGTTCCCATAAGGACAGAATACATTATTTATTGGCTTTTTGGAGGTGACTTTTTATTACCAAACTGCCAATATCAATTCCCCATCTTGTATTTTTAATTTTCCCTCCTACATTATGACAAATTTCAGCATCTTTTATTGGGCACTAAAATTCCAATTTGATTATGCATACTGGCAAGTTAAACCCTTGCTAGGTGGGTTGTCTTAATGTTAGGTGTCAGTCACATCAGAGCACTTAGGTGCTCCAGAAATAGGAATGACAGCAGGTGATTAGTGCAAAACGAATAGATCCTCATTCAGAGTGGTTCTGAAGCCCCAGCTGTGGCCTCATCACACATTCTGATGCTTTCTGGCACTCACATTGCAAAGTTCTCTGGAGACTGGTCCTCCCAAGGCTGCCAGTGTCAAACAGGTCTCTCTGAACTGGCTGTCGAAGTGACACCACACAGGAATGTACAAAACAAGTGGGTAACCAATAATAATTCTCTTGGATGAGGGCTCAGATTAACAGTTGTCATCAATTTTCTGTGAATTTGATCAAATCTTTGGCATTTTGAGTTAAATTTACCCTGAATCCTTTTTGTGGCATTGTAACTGTAAAATACTTACTTTTCTGAGTAGAAATCATGGGTTATTGTTTTCTGGGGGATTTGCCTGTTTTTGATTGCTCTGATGAAATGAGCAGTGTTTAAATTTGTCTGCTCTATTTTCTTGCAGAAGTAAAGGCACAAACCCATTCCTGGCAGTGACTGTGACCATGTTAATTTAAGCAAGGAAAGCATAATCACTCTGTGTACTACTGCCCTCCTTGCAGTCTGTCTAAAATTAGTTGCTGCCTGAGCTCTGCTTGAGCTTTGCTTGATTGCTGTTACCTGTACTTGATGTCCTGATTTTGGTAAAACCTAGGCTGGATGATGGAGCTTGGGTATGAGCTTCATACCTGCAGAAATACAATTATAGAGTACCTGTGACAAGGAGTTTATTTCTAAATAATATTAACAGCCTGGTGCTTGCAATTTTGTAGAAATAATTCATAAAAATTGGCTGTGGCTCTGTAGATTTACTGTCTTTGAAAGATGGCTTTGAAAGTGAGCTTCCTAAGTTGTGTTTAACTTGTGAAACTCGTAGTGGCCTCAAGATGAGATTTCATTATCCAGCAGTGTAGAAATGTGTGTGATAGATCCTGTGGGATTTCGGGCACATATAAAAGCAGTTGTCATAGCTGTTTGGTAGCTTGCAAGCAAGCTCCTGACTTTTGCACTGTTCTTTTTTAGCTGCAGTTGAGTTAGTGGAGTGATTTTTCTTGCAGAGGCAGGACACAATCAGGCAAAGTGACCCACGAGGAAGGAGAATATCTGAGCAGGCTCCCGGCGTCTGATGAACGAGCCAAGGGAACTCGATGATGCCGGTTCCCCAGAGCCGGCCCTGCGGCTCAGGAAAGGACACATGTCTGACCCTGCCACAGCACAGGACAGCTCTCAGCACAGCCTTCTTCTAGAGGAGCCACCACTCTCTTCTGACCAGGAAAATGTAAGTATATGCTTGATTTGGTTTCTAGGAAAAATGAGTTTTCATCTCAGTGCTTCGGTGTTTGAAATAACTTTCGGAGATGTGGACCGTGAGCCTACAACCTTTTAATGCCTGATAAATAACTGTAATAACACCAGGGAGATTCCAGAAGTATTCAGTTGAATGCACAGGAACTTGGGTGACAAGACTGGGCATAGCTAGCTTTACCAGGTTTTATGTTTTTATTTTGTTCTCAATGAAATGGGACTTGTACTGGTTTGTGTTAGTGCTGAGATGCTGCTCATACAAAAAGGTTTTTGTTCTGTAATTTTCAATTAATTATAAGTGAAAGGGGAAGCATTGGCTCTGGCTGCATGTAATCAGAACCTTGGCTAATTGGTATCTTTTTGATGATTAGGACAAAAAATCTGTTTGCAGGCATTGTTGCTGGAATTAGCCTAAACAGTGCATGATATCCTCTCTCGGACAGTAGCCAGGAAGAGACTCACAAGGAAGAGCAAAAGGATGGGAAGCACCTTGTGTTACTTGCCTAGGACTCTGTCCCAGTCTTTAGCAGTTGGTGGTTCACAGATTTTCTGGGCCACTTTAATGTCATTAAGTTTTTGGTGCATGAACCTCTGTAAGTTTTAGCAGCCACAACGTGCAGAAAGGCATCTGCAGCTTAATTAGGTGTTCTACAAGGACAATGTCCAATATCTGGTTAGAGAGTTCCAGAACTGTAATTAATGCTTCTCCCAGGATATATTCAGATGGATATCAGCATAGTTAAGTGGAAGAGGCATTCATTTTAGGCTCGCTATCCAATTTATCATGGATTAATGAGTTTACTGTATCAAGTCACAGCAACTCTGTGCCTTTAGCCAGCAGCAAAAACATGCTGGTGCTACTTAATGTATGTTGGGCTGTGGCTGTAATTGCATTTGCCACAAGTTTTGGGTATGTGCATGGATCAGCTGCCATGAGAACTGGTATTTGCCTTCTCAGCCCTTACAGGATTTAGTTGTGAGAATTCTTGTAATGAGAAGTCAGGGGTGGTATTCATGTCTGGTAAGCCAAGCCAATGCACTCACAGTTGTGCTGCTATAACTTCTCCAGGACATTCTCAGTATCCTGGTAAGGGAAACACCCAGAGTCTTCTTCCATTTTGTGGAAGGTTGTGAAGCATGTGTTTAAGGTGCAAAGTCTTGGCTAAGACTGGTTAGAAAAAAAAGAGTTGAGTTGGGCTAGCAGGTATTTTGAATTTCCATGTTTATCTGTTGGTGTGTTTGGCTGTTTTCATTCTTGTCTCTGACTTTCCTGGTTGAATAATGAGAGTTACCTGTAGCCTGTAGATGGAATACCCAAGGTAAAAGTCCATAATTGATTTTGTACTTTAATTCTTTTTGTACATTTGTTTAGCTAAACAGAAATTTTCTGGATGAATCAGTGTTCAGTTCTCACATTTTGGCAATGAAATGGTTGAAACACTTTCATTCTCTTTTTCAGGCATTGGTAGCACGTGTTGTCTTTTTGAGTTTTTTGCTTTCATCCATACAAAAAAAGTTTGTGTTTTTTTCATTTTAGCTCACTACAAATGTTTGACTTTCTTGTATTTGATTTCTTTTCTCTTTCCTGGTCTTCTAAAGTGCCATCACAGAAATTTGTTTTTGCCATTTGGGCCTTGCTGTTACATCTTAATCTGCATCACTTTCTCTGCCAAATATGGCCTCCTGCTTTTCTGAAATTTTTTTTCACCCTTTTATTCCTGTCCTCTGTGATTTCTTGGCTTTGATGGTATGACGTCTTTAAATTGTTTTTTGTCTTAAAAGGCTGAATAATTGATGCTTCTAATGGATCATCCCCAAACACTTTGCTGTCAAAAGTACCAATATTGGCTTGCCGAATGGCCTTTATTATGTGATACTCTTCAGTGTTCCAAATAATCTGGAAAAAACATTATGCTGTCCATCTTCCTCTGCCTGGTGCAAGGCTCAGCACAGCTGTTGCTCAAATGTCAGCTCAGATTCCCTCTCCTGCTCTGCATTCTGGCTCTGTGCAAGTGTCTCAGCAGAGACACCTATCAGTTCATTAGCCTGGCTGAAAAGTTCAAAAGGCTGATTTTCCTCTGCTCTGGCACAGTTTAGATATCACGTTGAGATAACAGTAATAAAAGGATGTTGTTCTTGGCTAGATGGCAGTAGTGCTCGGGCTGAACTCAAGCTGAGCATAGCTTTATAAAAGGTCTCAAGTAGTGCCCATCCCATCAGTGTTCCAGTGCTAAATGCAGCCAGGGTGGAGCTGATGGCAACAATTCCCTCTTGGGTGAGGGCTGTGGAGTGTCTTACAGTAGAACCACCATCATTTCATATGCTTTTAAATGCTTCTACTTAGGAAAAGCTTTTCTCATAATAAATATGTATTCTGAAGTGTTCTGGGCCTAAGACTTGAGGTATTGGTTTAGAAATATGTATATTTTTATCCTGTGATAATATGACATTATTTTCCCATTACCTCCTATTACCCTGCTTATATCATTGCAGCTCTTTACTTATATAAAATCTTCTCCAGACTCTCCTATACAAGGTTCCTTTTCCTACTTGTATATCCCCTTCCTGCTCCACTTGTAGAAGTAAGCAGTCTGAGCTCTTAAGAAGTAGTAGTTGATGAATTTTTGATGAATTATTTTAATAGTCTTTTCTAAGAAGGAAGGCATGGAAGCATGTCATTATGTTGTTCAGAATTAATTTCCATCTGCCTCACAGCTTGCATTGTGTACCATGTACTTCTAATTTTGATGGGCCAAAATATTGGTCCTCATAAGTAATAAAGAATTTTTTTTTGCTAAGAAAATGAAGATGACATTAACAAATAAGATTTACTCCTAAATGTTTGGGGTTTTTTTCTGAGGCTTTTGCCCCTGGCACCAGTAACCTACCTGAGAGGTTGCATAGCTGTGAACTAAAAGTTAAAATCCTACTTTCTGTAAATTGTGGCATTCAGTAGATACATGTAGCAAAGAATTAGTAGCCATATCGAGCATGCTTATTCAAAATAATAATAATAATAACAATAATAACAATAATAACAATAATAATAATAATAATAATAATAATAATAATAATAATAATAATAATAATAATAATAATAATAATAATATAGTAGTAGTAATAACACAGCTGCATCCTTCTGCCAGTACTGTTAATCTGTCAGTTTTATAATGTTTGCTATGAGAAGATACAAACCATATAACATCAATATCCTTTTTATACCCAAACCTCCCAGTCTGTTCTATTCCATAACTCTGCTCTCTCCTAGAGTGCAGTTATTTCCATAGATTATCCCCTCTTCCCAGTACCAGTTTCAAGGGCTAGATGCCCATCTTTCTGTCTTTAAAGGTGAAATTAGTGTAGTGGCAGGTGAGTGGTGAGCCTTGTGTGACTTGGACAGATAATAACCATTTGTCTGCATGATAAGCATTTGATGATGAGAAAAGGATCGAGCAAGCTGCATAATTCTTCTCCTTCCTTCAGCAGTTTAAACCTTTTTTCCTTTTTCTGGCTTACACTAAATGCTGATAAGGCATTTTTCAGCAGGTGCTTCCCTCCTGTATCACCCTGGATTGCCTTGCCTTTGGGACAGCATCCTTTCCCCTCTCCCAGAGTTTCTGTGTCTTAACTACCTTTGTAATTCCAGCAGGGTTAGTTCCTGAAGAAACCTCTCCTGCTGTGACTTTGTTAAGCTGGCAGTCAAATGCATGAGACTTCTTACCTTGTGATGAACGGGCTCTTTATGCAGCCCAGACCCTGTGCTTGACTCCTTCCCTTTGTACTTTAACCTGTCGCTGGCAGGAGGGAAACAAAAGAACCATTTTCCTTGCCTTTGTTCCAGTCATCGGGTTTTCCCTGCTTGGATGGGGATTCCTTTCATCTTCATCTTCATGAGGTTGAGCTGAGTCGTGCAGTTGTCCCCTGTGGCACCAAAATGTGCCCGTGAGGTGAAGACCTGTTGCTTTGAAGTGTTTGATAACCTGCAGTAAGGTTCTGGGAGGAGGTTTGTGTAGCCCTCAGGTCATCTGAATGAGCAGAAGAAATGGGGGTAAACACTCCTCTGGATTGCTTTTCAGGGAGTATGGGCTTTGAAAAGGAGAACTTGACCTCTGACAAATTTAATGATATCTCCATGTACCTACAGGAGTCTTTCTAGAGCATAAATACCAAAGTGACTGGAAGGAGGAAGGCAGAAGGGTGTAACAGAATTTCAGGTACAAAAGAGAATTTTTCGGGTAATTGAGGGTGAGCAAATGACTCAAGTCTTTTAACTTGAATCATAGAACTTACTCAAAGCGTTTTCTGTTACAGAAGTGTTTGTGTATTATCTACAAAAGCAGACCACAGACTTTTTGGTGTTGCAGAAGGGTGCATGTCAATAAATGGATTTGTCTACTTGACTTTCTGGTGCATGCCAGCTGAGTGAAAAAGACAGGTGAAGTCTTGAAGGTCAAAGGGAGACATTGGAGTCTTAAGAGTAGTCTTTCTGGAGTTAATATTTGTAATTTCTGATTGTGTGAGATTTCATCCTTTGTAAATCTACTTGCAAGTTTCAAACTGTTCAGCTTTCTTTTCAGTCTGGCATTTTTCTATTGGTTCTTGGGGTTATGATAAAAATCTTGGCATTTGCTTCTGTATTTCCATTCTTCCTCCATTGCATTGCAGGTTTTGTTGGTGGAGTGTGAATGGAAGAGGCCTGGTAAAATCAAGTTTGAGGTCCCACCAAAGCACATTTCATTTTGTTTTAAAGCTGATTGTGTTCAAGCGTTGTTGTTCTGTAGATTTCTTTATCACCTCTTCCTTTCCTTCGTTTGCAACTCTTGGGAAGAAATGTTATTTCTTTGAAAGCACGTGGGTTGACATTTTGCTTCAGATCAAAAGATCTTAACATCTGCATTTCTCCTTCACTTGCTGTTCTAAGAACTGGAAGTAATGTGTATTTCACTCAGACTGCTAGTCACTGAAGCAAGTGCTTGAATATAGTAAATTTTTTTTTTTTTTGTACAGAAAAGCATTTTTGGACACACAGAGCAGAATATCTCCAAGTATTCCCACTTAGACAGTACAAAGACAATGGGACACGTTTATGGAGATGGTTCCCAGGCTCCCCAGGCCTGAGTTGGTGAGATGCAGTTGCTGTGCCTGGGTTATGAACAGACTGTCAGAGCTTGAAAGCGCAGAAAAGGCAAACTGGTGATGCAGTCAGCTGTGCCTGGCCAGTGCCCAGAAGGCTGGGAACATGTAGGAACATTCTCTGCATCTGCTCTGTTCCCAAAAAACTCCCTGAAGTCCCATGAATTTGTCCTAGGTGGTGGCTTTGGGCTGCAGCTGGCTTCAGCTGTGTCCTGTTGCTGTGGAGTGTTCCTGTGCTTTGGGAGGGGAAGTGTTGGTGCTCAGTTTGCTGCCTGCCAGCAGGTTTTGTAACCATGGCTTGCTGTGCTGTGTGTTGAAACTAGGAGAGGCAGGGAGTAGTTCTGTTTATAATTCACTGGCACAACAGTTTCCCTGGACAGGGGTTAGATTCCTTTGTTCTCCTGGAGATCCTATCTGCCTGATTTGGGCAGCAGTGAGGGTGTGTGGTGACCTTTTGCAGTGAAATGAGAGAAAAAAACAGTGTTGTGCTGGTGGGTTAACTTGCATCTTCCTCCAGCTGTTCCAGATTGATTGACTCTGCTGTTAAGTTCAGCAGTACACTTTCAGTCTCTCTTTGTTTATTTTTGTAACAGAGCATTTCTTTTTCCATAAGCCCAGCGTGCTTGTTTTCTTTTTCTGCTGTCAGGATTAACAAAGGCAGAGGAGCAGAAATAGGCACAGGAGACTTTTCTGCAGTAGAAACAATTTCTACAGGCTCTGCCCCAAACTGCTGCTGAGCACATTGGGACCTTGGGCCCTCATCAAATGCTGGGCATTGACAGAAATGAAAAGACAGAAGAAAACAGACAGAAAAAAAGACAGAAAGAAAATCAGTAGTTGCTGCTGCTCAGAGATTCAACAGACCCTTTTCATCTGAAGATATTTAAGAAGGGAGCTCGTTCTAATCTAGCATGGCTGCTGAACCCAAAATGTGACTTTGTCCCAGGACTATTTGCTAAATGAGTTTTGAATGTTAGTGCTTGTTTTTAATGAGTGCCAGCAAGCAGTCACCCGTGGCCAGTTGTGTAAAGCTGTTTTCAAGTGCTGTATTAAATGGACTGGATCTTTTATAAGAAGGTGACCTGCAAAAGGAAAACACTAAGCTCCAGGAACCTCCAAGTACTTGACATTTTGACCAACAGGCCTAAAGGGTTTTTGGCACTGTGCTAATGAAAGGCTTTTTTTTGGTCCAGTGACAGCAAAGGCAGCTTTGCACACCCTGTTTAGAGGGTGTCAGCCTTTTGGAAATACTGGTGTGGCTGTGTTTATCAGCTTGTCAGGGAGAATGTGAGTTCTAAAGGACAAAGCTGTTCTTTTGAAATAACTTGGTATGTGCAGAAGTTAGGGGAAGTCAGGGAAAGTTTTATGGTGCTGTTCATCTCCAGTTAATTTCTTATAACCCAAAGAATATAAGTTGATGAAATTCTGAAAACTGTGCAACAGGCTTTTAGGAGAAATGGCCTGGCAGCACTTATTGCTGCTTCCCCCTTACAAAAGGCTGCTTGATAAAAGGTCAGTTGACAGAACGGGCACAGAGGAGTTGCTGCTGGAAAAAAGCAATCTGGCCAGCTGAGAGGGATGTTACAGAGCTGTGATTAGAAAAATAACATTTTTATATTATAGCCTTGAACGTATCTTGGCCATTATGCTGAAAGCTCTGGAATTACTGAATCTGGCACCCTGCCCCAAGGAACATAAAATGACTTGAATGTCGTGTTAAGCACTATTAATCATTCATCTGATGAGATCAAGATAAACAAGAGCAAAAACTCCAAGTCATGTCTAGACTTTGTGACTTCAGTTTAATGTGGGGGATAACAGTGGTGTTGTAAATGCAGCAACATATGTTTTGTAACTCGAGTTTTTAAGAAGAAAACTGTATAAGTACTGTGTCATGTAATATGCCATGACTCAGTGTTAATCAAGACATTTGGTTTTTCTGAGCCTGTGTCCCTACCAAGGCACAGAGTTTTGTCAGGGCACTGGTGAACAAGACAGTGGGGGAGTGTCTGTCAGCAGCTGAAGGAAGCAAGAATATTAGAACAGGTTCTGGCTGCATCATGCTGTGAAAATTCCTGCTGATGGTAGGTTTAGGGCACTGCTGACATCTTGGTGGTGAGTTTGCATCACAGACAGTTGAACTTTGAGGCATGGGAGTTCATTAACTCCAGAGCTGAATACTACATGGGTATGTGCATGGTCAATTAGGCTCCTGAGTAACTGAGTAATGACTGTCTGAAAAGAAACACTAATGCAGAAGACTTGTGCCCTTTCTGGGGCTTAGGAGAGTTTCATTGCAGTTGCTAGTTGTCCTGCTTTCGACTGGGATAGCTAATTTTCTTCCTCCTAGCTGGTAGTTCCACAGTTAGAGCCACAGTTCTCTGGTTTGGGTTTAGAATGAGAGCAACATTGATAACACCCTGATGTTTTAATTGTTGCTAAGCAGTGCTTACCCTGAATCAAGGACTTTTCTGCCAGTGAGGAGAGGCTGGGAGGGAGCGTGGCCAGGACAGCTGACCCAAACTGGCCAAAAGGATATTCCAGACCATGGAACCCAGTACATCCAACTGGGGGGAGCTGGCTGGGAGCTGCTGGTCTCTGCTGGGACTCAGGATGGGTGCTGCTCAGGTGGCAGTGAGGGAGATGATGTCCACTTTTCAGAGTAAAAGGTGGCTCCAGTCAGATTTCATTCATCTTTTAGTCTGCACACTCAAGTGACAACACTGGTGACACTTTCTGAAGGGATGAACCAGGACTTGTTTGTCATGTGTGCAAGGAGCAGCCATGTGCAAACTCTGAAACCTTCTAGAAACCTTTAAACTGACACCAACAAAATACAC
This sequence comes from Trochalopteron elliotii, assembly GCA_024734555.1. Lineage (NCBI taxonomy): Eukaryota > Metazoa > Chordata > Aves > Passeriformes > Leiothrichidae > Trochalopteron > Trochalopteron elliotii. The sequence continues at coordinate 114,335 of JANPWX010000411.1, forward strand.
TTTGCTTGAAGTCCATTGGACATGACTTAGTCAAAAGTGGGAAAAATGTTTCTGGAATCTTCTCTTGCAATTATGACTTGACTTCTGACAGGCTTTTCCATAGTGAGGGCATTATTAAAGAGCATGTCTGTTAACAGATTTGAGAGTGATAGTATAGGAACTGTTAGGCTGTGTGAGAAGGATAAGCTGTTGTAGTAGACAAGAGAAGTATGTTACACTTACTAGAGCAGGTTTTACTGCACTTTTCTCTGTAACAGGATCTTTGGCTATGTGATCTGACATTTTTGGACTGCATTCAGATGAGAAATTGTTGTACTAAATGTAAACTTTTTTTTACCTTTTGTGCCGTTGCTATAAAAGTGAAATTTTACTGTTAAACGTACTTAATGATCAGCACTGAGCAGCTGAGCTCTTGGGTTTCTTGCTCTTTGTTTGCTCTGCTGCTCTAAATCTTGGGTTTGGTATTAAACCTTTTTGATCTCTACCAAAATATGCTCTGCAATTCGTGTTTAGGTGATGATCTGTCCCTGGAAGTGTGTTGCCTGGTTCTCTGTACAAAGTGATATAATTAAGTCTGATTTCTACCTTTTCCCTTACATTCTTGTCTGTCACTGTTATCACAAAAGAAGCTGTAACACGTAATAAAATAAAATGAATATGGATAAACCAGTAAAGCTGGTTCCTGTGGATATTTTCACTTGTCCTTCAGATTTATTTTATTCTCTGGTACCGTTACTCAACTCAGATTGTGTTTATACATCTCTTGGATAATTTCCATCTCATAGGTACCTGTACTGCTTTTTGGTAGCTTTAACACTGTGAATTTGCAAAGGGGGCAGGATTAAAACTGCAACAATTGCTTGGCATTTCCATAGAGTTAAGTGCCCAGACCTTTTGGAGTGTAAGTATCCAGAAGCCAAGATTTTTGGTTAATGTGAAAGACTGATGGTAGGGATTGCTGCATGTGTTCAGCAGAAGAGTGACAGCTGCTGATTGTAACAAGTTTGCTTGTTACAAACCAGGGGGTTTATTTAAAGATACTCTAAAACGCTCTGAAGACTTCACAGAATTATTGAGTCAAATCTGAGATGCCTTAAAAGGAGTGGAGTAAATGAGATGATGTGAAACATCTGAAACATCAGCCCAGTGAAAATCCCTTTGGTCTGTGGTCTACAAAGGCAAAAGTTATTCTTGAAGCACTTAATTCAGGATATACCATAGCTCATGAAAAAGTGGGAGCATCAGGGTTTTCTTCTAGGCTCTCATTTCGTGCACAGTTTCAGGCAAGTGATATTATTAGCCCAGTATGTTTCTCTTTTCAAAATGTGATTCTGTGGGCAGGACTTAGGAATAGCTGAAAATGCATCCTAAAAGAATGTGTTTATGTTGTTATGGTCTAGAATTACTTGTGAATTTCTGATACAGTCAGCTGAAGAGGAGAAAATATGGGAGACCTGAGCTATGAAGGACCTAGTCCCAGTGGAAATGTCACAATCTGCCTTCTGAGCAAAGAGTGGTATTCTTTCCTTTCAGACATTGCCTTAAGAACTGAAGGTCAACAAACTCCTTCAGATTTCCAAGTGAGATCTGGTGTTGGTGGTGCCCCCCACTGTAGGTTTGTGGCTTTCAACAAACACAGTTTACTGTTCTTCCCAGTGAGACATTACAGAAGGGAGTCGAGGGAGGAGGGATGTTCCAGAACAGGCCTCCTTTTGCCTCCTTAGCAAGAAAAGGACTAAGAAGCTGAGCTTTAGTTTTCTTCCCTTGAATGCTAATTTTGCAGTTTAATGGCAGGAAGGAGATAGTAAAATCAATCCATTTTTTGGCAGTAATCTGGACTGTGTATATGATATGAATTCCTTTTATCACCAAAAGAAGCTCAGTAATGATTTGTTTGTAGGCACATGGCCAAAATGCAAAAGATTTTGGACTAGCTCAGAAATAGCTGTGCTCTTCAAGCTTTACAGTCTGTTCAAATTTAAGCCTTCCCATCATTCTGGAAAGGGGAGTATGTGCAGAGGGGGAAATGAACATTTTTTGGCATTGAGTCACTGTGCAGACTGCAATGAATAAGGCTTTGATTCCATAAGGGACCTTTTTTCCTTCAGTCCAGCCAGTTGTGTAAATGGAGGGTTACTAACTTGTTCACCCCATTTTGGCTGGTTATTGTGTGCTGCTGGGGGAGGGAATTCTGGAGTAGCTCAAAGCCATAGCAGTGCTGCTTCTGTCAAATGCACTGGAACTTCAGTGCCAGCCTTGCTCTTCCAGAAGGCATGCTCCTGGAAACCAGTGGTTTATTTGGTTTCTAAATTGTGCAGACTATGGTGAGCATCTTCTGCAGACTTCCATGGCAGGACACTTAGACCAGTTGGTCTTTAAAGCTGCCTTCCAACCAAACCCATTCTGTGTTTCTGTGACCTTAAGTTAATTATTTATGAGATTGAAAACTGAGAATCCTAGAGAGCTCCATTAGTAGAAAAAGCCAGTAAAATTGACAGTGTGGGGAAACAATTTTAGTGAATGTTGTTGAGTCAGGATGAACCCAAATTTGCTTTTTATTCCTGTGCCTAGCAGGAATTGTGCCTATTTTAGAAGGATATTAAACCTATTTGCATCTTGCTGTTGCCTGGTGCCTTTCTGAATAGGACTAATGGGATAACCTAGGCAGAGTGAGTGTATTTAATGCTGTGTTTTTCTGCTGGAGGATCTGCTTAGAGCTGGTCAATGTATTGCTGTAAAATAGAAGGTATTGTTCAGAGGAGTTCTTCACTGGAATGATAAATGAAGGTGAGTAGGCAGTACAAGGGACATGGGTTATCTACAAAAAAATTGTTTAGGCAGTCAAGTTTTCCTAGTGTGGACAAATGTGGGGTCATACATAAAACTTGAAAGATGTGCACTGTGTATTACATACCAGAAATTGCTTTCTGGGCAAGCAAAATTGGGTCAAGAACTGGGATGGGACCTCTCTGAAAGATGAAGCTTCAGTGACTCCTGCAAGACTTGGGTACTGCAAAGCTTGGGTACAAAACAGGTATGAACATGACATTGCTCTGTCAAACCCCCCCAAAATATTGCAGGCTCCAGGTAGCTCACTGTAGGCTGGAAAAAATCTTCTTTTATTTATTCAGAAAGGAAAATTTTAAGCAGCTTATTGAGTTAACTTGACAGAAATAGTTAATCAGGCTTGACACTGAGGAGAGCTGTGATGTGGGACAAATGCACAGGCAGCTCCAACCCCTGGTTTGAAAATTCAGGGCATTAATCTGAACATTACTGATACTGATTTGCAGATAAAGGAAGTGAGGCTATATTCTATATTCTCAGTCACTTTGGATGGTGTTATTGATACATCACCTTGATTTTAATGTTGTTAACCATGGTGTGGGAATAGGAGGGGGAAAGTGTTCTGGGGAATCTGGAGGAGGCCACTTTCCCTCTGTGCTGACTGTGGAGCTTTCTTGGTGTGGCCATGGGGTTTGTGGCAGCTCTCTGCATCAAGTCTGAAGGGTGCAAAAAGCTCCCTCTCTCCTTCCTAGCTTCCCCCAGTTTGTTTACCTTGGAAGCTGAAGTGTTGGTTGGAGTCTCTGATGGGCCATGAGCATTGCAGGAAGCAAACAGGAATGTAGAATTTCCATGGACCCCTGCTTTTCTCCTCCATGGGAAGCTGGAGTGTATCAAAATATGCAGATGATGTGATAAGTCACGATAGAGCAGAAAACAGCAAACTGTTCCTGTAAAGTTATTAATGATGTGTACCAGCCTGATATCCCAGCTCAGCAGATTATTTTAATTTTCCTTTTCATAATTCCCTTGGCACACCCTGAGGAAATGAATGTTTCTCTTTATTTGAACTTTGCTTAAAACTCTGATCCCTGTTACTGCTTTTCTTTGATAACTTGCCTTTGTCTGACTGGCAGAAGTTTCATTGTAGTTTCTGAAATACCTTGAAAAATCAAAGGAATGAGTAAATTCCAGTACTGGATTACAAGCTGAACAGAAGTGTCAGTGAAACAGAATAGATTTTCAGATTTGGACTGCAAATTGAGGTGAAACATTTCTAACAAAGTGAAGGGATTCCTCTCCTTGGCTTACCTTTTATTGCCCTGAAATGCCAGATACATTATAGAGGCATTAACACCAGCACAGTGACATTGAAACATAAAATAGGGAGTAATCCTTCCCCAGAGGTGGGGAGGCTGCAAGCCTCAGACTCCATATCTGGGGTTTAATGAAGCATGACTTAGAGGAGCACTGCTGGCTTCCAGACCTGCTGGAAACATGCAGAATGGATTAGACATCTGAGTTGTTCTCAGATACCTAAGAATGTAATCATTTTTTAGCTTGTTCTTCTGAATTCTTTTCTCAGTGCCATACAAGGAGAGACTTCTTTATTTGCCAAGACCTCAAATCATAGTTTTGTATGGAAAAAACCATCACCTTCCTCTGTTCATCTTTCCACAAAGCATTTTCTCTGTTCCTTTTTTTTCCCCTCCAGTGTTCTGAGGATGAGAAACACAATGATGAGCCACCTCAAGAAGATGAAGGTTTTATGGCTATGTCACCTCTTCTACAAGCCCACCATGCCATGGAGAGAATGGAAGAATTTGTGTGTAAGGTAAGGGCACGTGGAAACTGCTGAGGTAATATCCTTTTTTAGGAAGCTCCAGTGGGCAGCAGACTGTACTTGGAGCAACTGCAGTGCTAACATGAGGGGAGAGGAGGTTCTCACTGTTCCCAAATGGGCAAATCTTGTGTTCTAAATAGCAATACTGCACTTGCTGAGCATCTGTCTGTCATGCAGGATTAAATTGTGGGGTGTGGGACAATAGAGATTTACAGCTGAGACTCCAGAGCTGATCATGCAACTCAGGTGTGTCCCTTGAGAAACACCTGTGAGTGCAAAGCAGAACAAAAAAACCTTCTGGTTCAAGGCACTTTTTACAAGGTCATTTGACCAGATTTCTTCAGATTTGCAAATATTTTGCTTTTCCAGCACGGTTTACATCTATTGTAGAATAAGCTTTGTCCCTGATGTGAAAACAATGCTCTATTGAAACCATACCTAAGTAAATCCATTGTAGATTTTGTAATTGTTGACCTTGGCTCAGTTTTTGCTACTTTTTAGAGCCACTGGGCTGTGTCAGTCTCTGGCCCTGCTTTCTCACTGAAAGGAATGCTGCCTCTTTATACACTGGCTCCTGCTGCTTTTATGAACTATTTTTGATGTTTTTACAGAGGGACCCTGGTTACTTGGTGGTCTTTTATGTATTGGTCTTCTTTTTTTTTTTTAAAAACTATGCATCTTTGCCTCTTTTAAAATATTTTGTAGAGTGGATTGTGTAAAATGAATTCCTCCTTCTGTTTCTCCCTCAATTGACATTTTTTGTTCATGAACTAAACCAGTTATTTTCTTGTTTAATATATTTAACAACCCAGTCTTTAACTGGGCTGGTTATTCTGCGTGTCTTTGTTTTGCTTCCATGCACGAGTGTGGAGAATTGATTCCAAAACTCTGGGCTCTTGTTTGTTGAAACTGAAATAAGAATGTAGCTTTTTGACCTCAGTGTTTCAGGAACCTTCAGCCTTCAGCCTGTCACTCTAGCCTGCCATCCAGCCCCAGGAACCCTGCAGGAACAGCCCCGGTACATAAAGCCCTTCCCTGCTCCCCCTGCCCTTGGGGTGCTGCCACACTGAAGCCTCCATGTGCCTTGTGTTACTGAAGCACTGCTGCAACATCTGTGCACATTTATTTCCTCTGGAGCCAGCTGCAAGAATAGCTCTGTGTGCACAAACCCCCTCTCTCCCTTTAAAGAAGAAATCACATGGAGTTGAGAGTCATGAGTCT